>CM024795.1:30431694-30861694 GCA_014281875.1 Nibea albiflora | reverse complement strand
AGAGACAGACAAGTACTGTGAGTCAACAAAGTGTCCTGTCAACTCTGCTGCCGTCAGTCTACACGAACAACAGCAACATTTTGAGAGGGCAGCATCAGGATGAACCTCAGAGAAAGAGAGAGAGAGAGAGAGAGAGAGAGAGAGAGAGAGAGAGAGAGAGAGAGAGAGAGAGAGAGAGTGAGAGATAGGAAAGCTAGAGAAAAAAACAGAGCATTACACAAGAGATAAAGAAGATGCTGAATTTGTTAGACACCTTGATGGAGAAAAGGTTGGTGTTAAAGGATCTAATGCAGTGTGTCAAAAGGGAAGAAAGCAAGATTAAATAACAGACAGCAAAAAAAGAGTTAGATTCAAACCTTATGTTCCTCCTGTAAAACACACAAACATGGAGAAGATCAGTCAGGAGTCAGTTTCTTGGAAGATTAAAACACTTCTGTGTCAGAAAAACCATAAAAAATCTTGCATAAAAGATGTGAGTGGTGCACTCTTCCATTTCATTATAGCTTTAAAAGACAGAGCATTCAGCGCTGATGTCTGAGGCTCTGATGTTTGTGTGGGAACAGTTTTAGGGCTGAGTCACTACAGTGCGCACACAAAAGACAGAGGAGGTGCATTGACATGCATATCCTGACCTCGTGTTGGCCTTATTACTTTGTGACTGTGCTTTCACACACAGTTCAGTGCAGTGAAAAACTTGTATTCTTCACGTTAAGAGAAGTGACACAATAAGATGTTCTAAGAGTTTCTTTCTTTTATTTTCTTTCTTTTTTTTGTTTTACCAATCTCCTTGATGAACAAAGAAGCACAAGACACCCCCAGATTATTTATGACCACCGGTTTGTATTATGCCATTTTGGAAATCCATGCTTTGCTTGTTGTTGACACTTGGTTCAAATGCTACAATACTCACAGAAGCCAATCAGAGATTTATGTTTGAATTTAAAAAGACCATGAGATTTTTTCATGTATCTCCATTTATTTCACTGTGCTGGAAATCAACTTGCATCTTAGTATAAATCCATCCAAAAACTCTTCTCAAAGCCAAAGTGCCACAGCAAGTGCACTGTTCCATTGTCCAGATGCACTGTTGAAAGCACAGACTGACTGTGCCTGACTTCAACACTAGCACACAGCATATTGTTGCTTTTACAACAATGTACTGAAATGAATGGACAGCAGTGTTACACTGTGTGTAGGATGTGGCATTGAGAGACGTGGCTGTGAAATGTGAAAAACAGAACAAATCAAAAGAAGCTAAAGGCCATATATACAGCCTGTGTTTAGTTTGACCCTTCCCAGCTTCCGTGGAAATGTGGTATTACCATGTGGTGGACTGAAATGTTAAGAAGAGACACGCTGTCCTACAAATCGGGAAGTTCCTGCATGTTGCCTGATCTCCATTAGGTTCATTCAACAGTAACAAAAACTCAAAACTTCTTATTTTCAAGTATTTCAATAAACATACTTTATTACATTTCTGCAATATTCTGTAAATAATGCCCTCTAAATCGGACACATCTGTAATAATGACTAAAATCAACATGAATACACAGAGCGGGATATAACTCGCTCTGTCTGTGAAACACAAGAAATGATGCAATCAGGATTTCTTTCTGGACTTTTACTGTTATCAAAAATATTTTTTTAACATTTCAGGTTGAGAAAATTTGGACATTTAGATACTGTGGAACGTATGCTTCTCTGCTTTATTACTGAGAGTTAAATAAGCAGCTCATATATGCCACTCTCATATGTATAAGCAAGTATGAAACAGCAATAAAATCCATCTACCAATAAAGCTAATCTAAAGCTCCCCTTTAACATGATAAATCTCATTTGTTTACTCTGTACAAAAAGACAACCTGACTCAACCATGACACACAGGCTGTATAACACAACTTTCCAGATATATTGATATAACATGTTAATCAAGAAGCTTCAGAGGGGCTGCTAGGTGAATTCATCGCCTGTTGTTTCCCCCTGCTTTCAGCCTTTTTGCTCAGCTATCCAGCTGCTGGCTGCGTGTGCAGTGTTTCCACTCTTCTCATTTAACGCTGCATGTTTTCAACCACTTGATGTAAATCTAGCAGAAGTGATAGAGAAAAGTCATTTTTGCTGTTATCTCACCTCCTCCTCCTCTCCGAAGCCTGTCAGGTCCCAGACATAGTTGAGTCGCATCTGCCGCCTCTTCCAGTGCTCCATGAAGAGAACCGCTACATACAATACCAAATGAACAGAGGCAGGCTCAAACACAAGCGTGGAACATGTCTCTGGACACTTTTCTCTACATCTATAAATGTCATGCAATATGGTGTGTGCACTCTCACCAAAGCCACTGGTTCAATTAAATGACCTCATGTATTTGTTAAAAAAGGCTTCCTTGGGCCAGCAGGACAGTGTTTGTGTGTGTGTGTGTGTGTGTGTGTGTGTGTGTGTGTGTGTGTGTGTGTGTGTGTGTGTGTGTGTGTGTGTGTGTGTGTGTGTGTGTGGGTGTGTGTGTGTGTGTTCATGGTAACGAAGGAACATGTCACCGTGTGTAACAGTGTGACTCATTGATGTGTTTTTAACAGTGTCTGAATAAGAATGGAGCTCTGTGGCACAGAGGAAGAAGATCTATCAGGCAGATCTCTGCAAGTACTTTCTAATCGTATACTGTATATATTGTGTATTGTAATGTACACACATGTTGCTATTATCATTTCACAGTATGCTCAGTTTGATGGTATTCATACTTCCTCAGGTCTACAGGCTGACTGTGTGGCAGACACTAGCTTCATCTACGCACACATAACACGTCCCTGGTATGAAGCCCTGCTGCTGCTAACAGATGGCAGCGTAGTTTGGCAGGACATGAGAGGAGGACCGGCTCTGTGTTTACTCAATGGTTACCTTCATGGATTCAAATTTGCATTTCATGTGTGCCTCAGGCCGCAGTGCATGTTTCTGCCGAGGCTGTCCTGAATGAATTCAATGGTATTATCCATTAACTGGAACATCTCCAGCAATGTGTAACTGCACAGATTGTATTCGTAACAAGCTTCTTGTCTTTATTGGACACTTTGGTTGCTGTTTGCATGATTGGATGCAAATGTGTCCTTACCCCAGAGAGCCATGAAGATGGAGAAGAAGACAGTGGCTGGGTTGTCAAACAGATGGCTGGCTCGAGCTGTACCACACGCTGTCACCAGCTTCCAGTAGCTGCAGGCACGGTCGCACAGCGGACACATGGTGATGTTGTTCCTGTGATCACAAATCTCCATACTGGCAAAGCAGGGAAAGATGGAAGAGATAGATTATTCACAGGGTTGGGAGAGGGTAAGCAGAAGAGTTTAGATTCAGGTTACAAGGTGAAAAACAAAAACATAGCAGTACTGAAATGTGAAGAAGAGACACGCTGTCGTTGTCTGCTCTCAGACTGTTCTAGACCACACGTCCTCTTCATAGAGAGGCACCTACTTCCCACTATGACACGTAGCATGCAGAATGTAGATATATGATGATTTCAGTCTTTTTTAATCTAAAATATCATAATATAAACATATAATATAATTTGATATTAGCATTATTCCTGACCACCACGCTCTCTCTTCCACTCTCATCAGCAGCAGCCTCATGTCTCATTACAGACGCCATGTTTGCAGCCTTTTGTGTTTTGTTTGTTTGCCCTCAAACACCTTAAATGGTAAATGGACTGTACTTATACAGTGCCTTTCTAGTCTTCTGACCACTTAAAGCTCTTTTACACTCTTTACATATCTCATTCACCCATTCACACACATTCACACACTGATGGCACAGCCTTCAGGAGCAATTTGGGGTTCAGTATCTTGCCCAAGGACACTAAGACATGCAGACTGGAGGAGCTGGGGATCACGACTGATCATCTGATTCTCCTGAGCCCACACTTAAATTTATTTGATAACACTATATTTGTGTGCCTATAATAATATGTGCTTATATCATAATGCTTATATTATAATGGTTATTGAACACACAAGGTAGGGTACTACGCACCTACTTTTAGAACCATTAACCAACCATTAATACTGCAGTGATTGTGCATGAATGTGATGTGCTGCTGTCAAACAGTCCTGCTGCAGATGTTAAAGCAGAGCGACTCTGTTTAAACAGTGTTTGAAAAATTCTGTTGCCTCATGTAACACACCATATGTACGTTGACTAACACTAATTGGCGTGTTCTGTGTATGTAAAGTCTGTAATGACTCTGTGTGGCAATAAATCCAAAGCTTTAGCTCGTTCATGTGACGAGGTGGAGTCATTTTGAAGTTTTGCTCTAAAGCTGGTGTTTACCGTGAGCTTCTTACCACCCTGCAACATCTCTCCTTAACAAGTCATGCTACTGCTACTCATTTTCTAAACCAGGTGAAAACTGTCAGTGGACTGCAGTCTGTTTTCCATACAAATAAACTAATTATGAGTCATTTCTAAATCAAGTAAAGACTATGAAGTATTAGAAAACAAGAATACACTTAATACACATAAAAATGACACAATTATAAACAATTTTTGTAACAGATGAATGAGGAAACTCATTCTGCAAACACTTTTTTATTCTGTGTCTATAGCACCATCGAGTAACTCTCTGAAAGCTGTCATTAAATGTCTCATTCCTACTTCCTGTTGTTTACAGACTCTGACAGAGAGACAGCTCCTCAAATGTGAAGATACCCAGGGGGGCAATACTAACATTTTAAAAATGAAAGACAATAAAAGTTGCAAATGCACTGTTCTATAACAATTTTGTTTTTATTGTCAAAATTATCTTTTATCTTAAAATGACAATGTCACCAAATCTAAGCCAATCAGGCGTGAACAAATCTAAAGTCCAAATCCAAAGTCTGTTAACATTTCAGAGAGTAATGTTTTGTGTCACATCTACAGATATATAACAGCAGCAGTTATGTCCCTATGTCCCAACCAAAAAATCCAAATCTTCCAGCCATACAGTATCTGACCATGCTAGCAGGCCAGAAATAATATATTATATAATACATTAAAAAAAAATAAAAATGCTTTGGGCCATGATTGGCCCCCGGGCTTTGGGCATGTCTGATTTAGACAATGTTGGCTGCTGGTGTTGAAATGATGCAAACATTGATGCAAACAAATGAAGTGTGTGTAAATCGTGTGTTGTGTACCTGGGTATGTTATCATCCACAGTGGCACAGCCATAGAGGAATACGATGACTCCAACGATGGCAGCAGGAATCAGCATCTGTGTGTAGACTCCTAACCAGGCAAAGTACAGTCCGACCTTCTCCCCGAAATACTTCCTGTGTGAGGAGACACACTACGCTTATCAACGCTATCCTGCAAACAAGATCATATTATGACAAACTAACAAAATCGCTGATGATTTATTAATAGTGCTTCATCATGGTTGTTATGTATAACAGTGTTACAGTCCCTGAGCAGAGTGGGTTTGATAAGAAAGTGTAAGCGTCAGTGGAGGCAGTTAATGTGCTGTGAGAGCACCAGCCGTGGCAAACACACAAAGTCTGGAAATGTGTCTGTGTGTAATTCATCTGATGGCAGCGACGAGAGCACTGATCTGACCTGATGAGTCCAATAGGCTGGTACTTGTAGAACACACTGTAGCTGGCCCACTCTTCATACAGCAGCTGTGAAGAGATGCAGGAGTTAATGTTTACCAGAAATATTCATCCATGTTAGCTATCTGCATGGTACCACATTGGAGTGGTCTAATGCTGTTTGAATTGGTCATTCAAATGTCCAAGAGGACAAAACATGAGGGTGTCCAGAAATCTAATAAAACAGAAATATTCCAACCACATTCATTGCTTCAGCTCTTAATCAAACAATCAACCTGAGATCTAGAATTACTAATCCAAGCAGCACAGTCAACTCTAACTCAACCTATATTTATACAAACATGCAGCAAAAAAAGAAACAATGAACAGAATTTTGCAAGCCTTAAAAAACAATCATCAATCAACAATAAAATATTCAAATAAATAAAAGCCAATAAAAAAATGAAACATATGGGATTTAAAAAAGCAAAAACCCTTTGACCAAATCACAAAGACATGCAGACTGCAACAAGAAAAAAGAAAATACAAAGTAAAAAGCAGCATAACAGACACACTTGACGAAGTGTGCTAACTGAAGCAGCTATACAGTGACCCGTCTTGTTTATGATGGTTGCTTGATATTATTTGAGTGCTGGTTTTTATTTGAGGATTTACAATATTATTCACCACTGCCAATGGATTAAAATATACTGTATGCAAATCAACCTGCAAACATACAGTTTGTTGATGCAGAGTATTGATAGTAACATATTGGTCTGTTCCAACAGACCAGCACATTGTGAATTGTCATAGTGGGGAAAGCACAGGTGAAATTAATGACATTAATAGTGACTATGTCCCCTGAACATCTCATTAGGCTGTGCACAGAACCAGCATGCAATACACAGTACTGGGTTTGTGCTCTGTGTACGTGCTCTGTTCCTTCCACTACAGACGATAAGGGCACATAAATCACTGTGAAATGGTGGAACAGGGACAAACACAATCACACACTCCATTCACAGGCCCAGAGGACTGCTTGCGTTCCAGGACACAGCATTGATTGCTTTTCAACTGAGCCTGTGAGAAAACGACACTTAATGTTCAACCTAGAATCTGAACACTCTGATTCCCAGCTGAGGGAAACCTGTTTCGTAAATGTCTACATGCATGTATGCATGGAATCATGATATCAGTACACTGGTGTGGAGGCACTCAGAAGCACTGAGCTAAAGCTTCTCTGGTGCTTGAGAATAACAGAGAGGGAATTATTAGGCTGTTGCCTTAGTGACACACAGCCTACAGTATAATTATGGAGAGTGTTAGCAGGGGAGGAGATGACTTCAGACTCAGCATGAGCACTTATTTTCTTGCCAATAGCCTAGTTAATTTTATTCTTGTACAGTAGGAGGAAACTGCCCAGAAATTCAGTCAGTCAGTCATGCTCCATTACTGAATATTTAAAACAATCCCTAATGGTGCCACTTGAGTTGCACGTTTCAGTCATTATACACGCGGTATTAAAATGAACAAGTCCAAATAAAAGCACACTTTAGCAACTGATGGTCTAACAAACTGATAGCATGTTGCTTGCTTAATTTGATCTGTGGGTTGTGATACAACATGCAGAAGAAACATTTGGTCATTTTTGCTGTATGTGCTTCTACCATGGGTACAGCATGTAGTTTATGTAGTAAAATTGTTTCCTTTTTGTCTGTTTCTATGATTGGGAGTCTGCACACGGTGTTTTATTTTGAAAATTGAGCAGACTCTCTATGCCGTTTCTGTGTCTAACTTCCTGCCAGTTTGATCCGCTCTGTCAGAAACAGACCAGGCGCATCTTCTCCCTGTGGAGCGGAGAGACTCCTGCGATTCCAATGAGGCACTTCTGGTGGAATCACATGCAGTGTCTGAAACAGCCGTGATCAGCTCTGACAGCTGTGCCCAGGGGAAACAAACAGTAAATCTTCCTAAATTTTGCATAAATGATTTCAAATGCTTGGCTCTGACTTCAGCCAGACAGTAAACACACAAACAAGATCCTGGTTAGCTGCTGGAGCTAGCTACTTGCAGCTAGCCGAATGGAAAACCACCTTTTCATGTGCACACTGAATACATGATTTAATAATTTTACACAAAAAGTCTGCCCCCTTGAAGAACTGGACTGTGGACACAGTATGAATGTTTTATTCCTTTGGGTTGAGTAATGACTGATGTGGAGACATCTGATTCAATCTATTGACTGATGGAATTTGCTCTACTTACCTTCCTGTCATTAGGCTCTGCATTCACCCCCTCAATGTCACCCTGTAACACACAGTATGTTTAATTCTTAATGAATGCACTTAATAACATTATTTTAATACCATCTAACATTCTCTGCTGTGCATGAACAGCAATTTATTCTCAGTGTGATGGTGATACTCACATCGTGCAGAGGATACGCTGATGTGTAGACACCGTTAGCTAGCAGACTGGTGATCCCTGTAAGGAGACAAATTTAACAGGATTATACTGTTATCCTAGAGGCAACCGCGCACACACACACACACACACACACACACACACACACGCACACATACATACACAGACTCACACACACACACGCGCACACACAGGGGTAGTGTGAAAGTCAGCAGAAGGCTTCTGGAAGAAAATGACTGATGTTACATTTCCTCTCTGGATTAGACTTTCATGGTGGTCTTTTTTACATTTTCGCTGAATAATGTCATTAAGAGAGATGTTTTCAAAAACATGAAGCTCCATCATGGAGTTTATATTGCTTGTCATACTAACATGGAAGTAGGAAACATAACCTAAGAATATATTTTTTTATTATTTCAAATTGTTGTTATTCCATTCCAAAGACAGCTTGTGAACCAGGCACCAGTTTATCTATATTCATAGAGCAGTTTGTTTGGTGGTAAAACTGAAAGTGAAATGTTGATCATAGCCACTGATTGTACAGAAAAAACTGTACAATCACATTCAGTTCTGTCTGTGAACTGTGCAGGATGTCTAAAATGATTGCTCCATCAGACTTATTTTCACTGATGTTACCATGTTCCCAGATTTCACCCATCACCTTGGTGAGTAGATGACAGAAACTCGATCCAAGTTATGTACGTTAAACCATATTACCCTATCCTTATCCTTGTTCCTCTTGTTTTCATTTGATGACCCCACACTTGTGTCTCTTGTTGGTCCCATATTGCACCTCTGGGTCTGTGTGTTTTGCCACAGGGTGTGGCATGCCATCTTGTGTCATCAAGCTCCTGCACCGCCCCAGTTTTCACGCCTGGTCTGTGCCGGTCTGTGTTAGTTCCTGTGTTCAGGTTCCCTCCACTGAGGTTCCTGTTGCCTGCCTCGCTCTCTTGCCACACCAGACCGCTCACACTGCTCTGTGACTAATTGAATGCTTTAGCTCCCTGCATTCCTCTGTGGTGGTAATTAAACTCTGATGAAAAAAAGTTTAGATTAATTGCGGATTGATCCCTTGTATCAGACATATAGGCCTACCCATGGAGTATTTGGCTCTGGTGCACCTTGTCCTCTTCAGTACCTCATAGACCTGATGAGACAAGACATTCACAATATTAACTGAGCAGATTCAGTCAAAAAGACAAATAAACAAGAATTTAGATGAGGAAGGTGAGATGAATATTTATAGATTTTGCATAAAAGCATGTGAAATAGTTGGAGGGAAAATGCATCAGGAAAAGTGATGTCTTCTGTATGTCTACGTCTGCTCAGCTCAGTGTGACACACAGAGAGTCCACAGAGTTTTATTGATCGGAGCTGAGGATCAGTCGATGACTTCTGTGATTGATGAGCTCTTTCAATAATGAGAAGCCATTCCAGTGCTGTGTATGTGTGTCAGTGCTGCAGCACATATGATGCAGTTTAACAGAATGCAGGTATTTTTCATGAAGCACACTGACTCAGAGTCCACATCCAGAGTACACATCAAGACCAAGGATGGATTGAAGGATAGAACCGCGCTAATTCACACACTGTAACCATCCTCCACTCATCCAATACTTACTATTGAGCTCCTGGTCTTACTGTCAAAGAACTTGTCCCTGTCAGACAGATCGAACCTGTAACACAAAACAAAACAGCTCTAGTTGGAGATGCAGATCCACGTTCAGGCTGATCACTTTTATTTCACAGCACAGTAGATAATGAACAGAGGATGAATGGCATTCAGCACAGTTAAGTTAGTATTGTTCATGTTGCTGTCCACGCTCTAACAGCCTCCTCATCACTCTTTGGATCTTCACTCTTCTTTCTGTGCTTAGCTCACATCACATTTGGTTACCTACCTTAAAGCTTTTGAGACAATGTTAATCATAAATGTGACTTATTAACGTGTCAAGAAGCAGCACAAAGGCTCATCTCTGTTACTATACAGTTTATTTTTATAGCATTGATCAAAATCAGTAGTTACCATGGGCAGCTAATAATATAATACAATGGCTTATAAATAAAAATAAATATTATAATAATCTAAAATAAAATACTTTGGACAGCAGTCAGACTCCGTACATGTGAAGAGAAGCACTATGCGCACTGAAAGCATCAAAATGAGTGAGTGGGCAGCTCCTGTCACTCCGTCAGTTGCTGCTGGTATGCACCAGCTGGTATGATGGTCTTCACAGAAACAGTCCTTCCTCCACTGACAGACATCAATCATCTGCTTTGATCGAATCATTTACCTCTATTTAGTCCTGGAGTCACTTAAATAATAAATGATATAATTCAATTCAAGAATGTGGAAGCACTGAACACCATGTCTGATGAAGTGAGACTGTGTTACTGTTTGAAAGGCTGTCCTCAATCTATAACAGGCTTAATCACAGGGAACTGGCCAAAATTGATGAAGATGAAATGATGGAGAAGATGTGGAGGGAGATTTCCTGCTCGCTGTTAGTCAGAGCTGTAAATAAATATAGCTGCTCACTGCCCACTCTCTCCTCCATACGTCCCAGCAGGCTGACGTTTAAGACATTTCTCCTCTCTGATCGTTGCCTCTGTAAGTGCTTTCACTTGTTGGACTGAACAGGAAGCCCCAGTGAAGCCATGGCTTGTCCGTAGTTAATCCAATTAGTCAGTCAAAATGCTTTACTTAGCTATCTTCAAAATCCTCTAACACTGTGTTAAGGGAATGCAAATGATTTTTGTGATTCAGGCTAGTGGTGTTAGTTTCCTCAGGGCAGAGAAAGAGAGCTGAGGGATGGAGTTTGAGCAGAATACAGCAGGAGAGCGTCACGCTTCAGCTTTCCTGCCGTGTTCTACAGTCAAATAGCTCGATGGACTTGTTGGGTGATTCTTTATTCCAATTAACACCTCTGTGGTTGGTACTTCTGTGTGCTGTGTGAATAAGTGTGGGCCTGTTCCACTTTGCTCAGAGCTGAAACAACATGACATATGAAGGATAATGCTCCAAGGTTTCAGTTTCTTCGTTCAGATTTTAAATGTATCATTTTGACAGTCACACACATACTCTGATGACAGTAATCAAATTTAGATAACAATGTATGGTCAGTGGTAAAGTTAGCTCTATAATTGTGTTTGGGTCAAATTATTGATGTCCTGGTAAACATTCTGTCTGAGGATGAACAGCTCGAACATGGAACTGAAACTGAACACGGACAGTCAGCAGAGATTTCACTCACAGATGCTGCTTCTCTCTGGAGAAAGGGTGAGAGAGGGATTTGATGCTTTGTGGCCTGTTGGCATCTACTTTTGGGTGGAGAGGAGCTGTGACTTTGTGAATGAACAGTCGGATTTTCTCCACCAGATTGCTGCCTTGTTTCACATCGTAAACCTGCAGAAGAAGCAAAATAACTTCAAAGACTATTCAAACAGATGGTGTCACTGAGATCACAATGTCTTCTCAAGACTATCCAAAAGTTTAACTGTCCTTTGAGCTGATATTATAACTACTGTAGTGAGGAGCACTTCTCCACTGTATTCTTAAATATATCATACAGTTTGTCTGTGTTTGATGAAAATGTTTTGAAATGCAGACTGAATGTCTGCAGTGTTTATGTATATAGTGAATAGAAAAGGACACCTTCACTAACCTGAGGAGCACTCGAGTTAGAAGAACTAGAAACAATCTAAAATCTACCCTAAACAAACCATTTCATGAATTCTACAATAACAGGTTGCAACGAGGTCTGTGCTGCAGAATATAGAAGAAATGACTGGATTGCTTTACATTCCCATCGGCTTTCTATCAAGATCACACTCAAATCTTCTAAGAGCTGTCACCACTAAGTGCCCTCATTGGTCTGTTATAATGCTCCATGAATGCAAAGGACAGAGGAACAGGAGATATCTTGGCACTTTCAGCACTGCAGCTCTGAGAGCACATAGCCTCAGGGCAAGAAAAATAGACGTCAATATGAACTGGCAAATGGACAATTCACTGATGGGTGGAGCACCTTCTTTGTCGGCATTTTAAGCTTCATGAACTCAGCCTCTCGACACAGAACGTTCCAGGGAGCGTGAATCTTCAGGAAGCCGATTCCAGGTATCTTACTCTGAAACACAAATGAGGTTTGGATATCTAAATGCTCGTGTATGCATCCACCTTTGAAACATGGGACTGCTCAGGACTTTCCAAATTGTACACCTATAAAAAAAGAAATGTGCTGTCTGCTGTCTTTACTGCTGCCTCTGCTGTTATGTAAAACCACTCATATTGCTGCCAGACTCACTTCACACCCTTGAGCTCAGCACACTGACCTGTCTGGATATAGAAATACATAGCAACCAAATCAAGCTAGCTGACTTACTTTATATATCACACAGATTTAACCTGCATTTCAAAATAAAATGTTTAAATGATACAGTTAAACTACTCTGCTCTCAGTGTCTGTTGGGGGAACAGTTGCTGTGTGTCTTTGAGTGTGTTTGTGTTAGTAGTCATGTGTTTAACCTTTACTGGACATTCACAACTTTTTCTATTGATATTATGCAAAAAGAAAATTGAATGGGGACAGAATAGATTGTTTTATGTTGTTGTGGGTTCTTGTTGACTGATGATTAATAACTATTATTAGTAGTTCTCTTATTAATTGCCTGGATATCTTGTGATGTTGACTGATGCTGACGTCCAAAGCAAACAAATCAAACATGAGCACAAGTACATGAGCACAAGTACATGAAACAAAACATAGTTTCCAGCTTTTTTTCTTTTTTTTGGTAGGTGGCCATGGCATTCTGTGATAAAACACACCGGGCTGTACTGATAGTACACTTCCATTATTTCCATACACAGATCATGTATCATCCCATACAGAACTACCCACAAAGAACTTGCATAGTTATCATGTTGGCACACTCAAACCTCCGCAGGCTCTAATGACATTATTGAGTTTCAGTTTTTACACTGTGAGCTCCATAAAGAACATATGAGGAATTCAGCTGTCCGCAGTTTTTCATGGATGATTCACTGTGTGAAGAGTCAATTTGTTTCCATCGGACTTTTCTACAGAAATGAGAAAAAGCTCTGGTTCTCCACCAGAGAAAACAAATCTCCTTTTGTTCATGGCTCCAATCACGTAGCAAAGACGCAGCAGAGCTACCAGGAATATGGTGGAGCAAACATCCATGTTTAGAAGAGATATGATATAAAAATAAACATACTGATGTCAAAGTAATGCTCTGGAGTCTCTTCAAAGATGTGGATTAACTATAAAAACAATTAGTTGGCTGTCAACACATAACCAACTCAGATCAGTCCGTTTTTCTTTGAATACAGTCTAAACATATTTGACGTGCACAGAAAATGTGCAAAATTTGTTCCTTTTTCTCATAGTTATTCATCAGTAACTTCAGTAAATAATGTGAATATGATACAAAGACTTGTCGACGACTTTTTAGCTTTTCCAATTTTGACAGGTCAGTATGAAAAATAGGCCACATTAATCTACTGATAGTGTTTGACACGGTACTAAGAGCATGATCTGCACTAGAGCTTCACTGGTCCACTGTGATACTAATAGTAATAGAAGCATCAAACTTGGCACCTGAGTCATAACAAATATTCAGTTTGTTTAAATGTACAATACCTAAATTAATATAAATGGATTCTCTATCAGGTTATGTGTTTTCCCTCTGGTCAGGTTCAAGGCATTGGATTGGCTTTCATTATGTTTGGGTGTAGAAAAATTGAAGATCCCTACATGAGACGCTCTAGCAGCTTTGTTGATCCTCTGAGTTTTTTCCTATATTTGACCGCCACCAGCAGGTCAAAGTTTTCGCTACACAGATTTGGTACACACATTGATTCCTAGTGAGTGAACTTTGGTGAGCATCTGATCTCTGATCTAGCACATTATCATCAGGTCAACATTTTTTTTTGGCCTTTTCAAGCTTTATTTGAAGAGTGAAGAGTGACAGGAATGTGAAGAGAGAGTGATGGGGAATGACATGCAGGAAAGAGCCACAGGTCAGATTCAAACCCTGAAAGACTGAGCCTTCACACATGGGGCGGCTGCTCTACCAACTGAGATAAACACCGCCCCAATCAGATTAACATTTGTTTTTAACACTCGGTTGGTTTATGACCAACTATGCAAAACTACCAACATCAGCCTCAGCTGTAATGTGTTAATGTTTGCATTAAACCAACATGGTGAACATGCTTTATTATACCTCCTAACATTTAGCTGCAGTAGGCTACAGCCTCTCAAAGCGCTCTAATCCACTCAGTTTCCCATGATTCCATCATCTTACTTATTACAGTACTTATATTATCTCTGCTGTTATGTTCATATCTGCTGTCCTACCTACCTACACACACACACACACACACACACACACACACACACACACACACACACACACACACACACACACACACACACACACACACACCTCATGTAAATGTATCGCACTGAGCACCTTCTGTTACTGACACACGGAGTCTTGTCTTCAAGCTGAGCCCATATGTACAACATGAACTGCTCCTTTCTGCTTTCATACAGCTTAACTTCCATTTCTTAAATCTGGTGTACAGACATATTAATTCAGACCACAGAGATGTCACTAAAGAAGAATAGAATAGTTCATTCAGCACTTGCTGAATGGGTGGCACTCCTGTATGACTTTGATCCTAAAGGTACTTGAAGAATGAGCTGACAAGATGATGAAGCTCCTCTTCTGTAGTGCAAGACAGCCAGGAAAACTCATTACACTGAGAATAATGAGGTGGTTTATTGATCTGTTCAGCAGTGGAACTCAAAAGTAAGTGAGACAGAGGAGAAAGACACGGAATTCAAATTTATCCCTCAGACATCCAAATGCCAAAAACACATACAAAACTCTAACGTAAGATGCTATAGTGTGTCTTGGTAACACCAGTCTCAAGTAGGACTATTTTGTACTGTGTGGAAGCCAATTTTGGGAAGCTAATATAAAATAATGTATAATATAGAGTGTAAAAAACAAACAATGACCTCACCCCTTCATCCTTTTCCAGCTCCAGCCCTGTCTCCAGGAGGTTTTCCTCAAACTCCTCGCGCCTGAAACGCTTGTCATCCTCATGGTAGTCAGTCCGCTGGTCTTGGGCAGCGATCTCAGGGTCTTCTTTTGGCTGCAGCGGGGCTCGGCTACTTCTCATGCTCAGACTGCGGCGAAGTCGCCGGATGAAGTTGCCGTCGCCAAACCTGGATGAGCGGCGCCGGATGCTGCTGGGCTTCTGGATGTGGTATGCCAGCACGTAGTCCACCCGGCGCCGCCCATCAGAGAAGTATGGGCCTAGCCGTGGATACAGGGGTGAGCCATCATCCGCATAAAGATTTTTCAATGGCTGGAAGCAAGATAGGCAAAGACAAAATATAATTTGTTTATTTATTGAAATAATTCTTACTGATTGAAAATAAGGCTAATGTTGTTACAGTGTGTGTGGTGAAATGAGTTTTATTCAAATGTTGCAGACTTTACCCTCGTAATTATTCTCAGTGATCACTGTTCCAGCAGTCCCTTGGAAATCAATATGAAAACATTCCTGCATGTTACAAGCATGAAAAACCATTACCCCGACACTACTGCCCTGATTTTATGTAATACATTTTCCCCAACACTCATGCCTTTTGAAATTAGGCAGGTGTAGATGACAGTTCCATCAGTACAAGTCATAGCTAACTATCTAAACACTCATTGCCAGCATCATTTCCCCTGCTCTGCTCCACTGGTATCAACTCCGACTACACCACTTCTAGATCTTCTGACATAGGGACTTACAAACAAACATACACAACACACAAACATAACAAAGTTATGTTCTTGCACACTGAACAATAGAAACACCTTTATCTCCTTTAATCTGCATTGTAGCCATATGTAAATCAAGTCACAAATAAACCTAAATAACTGCTAAACTAACTGACCTTAACCCCATACACTTGGACTAACCCAGTGACATCACTAATCATGTCAGCCAGGGTATAAATGCAGGAAGTGGCTGGGCATTTCCTCCTTTTGCCACATGAAGGTTATGGTAACAAAAAGAATGGTAATTTAACTATGAAATTAAGAAGCATTAAGCTGAACACTGATGATACACATGGGACAACATGGGGTGCTCTCACTCACTTTGTCACATAGTATCATATTAAGTCCCTCCTTTCTTTTGCTGTACAACATGTTAGGTTCCTCTATGGAGTCCAGGGGACAGTCCAGGACAGAGCTCACTCTTCTGATCAGTCTATTGAGCCTGCTCCTGTCCCTGTCTGTGCTGCCCCCTCTCCAGCAGACCACAGCATAAAAGATGGCTGAGGCCACCACAGAGTCCTAAAGGAGAGCCCTGCACACTCCAAAGGACCTCAGTCTCCTCAGTAGGTGAGGCGACTCTGGCCCTTCTTGTAGGGTGTTGTCAGTCCAGTCCAGTTTATTGTTGAGGTGAACGGCCAGGGATTTGTAGCTCTCTGCCACCTCAATGGTTGGTGGCAATTGGTCTATATGATGACTCATGAACATAACTCAATATTTGTACCACCAACAAAGATGGAGTCTGCATTCCAGAGTGAGAACACTGGGTATGTATTTACCTGATGGTTCACTGGACTGATGCACTCCTGGGTACTCTACATTTTCACACTTGCAATGTTACATCATTTACTGTCCACAGAGACATTCGGCAGAGTCCATTAGAGACAACATAGTGCCACACTTGCACAATATGTTCACCATGGATCAAACATGTGCTTCTACAGCTGAATCATGTTTAATTTACAATGTACATAGCAAGTTGTGTCTACAGTGATATGCATCTTATATTGTTTATTTATGTTTTGCAATTCCCAGCTGCATTAACTAAAGGGCCTTCTCATACCACTGTGGTATTGTAAAAGCCTATATTATATTCATATGCAGCTTTGTCTGCACAATCTCACCTCATACTTTACACACATCTTGTTGCACCTGGAGAATGAGAAGCCATAGCCCATAAATTCCACCTGGCTCTGTGACATTTGTGAATTTGTTAAGGTTTGTCAGCTCTGGCTGTATGATATGCACATTGTATGCACTGTATTTCACATTTCTACCTGCTTGTTTTCCCCCTCCAACACTCCACCATATGCATTAATATCAGACCTGGAACAGATCTGCTTCTTAATGGTTAGTGGTAATGGGTGGTTCAGCTCTGATGACACTGATCTGGTGCAGTCCAGTCCATTTGTTTTCTAGCGTTTCTAGAGCAAAAGGGCATACCACATCACTTTTTTCTGGTCATGTAGCACCGATTCCAAACATACTGTATCTGCATCTTTCTATTGTATTGACAGCAGGCACAGGAACAGGTTGAACATTATATTATTACTATTATACTATAACAACAAACTATTACACTGAAGACATCTGCACTATGACTTAAACTAGATTCAATCAAGATACAACTGATGCAATTACATAATCAAACATTGAACAAATCACTGATGAAAATGATGAAAAGTCATTATTCAGATTTATGTTAGAACACCACAACTGAATTATTTTCCCTTTTTTTTATTTTATTTTGTGATCTAGTGTCATTCTAAAAAAAACCCAACTTGTCTTTAGACCTTGTCTAGTCTGATAACAGCTGAGCGTAAGCTGCCACTTAATTAACTAAACTCCAGGCTATTTGTAGGCTTGAACTGAGTGTGTGTGTGTATGTGTGTGTCTGCATCTTGATGCTGCCTGACATTATAGACCCACTGACCCCCGGCAAGTTGACATGCAGTCCAAAAGACTAGCTGTTAATCACACTGTGTAAACTCTGACAGATAAATATTTGTTTTGATTACATTACACAAATTTATGATTCTTAGGGGAAATTATGTCATAAAGCACCAAAAGCAGGAGAACACAGCAGGAAACAAATAGTGCAGGCATAAAAACAGTATACAAACATGTGTGGGCTTCTATAAACACATAAAAATAGAAACCATGTCCTACAATTACTTTATCGTAGAATTTAGAAACTAAAAAATGTAACGAGATGAAGAGCTTAGAGCCTTACACTCAGCTCCATGGAAGTGAGTGTAAAACAGTAATGGCTGTCATGCCAACATTTACACAATGACAACATTAACCTCTTGATGCTCTGTTGATAATGTTTAGTCATCATCTAAGTTCATGTCATTTTTGCTGACATGTTAGCACTAAAAATAAATACAGCTGATGGGAAATTGAATGACCACATTATAATTCATCTTGGTAGGCACATGATGTCTGTTCCACATTTCATGGCAACATGTTGAGAGATTTCAGTGTCGACCAAGAACGTCAACCTGCCACTGATGCTAGTCAGTCACGAGATCACCAGCCTGCAGGATACATTGTCCGAGAGTCATCGGTTCAATATTTTGCAACCAGTATGAAGACAATGAAAATGATCATTTAAAATGTATCCCTCAAGGCTGTACTATCAAACACATAGCTAGTTAGCCCTTCTTTATTGGATATGATCAATCTTTCCTTATTATCAGGATATGTGCCACAGTCCTTTAAAGTAGCTGTAATTAAACCTCTTCTTAAAAAGCCCACTCTAGATCCAGAGGTTTTAGCCAATTATAGACTGATATCAAACCTTCCCTTTCTTTCTAAGTTACTTGAGAAAGCTGTAACTAATCAGCTGTGTGAATGTCTTCATAAGAACAGTTTATTGATGGATTTTCAGTCAGGATTTAGAGTGCGCACTAGTCAAAGTCACAAACGATCTCCTGATCTGCATTTGACACCATAGACCATAAAATTCTTTTACAGAGACTGGAACATCAGATTGGCATCAAAGGAACCGCCCTAAGCTGGTTTAAGTCGTATTTCTTAGATCGATCTCAGTTTGTTCACGTCAATGATGAATCCTCCATTAATACCAAAGTTTGTCACAGGGTCCCACAAGGTTCTGTACTGGGACCACTTCTATTCAGTCTATATATGCTTCCTCTAGGGAACATTGTTAGGAATCACTCCATTAATTTTCATTGTTATGCTGACGACACCCAATTATATTTATCGATCAAGCCTGAGTTAACTAAACTCCAAGCATGCCTTAGTGATATAAAAAGTTGGATGACCTACAATTTTCTGATGTTGAACTAACTGAGAGAGAACTAAAACTGAAGTTCTTGTAATTGGACCCAAACACCTCAGAAACTCTTTTTCCGGAGACTTGGCTACCTTAGACGGGATCACCCTGGCCTCCAGCTCCACCGTAAAGAATCTTGGAGTTGTTTTTGATCAGGATTTGTCCTTTAATGTCCACATAAAACAAATTTCAAGGACTGCATTCTTCCACTTACGCAACATTACCAAAATCAGATGCATCCTGTCCCAAGCAGATGCAGAAAAACTAGTCCATGCATTTGTTACTTCTAGGCTGGACTATTGTAACTCTCTATTATCAGGTTGCTCCAATAAATCTCTTAGGACTTTGCAGCTAATTCAGAATGCTGCTGCACGTGTTCTGACAGGAACCAAGATCAGAGATCACATCTCATCACATCACATACATTTTGGCTTCCTTGCACTGGCTAGAATTTAAATTTGATAGAATTTAAAATTCTTCTCCTTACATACAAAGCTCTTCATGGCCAGGCACCATCATATCTAAAAGAACCACCAATCTAGACCACTGCACTCTCAGAATGCTGGGTTCCTTGTGGTTCCTATAGTTTCCAATAGTAGACTGGGAGCCAGAGCTTTCAACTATCAAGCTCCTCTTCTGTGGAACAAACTACCTTTCTGGGTTTGGGAGGAAGACACGGTCACCACCTTCAAGAGTAGACTTAAGACTTTCCTTTTTGATAGTGCTTATAGTTAGGGCTGGCTCAGGTCTTCCCTTAGCCATAGGACTAGACTGCCGGGGGACCCCCCGTCTCTTTCTGGGTTATGCCTAGTCAGGCATGGCACTGGTTGAAGATGTAGTCACATCTCCGTTTACTGAAAACCCTCTCTCTTCCTGAGGTTTCTTCCATATTTTTTCCCTGTTAAAGGGTTTTTTGTGGGCAAGTTTTTCCTCACTGGAACCGAGGGTCTAAGGACAGAGGGTGTCACTCCCTGTACAGATTGTAAAGCCCTCTGAGGCAAAATGTGTTTTGTGACTTTGGGCTATACAAATAAAATTTGATTTGACTTGATTTGATGGAGACTCAGCTGGATTTCTAACTGGTCAAACTCATTGAGGTCTCGTGTTGACTGTGTGGAGGTTAGTGTGTGATAATTTCATTGGTAGGAATTTCTTTGAGATGCTGCAGTTATATAGCATACGATAAAGCTGCTATGTGAGGTCTGCCATGTGCTGTGGGCTACTTACTTATAGCTTGTCTCATCAATAATGACCAAATGACTGCATATCATGTGAAAGAAGAATTATCACTGCAGCTCTGTGAACATCCTGGCAACCTTCAAAAAACCTTACCTCTATGGTTCTGTTTCACAAACCGTCTGTATTCTACCTGCTCAGCAGACTGCAGCACACAAAGTTCACAACTAGCTTGTAAACATAATGGAGCATTTAGTGGCTAAGAGTTTTTCTTTGGATTCAGTGGAGACCAAAACTAGACAAAGTGTCACGCAGACACATTGTTAAGACATTAAATTCTCCGGCTCATCAGCCATCGGTTGAAATGTTCTATGATCACATTATAGCTCTTATAGCAGATAATCTGATCAGTGGCTTTAGAATGTGTAACTGTTTGGTTATCTTATCAATTAACATGAATTAATGGAACTGTAAATATGCATGGATAGGTTCTGACTCAATACTATGTAACTGACCACTGATGGTATGCAGTATGTAACAATTAATGATCTGTAGATTGCACATGCTGTGTGGGAATTTATGACAGCCGCTCATCAAATAGTTATGTTTACATAGTGATTGCTGTCAGTAAAATAGTCATAAAGTCATAGAGTGGGCCTTGATGACCGTAGATCAACAATGAATCTACTAATATTGACACAAGAGGCACAGTGAACACAATGAAATCCGCAGTGTGTGTTCCTGTTTGTGTCTGTGCAGCATGAGGGGCTGCTGAGTGTGTGTGTGTGTGTGTGTGTGTGTGTGTGTGTGTGTGTGTGTGTGTGTGTGTGTGTGTGTGTACTTATGTAGCGGCCTCATCCTCACACATGCACACACACATGCAGACAAACACACTCATCTTCAACTCTCTCTCAACAGGAAGTAGTCATAGCTGAATAGGTCAAAGGTCACTTCTCTGAGGGCACATGAGGATGTGGTGGTGTATGTATCATCCACCAATAGGAACTCTTTTCTCATCAAGCCACCAGGAAATGAGGTTCTCCTCTCCACTGGGCTTCCACATGCACACAGCCGCCTACACACACACACACACACTAATGCACTCACATTTCTGAGCCATAATAAGCTCTGGGCTAATTTTCTGGCTTCATTTTTCAAGTCAACATGTTTTTTCACAGCAGCAGTAGATTTAACATGTTGTCAAATCACTAATCATATGTTCCTGTGGAACTCTGGCTTCAGCATCCTGTAAGGCCACAGTGACAACAATAAGTCTGACACGCTTCTCTCAAGGCAAGGAAGACAAAGGACAGTGGGAACTAGACTAAATTACAACAAATTACACATTTCTCATGTCACCCACACAGATAGTCTTGGTTTTATTTGTCCAAGTTTTAAAATATTTATACACTCCAATACAATGGAGATGAATGGAGTTCCATTTGTGGTGCTCAAAACATGAAATGAAACCCTCAAACATATCCCATGTCCGCCATGCTGCCAGGGAGATAAACAGTGATAGAGATAGACAGGGAGATAGACAGTAATACTGAACTTCATCATTTTAGATTCTCTATTGGGAGGACAGTAAAATAACTACACCAGTGAATGTTTGCACTACACAACACCTTCACTAACAATAACTTCCTGACACTAGGTGATTCCAAAACTGCTCCAGAGCTCCAGTATCTATAGGCTAGATCAACAAACAAATATATATTCATCTTCATGAAAATATAAGATGTTAAGTCAACAGATATATATTATCAAAGTAGAAGGATTGAATATAGTAAACATGTTGTTTGGCTCTAAAATTATTTGAATGAATACCCCCCACAAGTGTGTATGAACATTTCACTAAAACAGAGATCCCACAATAAACCTGACCAGAGCATGTTTGGAATAACTCAGCACCATGGTAACTGTGTGGAGCCCGACTATTAGAAATAATTACACAGGGGTGCCATAAGTAGAGCCTGCATGTTGGTCTACCTGTACAGTAGGTGCTCCTGACCTTAGATCAGTCCTCATAACACATCAGAGCTTGTGTTATGTGAAAAACACTGATGCAACAGACTTAAAGGTGCAATTGCTGTCAACGAGAGTGTTCTTCAGGAGATCATTATACTTCTATTGTTTGCCACATTGCTGTGTAAGCAGGCACAGAAGTAATTCTGTGTATAGATGTTGTATCAGCACACTGACTGTGTGTATAGTATGTGTCAACAAGATTTTAATGAATTTGTTCTCGTACAGAGAATAGAATGAAATTAAAATTCATCTTGGCAGGCTCCCATGAATTCTTACAGGAAATTAATTTCTCCTGATGGAGCTTCAAAATGTAGTGCGTTACACACAGGAAGTTGGAATAATGTCCATCTTTCATGGACTGATAAGAATAAAAGTTACACACAGAAGTAAATACACTAAACTCACAAACTCCACCATGTGGTGCAGGCATCCAAATTCTGATGTTGTGGTATGCTCAGTGGAGCTGCAGTCCCTTAAAAAGTGTCAAGTACATACACGTGTAGTATCTTACTATGGACTCATTGCTCCTGGGCTTGGTGCTGATGAAGGCCACATCTAGGTTCTTCTCTTCGCCAGGGACTGGCAGGTAATTGTCACTCCTTCTCATCATGGTGGACTCCTCCTGCTGCGGGCTGCCTGAGTGCTCACAAGCCAGGGGAGGACAGTCTGCGAGAGGAGCAGAGAGATGGATTCGGCATCAGTCATGTGTTATTATTGTGAATTATATGAAGTATATACTATTATATAATATTTTATTATATTAGTATATATTCTATAAGATTAATATTATATAATAGTCTATATCAGAAGAAACAAAAACATAATGATTCTTATTTTCAGCTGATTATGCACTAATGAAAACACATTTATGAATACTGATTTAGAGTTTTGCCATATTCTATAAACAGAGCCTCCTTAACTTTCCTGTCATCCCAGCAAGATGGCAGATAATCCATAAAAATACATACAGAATGAAAAGACACCTCTACTTTAAACTGAGCTTTGTGAGCTTCTTCAAACAGAGGCTCTGGACCTGAAGCCCAGTCAGTCCAGTGGACAGTCATCAGCAACATGGCAACATGGATGTGACAATGCAAAAAAAAGAAGTAATAATCCCCCATTGACAGTTTCAAATGATTCAGCAGCTCATGGGAAAGTGTCTGCTATAATGCATGAGGCAGCTTCTCTTGTCCTGCATGAAATGCCAATATCAAAACCATAAAGAACCTTTCAGAAAAAAACTTGTTAACCAGTGAGGTTAGAAAGTGAAGTATTTTTCATCTCTCCAGTGAATTGACGTATTTCCATGGAAACATTTCGGTTCATCAAATCTCTTAACACATTAAATTCCCAGGGTGCTCTAACAGACTTGATGTGATGGCAGTGAACACATCTACAAGTTGAGAAGGTGCACATTTGGATTGAGCCCCCCCCAGCAGGAGCGAGGTCTTATTCCCACACCGATCCTTCCTCATTCCTTCACTACAGAATCTCTCTTCATGTAAAGGCGCTCACAGCTGTGGAAACTCTCTGGAAGGGTAAAAATAAACAGATAAACTCCCCATCATTAACAGGAAACAGCTGTCACCATGGATACTGATTGACACTTTGCTAGCTCAACTGCAGTATTACAAGCTGTTCCTCTGTGAATGTGTATAACAAATAATATCCCTGAAATGAGCACTTTCCTTTGGAGCAGTAATATCGCTGTCGTGATTTGACTGATGTCAGTAGTGTGGCTATTCTCCTCCGGGAGCACAAATGACATTTCAACAACAACGCCTTCCTCAGTGTATACTGACACTCTGGCTAAAGAGGCAACTCAGTCAAACACACAGACACACACACACAGACACACACACACACACAGCAATACAGAGAACACTGTAAATTATCTGAATCCCAAAGAGAATATTGGTTTATTTCCATTTTATCATTTATTAGACTATAATATTATTATCTAATAGAGCACTTTCAGGACCAACACCTCCTTAATGAAGTAAATTATTATTTTTAGGGAAAAAAATTAATAATGATTGATAAATTAATGAGTTAAGTTGAATAAACTGGATCAGTTCATGTAAATATGCTTATTCTGCAAAGAAGAGGAGAATGTCAGTACTTCTTTCATGTCTGAGCACAGAATTCAAATGTATTCAAGTTAAATATGTTTTATATTTTAGATTCTTTTGCTTTGTGACCGCTTTAAACACTTACAAGCATACAGTAAATAGTTTGATGACTGTAGTAGAATGTCAAGAACTTTGTGTGTGTCTTCAATCACGTCCATGAAAACCAGTAAAACTCTGATGGAGAAAAAAAAAAGTTAACTCTGATGCAGAGGAGAAGTTCATTACGCCAGGATTGGGAATCAACAGAACCTCAGATCAGAGCCCACATAAACGCTTCACAGAGATCAAGTAGCAGACACATCTCTACATCAACTCTACATCTCTACAGGAAACTGAATCAGGCCTTCATGGTTGAATTGCTGCAAAGAAGTCCCATGACTGAGACCAAGAAGAAGAAGAAGAAGAAGAGAACTGCTTTGCCCAGGAAACACAAGGAATGGACATTAGACCTATCCTCCTCCTGGTGGAGGAGATGTGATGGTGTGGCGTTGTATGGGCTATTTAACTAAGAAGAAGAGTGGTGGAGTGCTGCATCACATGACCTGGCTTCCACAATCGCCTAAACCCAACGAAGATGCTTTGGGATGAGTTGGACTAGTGAAGGAAAAGCTGCCGACAAGTGCTCAGAGAGTGTATGCTCCAAGCAATATGTCATCTGTTACTGCACACAGCACATTTTTTGGATTGTGCATTCCTTATTGTCAATATTACAAGAATCCTAAAAAATGACTACTTTTATACAAGCCTTTATGATGATGATGATGTTGACGGACTGAATTTCAAATGCTCCATTTCCTCTGAATAGCAGTTCTTGTCATTGCTAACGGTGGTGTTGCTGTAGCAGTTATTAGTGAAGTGAGACCAGATCCCTCACTGGCTTACACACATGGCCAAGCCAATCAGCTCCAATTGGAGCAGATTTTGAAAGTATCCTGTTATACAGGACATACATGAATATGAAATCTTTACAGTCTTCACTGGTGGCTGTGGCACAGGAGGTAGTCTGTCTGCATGTCAAAGTGTCCTTGGGCAAGATACTGAACCCTAAATTGCTCCTGAAGGCTGTGTCATCGGGATGTGAATGTGTGTGAATGGTCAGCTCCCATGAGCGGTTGGCACCTTGCACACTAATGCCATCAGTGTATGAATGTGTGTGAACAGATGAATGAGATACATAGTCTAAAAGCCTTTTAAGTGGTCAGATGACTAGAAAGACACTATAGAAGTACAGTCCATTTACTTTATACAGTATACTGTAACACAGTGGGTGCCAGTGGCTGGGTCAATTTACAGCACAAAAAGCTTTCCAGAGCTCCAGAGTCGTGGTTGAACGCATTTGATAAAAAGCCAAACGCGATTGTTTAAATGAAAGCAGCCTTCTGTGGTGATGAACATAAATGGTCCATTCTAGTTTTCTGACCACTCAAATGAGTACATATCTCATTCACACACTGATGGCATTGGCTGCCATGCAAGGTGCCAACTGCTCATCAGTTTGAGATGCTAACCATTCATACACATTCACACACATTCACACACTGATGGCACAGCCTTCAGGAGCAATTTGGGGTTCAGTATCTTGCCCAAGGACAGTTCAATATGCAGACTGGAGGTGATCGAACCGCCAATCATTAGTGGACGACCCGCTCTACCTCTGAGCCACAGCCGCCCAACATAACATAAGAGCTTCTTTGGTGACACTTCTTTTTCTTTTAGATCATTTATCTTTGGGTAATTTATATAATATTTCTGACATTTCAACCATTTGTCACTGAACAGATTCTCTATCTGTGACAATTCATGAACATAGATTGATAGATAGAAAGATAAAGATAGAGATCAATGGGGTTTTATGGAAAATGTGTCTTTTTTCAGAAAGAATATTTTCTAATTAATATTTCTTCATAGCAACTATACCAAAGTTTCAGAATGAATTTGACACTAAAGCATTGACGTTCATGATAACAGGTAAATACTGGCTCAGACAGGACGGAGCCTCAGGTCAGGTGAAGCGTGCAGTAAGCGTGACAGAACACGCTTGTTTAATCTCAGCTGAAACACCTGAAGTGATGTAACATGTCTGGCAATACAAGTTCAGCTTTGTACAGTACAGTACATCGGCCTTCTTTCACTGCATACCTCAACATCAAGCACGCATCTGTCACCAAATTATTTAATAAAGCATATACTGCAGTTACTGATGCTCTGTGTTAGTTGCTTGGTACAGGTGGTTTCCACTAATGTATGATGCTATAAAACAGTTATATTTTGTAGTTTATTATATGTATTTTCAGGTATTGAACAACAACACCCAACCTAGCGCCCAACCTTTGATATCAATTGTCATCCTGGCACAGAGCCTAGACAGGCGGCAGCCAGCATACAACTTAGATTTACTTTCATAACAAGACGTGTTTTCACTGTAAAGCTTTGCCACTAGGATTAATCCAACTGAAATTTGAAGCTTTATAAACACAAGGTTGTCATTTTATTATTATTATTATAAATGCTCACTTCAATATAATAAATAACACGATCAATGTGTGAGCATGGCTAAGACAACATTTTTCAGCAGCCATTTCCAACTTGCAAGCAGAGATTAAACTCAGACACGGGAAAACGTGTAATTAATCTTAACATCTGCTGAAATATTCAGCTGAGCAGCTGAAGTCAGTTAGGGCGCCAATATTTACATGAATGCATCATAAATAAATGAAGACCAGGATGTAATAGCGTCACTTGATGTGTTACCTCTAAGGTTAATGAAAGCCGACACCTTGCTTTCACAACTATCAACTCCAGTTTACACAAAACAGCCACAAATCTTCATATCCTATGTGAAAAAACAGGATGGCTCTTTGTTTATAGGGAAGACTGTAATTCTGTGAATCACTCTTTCAGCATGATTGACATTTAAAATAATGTTTAGCAAACATGTTCATTCAATTCATTGCACTAATAAATGTGTTTACAGTAACAAAGGATGAATTGATTATGTCTGATGTAAAAGATGTTGCGGTGATAGATAAGGTGATAATATGTCACTGTTTTGTTGCTCTCATGTTCTGCTGCCCCAACTGGTCAAATCCATGTTAAAGAATATTCAAAGTCTCCTTCTGAAAGAGCCTTTATTAACAGTCCACTTGTTACTAACTCATTTAGACAACAAAGAGAAAGAGATGACATAGAATAATTATCCAGCTCGGTCTCCTGTCTTTCAGCCACAGCTGGTTGAACATCTGTAAACTAACATCTGTGCATCCACCAATAAGCCACACTGTTAAACATATGAGGCATTCTATTCAAACTGTTTCCACTGTGGTACACTTGTTGGTTATAGTAAACACATACAACTAGAGATTGTACACATTTCCCATGAGGCTATGCTGAACAGAGTGGGGTGTAAAATGAAACACATTTTGTATATTTTAAAATATGAATTATGAATGAAGAGACATGTGGCTATGGTGTCTATAGCCGTCACACTCGTCCTGGAGTAAAAAGCTGACCTCTGGTGTTCCTCCTGTGCGCCCATCTTTTAAACACGTCTCACACCAGCGCACAAAAATCATCACGACGTTCACATACAAGTGTTCCTGGTAAAATGAGTTTGAATAACACACTCTTACCGGGCTCCTCTGCGCTATCTTGCCGCTTTAAACAGCCAGCAGGCTCATCTCCATCATGCTGTTGCTCCATTGGATTTAAAAGGCGCTCAGCTTTCCTTCAGAGACGCCAAACAGATCTACAGTGCAGTCGCTCTGAACAACAGCATCTAACCCTCCGTGTGCTCCGTGTCTTCACAGCCTCTGCTGTTGCATGGAAACGCTGGATGGAGAGTTCTCACTTATTCATTCTTTTGGGAAGCTGTCAAACTGATCGCTGTCGAATTTGTTCGAATGAGGAGACTAGAATAGTAGAATCTGTATCTACAGAGAAGATCGATCTCAATGAGATGCTGCTTCAGTGCAGCCTACATGGCATTATCTGTCAGTGAGAGCATTCTGTGCTAAGACACATATCTCCGTGTGTGAGGACGTTCTCTGTCTAAGTGAGATGGTCCACTCACACAGCAGAGTGAAAACGCGCAGGAAAGCGCAGCACAAATCATGCCAAACGCTCCAGAATGGTGTTGCATTCACTACCACAACAAAACATGGAAATGTGAGTTTCCACTCATCTCAGTTTCCCCGTCAACGTCAACTTTCAGCTGTTATTAAAAACTGTGAGGTCAGTGCTCATTTTTAGACCGCCTTGTCTGCAGTTTTTGAAATGATCATGCCGATTTTACAGTTCCTCATGGCACTGTGGTAGATTCACATGACCATGAAGCTCCAGCCACAGAGGCCCTTCTGAACACATGCCTGGATGAAAATATCATCCACCTGCTCCACAATAAAATGCCAAAGTGTGCCTCTTATTCCTAATTCCTAAAAAACAGTAGCCATCTATTTGAATTCATATGTGACCCAAAATGTGAAATCTCATTATTGTTGTCATATCCATCATTTTCCTTCCAATACTTTATGTTTTCGTAGAAAGAATTTTTTTTTTCATTTCTGTCTTCCTGCACTAACAATCACCTTCATCACCTGAGGGTCAACTGGGTCAAATCTTTTGAAGAGTTTTTCTTCAGAGCAGCAATGTCCTTCTGTAGCCTTCTGTTTGAATGCGGACTGACTGACTATTTTTATGTTTCTTAGCTGTGTGCGATGGTGATACACAGAGGAATAAGCTTGAATGTACAGCAGCCCTCACTGTCAGTGCAGATGTAGGTGACGGACATGCAGCTCTTTACAAGAAGCTGTTAGGCAGTGGGTATTTCTTAAGCGTCGAGACGGGTGAGGCATGTTATTTCCTATGGGACTTGAATGCCTCGTCGTTCTCCAGCTCGTGCATCACTGAGCCATCTGGTGCCGCCCACTCTCACTGGGGTCTTCCAGTAGGCGCAAGGTGATCAGAGCGCACGAGCGAACGTTGTAGTGGTCTCGCGTAAACACGGCGCGCAACACTGCGCACAGCTCGACGCATAAGGAAGAAGAGAGGAGAGGACGAAGGACTCCACAGAATGATCAGGATGAAGCAGCTCTCTAAGTTCTCATATTTGAACTCAGCGCACGGAGCATCCACAGAATGTTCTGAATATCTGTTCTACATGTGCCACATATGTCTTCACTCATCGGCTCGTTTCTGTTTGTCTCCACATTGTCTGTGACGCTCAGCCTACAGGCAGCAGCCTGCTGTCAGGACGCGCTCCGTGCCCCGTGCCCGGTGAGGATGAGGGAAAGCTACGAAGAGCTCAAACTGCTCTTAGGACAGTTTGATGGTGAATGAGCATTTAGGCCCCGTACACTGGGGATGCCAAATGAGTATTCCCCATTGCATTCACAGATCAAACAACAAACAGCGTCATGTGTAACTCAAACCTCAGAAATTTGCCCCGCGGCACAAAGCGTCAATCAAACCGGCCAGCGTGTACCACAAACATTACATTTTGATTTCAGAACACAAACAAACACGGGACAACTTATATCCATTATCTATCTATTGTTAAGAAAAAAACGTGAGAGATCATATGCATGTTAAACTGAGGCCAGCCGTTTATGCACAGAACAATGAACGCAGAGTGAACACGGACATTCTAATAAAGACATCAGTGTTATATGAAATTAATATTTACCCTTTCTCCACAGTTACAGACAGGCCGTTGGGTAGAAGGTAAAAAGAAATTCGTGCAGTATTGGCCAGGTAACACTTCCCACTCACCTGTGTGCAGACGGGCGGAGGAGGAAGTGCTTCTGGCCTCCTCAGGTGAAGTCTCTCCTCCCACACAGCAGCTCTGGGAGAACACCGAGTCATTGGTGGGTTATGCAACGTGACAATGTAAATATATGGGATTGCTGATTGGCTAACAGCCCAAAGAGCTAAACCTGTAACATACATCCTGTAAGATGCGGATATGTGCACCTGTCTTTTCTATTGCTGATCTAATATGTGCAGTAATTAGACTTTTATGTACTGTGAATGAACCCAGGCAACATGATTCCAGCCATGTGACAGGGAGATGAGCAGACATTCCTATATAAACATGTGTGGACTTGCAGCAGACGTTTTCCTGTTGCTACACATCCCCCACCCCTGAACTCACTCTGAGAAAAAGAATGGACAATTTGAAGAGCAGAGAGAGAGCTTCTGACATGCAACACATGTCTGATCTCTGCCTGACCAAGCCACTCAGCCAACAATTAGACTCCCTCATGGAGTGTTTTCCTACCAAATGTTTTAACAACATTCATATTTACATATTCAAAATGGACATCTGTGCACATGCTGTCATCTTTGGACTCCTGTTTTCTGATACTGGAACATGGAGCAGCCACTGAATAACAGCGATCGTGGCTGGATGGTGTTGTCTTTAACTTGGACTGCAGGAGGAAAGAATGAGCTCTGTGCCATGCTGTTCTGGAATCAACGACCTGGATCCCCCAGGCAATACATTCAGAGACATTACAACATCATCAGCTTTCAAATGTATGTTTAGGATGATTAATATCATCTTAGTATTAGTAGTAGTAATATTAAGAACAGTATTAGGCTAGTTTATACAGTGATTATATTACTGATCTGTTTTAATAGCATTAGCTGTGGTAGTTGTAATAGTACTCCTCTACCACTACTGACACTTCTACAGCTGCTACTGGTGTTATTGCTAGTTGTAGTTGTGAAAGTGGCAGCAGTAATAAAAGTAGCAGCAGTAGCACAGACTTAAGTTGAAGCAGTAGCTAAAGTAGTGATCCTAGTACCAGGAGTACAAGTAGTTGGAGTAATAGTAAGTAGCAATTGTAGCTGTAGAAGTAGTAAGCTACTGGTAGTAGTACTAGCAGCATTAGCAGTCATAGTAACAGTAGGTGTGGCAGCAGTGGTACAAGAAGTAGAAGTTGTAGCAGTAATATAACTGATAGCACTGACAGTAGCAGCTAAATGAAAGAACACCTCATTAGTTAGTGAGAATAATGTCAACACTGTAAGTGTAAAGAGTAGCTGTATTGTATTAAACATAATGTGAGCATAATGAATGAAACTACTGTGCAAAAGAAATGATTGATTTGACATGTGAAACATTGACACGCAGCATTGCTATGTGCAGTAATGGGATTAATGAGTGGGGAACTGGATGTGCTTATAGTTTACACTGTGTAAGGGACCAAGCCAAACATCATTTTGTGCATGAGAAACCTTGCAAATATTTGGCATGAATTTACAGTCAAATGAAAAAAAGGAAATGTGTGCCTACAAAGAATGAAGGGATTATGTAGAGGAGGATGTCCCTGTGAATACATGTGTTGCTGCTCCCTGGTCAATCTATAATTCATGACAGAAAGATGCATTTCAGAAAGCAACCAAACCTGACCAACACCATTAGCATGGTTAAAGTCAGCAATGAAAAAGCTGGCCATCAGACCTCAGCTTTGTTGTAGCAAAATTGCTGATGTCAATGGTGAGAGGTGAAGAAAGTGTTCAGGAGCCTCTGATGTCTTATGCTATATTATTTATTGACGTTTGGCCAAGAAGAATTAGAGACACTCTCAAAGTACATCAGAAGTGTCTGAGTCAGTCTCACATTCTGCAGAACTCATCCTGGTGGATAGACTTTAAACCCCAAGATAATACCACAAATACTATACGCCTAGAATTAGCCAAAGAGAATGTCTTTACCCATGCAGGTGTTATTGTCAGCATATTTTAGTTTGGAGACACAGATGTCTGTCTATGTAGATTGTAATGTCAATGGCAAGGTATCTATTATGTCTAAGCATGCAGCACCAGATTTGTTCGATCCTGGCCCCCACAGTGAGATAGACTGGCACCTACTGTTCCCAACCAAAGGCAAACAATTAATACTGCCAAGGACCTCAAGGCCCACACGTGACCTTATGTAACCTAAGGATAGAAAATTCCATAACAAGCTTTAGTGTGTTTTGTAACCTGTTTGCTCTGCTTGCTTCTTCACACACAGTGGCAAATCAAAGCCAGGGAGTGCTCTTTGCAAAATATTTCTCAAGTGAGTGTCACACTGGCGGGAGACTGAAATTCAAGCTGAGGGGAACAGAGCAGGTCATCGTCTGAGTGAAGGGAACTGGTCATTTGCATCAGCTTAATCCACCTATTGTGTTTTTCACTAATACCAAGACATTCATAGCCCTGGGTGTCGTTTTACATGCCACACCCAGCCCATACAGGGGATTCACCCACAAGAGGGCAGGGCACAATGGTTGCAGTGTTGCCTTTTTTTTCTCTCTCTTTAGGTCAACACGCAATTAGATTTGGTTAATACAGGTTATTCTAAAAGAAGCACATCATAGATCAAAAATCAGATCATAAATCTACCCCTGGATACAGCCTCTACTGGGAGCCTATTGCACATTGAGAAGAGGTCACATCTCTATCCAGCTGTTCACCCACATAAGGACTCCCAGGTTTTCCTTTGACCCACACATTGGCCCACACATGCAGATTTTCAAGGAAAGTCCTTAGTCGTGTTTTCACTACAGATTTGTAAAGTTAATTTGAGTGAGTCACAGCTTTTAACGTTACTAATGCTGATTCAGAATGACTACTAGACTGAGCCAAGAGTCATATTCAATCCGGTTCTGGAAGGAAGTTAGTTGATACCATGGAATTACTTGTTTGGCATTCTGAAGAACAGCAACCAGTTTGTGACGCATGTAAGCTAATAATTTTGTTAAGCTAGTTGAAAACAGGATAATGATGAATCTCCTACACATTTTAAAGGCTAATAACTAAAAGATATTTCAAATTAAATTTGAATTGTTTTCAGTTGAAGACATGTGACATGATAGTGTTACAAACCTTAAGACTGATGTTAAGGTGTGTTTGGGCATTGTAAGAGTCTGTACCTTCTTTCCTCTCAAGCCTCAGCATTTAATGTAATTCTTTCAAAGCTCAGCTCTTTGCACATGAAGACTATCTCCTCTTATCCTTGATCCAGGACAAAAACTCCACCTGCTATGGATGGATGATGTGTCACGGTGGCAGTTGTGATTGATTCCCTGTGCTCCCCCTTGTTTCCCCATCCTTGTGTTGTTTTCTCTAGCTGCGTTCACACGTAGCCGGGTATGTTGACATTTCCCTTCCTCCGTTTTCCAAAATAACATCGTGCACACGGCATCGTTTTCAAAAAAGTTTTCGTTTACATCAATCCACATAAATACACCTGACGGTCATCTCGCCCTCGATGTAAGGACGCAGCAAGTCGGAGAGTACCAACAGTAATGACCACGTCATCCTAAAATTTTTACGCCACTCCCCCGGGACAGCCACTTCATTTTCAAAATTATCCCACCAGACAGCAATCCGCCCGGGTCGGACCCAAAACGACGACGTTGGCATTGGCAGTTCATGACAACATGACATGATGCTTCCTTTACTAGCTGGCATAGAGACACAGATATAGTGATATAGTGATATAGTGATCACATGCAGATCGCCAGATGCTGATAGGTACTTATCTAGCTTTCAAACCAGCTGCCATGATTATAAGATCTGATGTTGTCACAGTGATGGGTCCATACCTATAGAAACCTCAATTTAACAAAAACACACTTGAACGTATAAAAAAGGTCAGGCTCAGGCAACATCCAGTTATTTGGTCATTGATTGATAGGTGGGTATCAGATGACTTGTTAAAATAATATGTTTAAGCATTTTCATCCATTATTGTTTCCATCTATCTTATAGCCAAATATCCTGGAACAGTTAAAGTAACAGGGAGTTTGTCACCAAGCATCTAATTTTCAACAAAATCTGTTGTACTAAGTACTGTTGTAATTATGGACAAGCCCAAACAGATCTGTGTCTCTATGAGGCATTTATGAGCATACACACATAAAAACACATTTTTGAAGAGGCGATGGTGTGAGTTTCTCATCATCTCTTCACCTTCCTCACTTCTGTGTGCTCACATCTTCTCACTGCAGAACAAACCACAGAATTCTCAGTTGTCCAGCACTGCGATGTAAGATTATTTTCTCTGCTCTTCTTAACACTGTGAAAACACACACCATGTATTGAGCACCAACATATAGTTATTTTTTAAAGAGTTGTACATTAATAATGCAGCCATGAATTTAAATGCATTATTTTCGCAGATGTTCTTAATATTTATTATTTGTCTGTCTAATTGTTTACATGTGTTCATTTGCAGCCCTCTCAGTAAATTTGTACCAATGTGAAGTAGATGTGCATGGTCTGATGAATAAACATTTATGTTGATCCCTGTCAGAGCTTCTTGTAAGGTTCAAGTATTGGATCAATATACACTTTCCACTGCAGGCCCTTATTAATGAAGAGTTTCAGTGTCTCTGTCTGCAGTTCAAGAATATCTCTGAAGTTCATCCAGCTGCTGAAATTCACAAACTTCACATTTTTTAGTAATGCTCCTTCTGGCTCCAATTAAATTGTAATTAAATACATTTTTGAATGATATTCTTAATAAAAATATTAAAATAATACATTAGCTGAGTACACCAGGCTTACATAAACTCATAGTCAGACTGTCAAAGTCAAACTCATTAAACACAAATAAACAGTTCTCTTCAAGTGTTAGTATCCATTCATTACAGGAAATACAATGTCTTTTCAAAATAATACAATAAAACAGACACATTACAAACTCCACACATGCCAATCATGCTGGGATCATTTACTGTACATATATGATTATCTAATCACTTCAACAGTTGTGAACATGAGCTGATGAGCATCGATGCTGTTACTGGCTGCTGATTAAAATAGATCGCTGCTAATCAATACGTGAGGTTGTGTATCAGGTCTTTAAGTAGCAGCTTCCAGATGGCATAGAGGCATGGGGGCAGGGGCAAGAGTGGATCCCTTCCCTCTTTCTAAAGATCTACTACCATCTTGTTTGTGACTCTAAAAGACGGCCTTAAAATGCCTTAATCCCTTGTGGGCATGAAACTGGCTTTTCCAGTGATGTTGCAATGTTGTGGGACATATACACCACCTCTACAATGGAGGTGTGGTGTGAGGGTTTGTCCATGTGATGTAACAAAAAATGATTCCACTGATCATTGTTATTCTTTTCTTACTGCAGATTTGCTGAACTGGAACACTGATGGGAACATTACCAAGAGGGTGAGCACCACAGCTAACATTGCACCTGTTACTTTGTTCCCTCCAAATTGACCTGCTAGAGCCTACCTTCCAGATACAATTTATATAATATCATAAAGAGTACGGACTGGACCTACTCTATATAAAAAGTGTCACGAGATGATTTCTGTTATGTTTTGGCACTATATAAATACAAATTCAATCAAACTGATTTTTTTATTATTTTGTAAGTCACACGCTTTCATATCACTTACTCGTATTTTAATGCCAGGGCATACACAAAGCAGTCCTTTAGAGAGCAAGATCGCCATCACAGATAATTCTCTTTCCTAACTTTGTCTTGTTACATGATGTGCCAGCTAAAGCTGCTGACCTCTGCCTGAGAGATCATCAACCAAAGCCCAAGACCACATCAAATCAGCGTGTATTTAGTATTATGAAAGCTGTAACTTCAGCTGGATGGTCCACATTTAAACTGTGCACGCCTTCACAATTTTATATAGTCTTAGAAGTGATATTTTCTGACCCGTACTTTGATTTTTTTCATCTCATAGTGTATCATCTCATCATTTGTTTTGATACTAAAAGTCGAATCGTTGCTTAGTGCTATGGTGGGTTGAATACTTTGGAATGTAGCAGTGGGTGTGGTGCTGTATTTGCATATAGAGGCATGTTTTGGAAACGGCCCCACCTCTGGTATGCTTTAAAGCGTCACTGAAAATGACTACTAATATGTAATATGACAGAGGACGCTCAGCTCTTTATGATGAAGCCTACAAGTGTGCTGCTTCTGTTCAGTCTCACAGCTCTCATCCACCTGTTTTCCAGCAGCTCTATAAAAACATCTATACATCACAAGCAAACAGGTAACTGGTACGTGGGACTATTGTAGGTATCACACAGGACAAGGTTCCAAATAAACTGAGCCAATGCTAAGTTCTCTCCTTGTCTGCAGACTTAAGTCTTGCTGCATTCAGCCTTGTATTGACAAAGTTCAATATTCCATATCCTCCATTGTTCCTGTGTGTTTGGGTCACACTGAAGATGTCATTGTTATGACAATCAAGTACCCCGCCTATACTGAAGGCGTAATACTACCTGCAGTGGAAAACCAAATCAGGAAAAGTACCCAGTATCAAGAGTGAGTCGAGCTGTACCGTGCAGTGGTAATGAGGCTTGAGTCACACCCTATTGTAATATTGATTAGTGCAGCTTTATATCATCAAAATGATAAACACTCTGTGCTCACAATATTCTAACATAATGATTGCATTGATACAGACATAGCATTGGGTGGAGGGTACAGCAAGCTAGTTTATATACTTATGTGCAGTTTAGTCTGTAACAGTGACAGCAACAAGTTTTAAGTCTCTCAAGTCTAAGTCTGCTGATGGTACTAGGGCTCTAGTACCAGTAGTGAGCCCTAGTACCTTCTGCAGCCTGAAAGCTAAGTTCCATATAACAAGGAGTGTTTTGTGTGTGGTTTATAAACCAAATCAAACTGTGTTAGCATTATTATTATAAAGCTGTTTGATAAATACAGTGAGTAAAACGTACTTTATTTTCCTCTGGGGTGATTTAGGAGTAGGGGTAAAATGAAAAGACACAAGTCATACTTTAAAATGATGCTAAGGCACTGTGCACTGTATACTTATATTTCTATAAACACGGAGAAGAGGAAGAAGAAGAGCCCCTTCAATGTCTGCACTGCACTTCTGTTCCATGCAAACACAGGTGAAAACCCTGCCCTAGTCTTCCGTATTTTTGAAGTTGACACCAAACTACACTGTCTCTGTTATTAGAGTCACTTATTAGAACTGGACAGTTTTGTGTTTACGGTGTAGAATTAAGCACAAACACAGAAAGAGGAAAGAAAAATACACTGATGATACTTCCTCTGCATTATTCTGATGAATCCCAGTTCCTGTAGTCTGGTTGAATGATGTTGTTGCATGCAACAATGTGACATCGGTAAGTAAAATCATACTGTATATGTCGTATTACTACTGATTTCATTCAAGCTTTATCTCTTTATAATTCACCATTTTTCTGTCTAACTAAATGACTGAGTGACTGATGATGGCTAATATTAGTTTTGGTGGCATATTTAGCATCAGTGTGAACAGGACCTGGGTCAAGCAGCCCTCCTCACACCAGCATCCCCAGCAAAAATAACTCATAACATTAACTGTTTCCCATGCACCATCCTGTCCACTTCCTGTTGTCCTCCCACTCCTCCAAACACACTCTCTCTCTCTCTCTCTGTCACTCTCTCTCTGTCTCCTTCTCCCTCATACACACACACTTCCTGCCATGACAAGGCTGAAATTAAAACAGGCTGTTAGTTTGGACCCCTTCCGCAGCCAAGAGTGAGATTAGGGGCATTTTCTCACAGTCTTATGAAGACAGCGGTGGGATGGGATATAACTGAGTATGAGTAATGACTTTACAGTCAACTCTAGTAGCAGTTTCTGCTTCCCTACATTTAAAGCTAAAACACAAATCCACACTGTTCAATTATAATTTGATAATAAATCTCACAGACCTGATAGTATTTTTTATTGTTCTTTCCCAACATGCACCTATAGCCTGAAGGCAAAGTTACCATAACCATGTGTGTGTGGGCACGCGTGTGTGTGCGTGTGCATGTGTAATGACTCAATCATCACTCAGGATTTAGAGGCGTGGCGTGACAGTGATACACACATTGGGAATATTGTGGCCTAGATTAGTTTACATTATGTTGAATTTGCTTAAGGCAATATAAAAACTAAAACACTCCATTTGTCTATTTTCTGTAATTGCTTATCCTGGAAGGGGGCTGGAACCTATTCCAGCTGACAGGAGGCAAGAGACAGTTTATAATACCTGTTGCCAGTTCATCACAGGCCTCATGAGATAAAGAACCATTCACACTCACATTCACACCAGTTAACCTGGAATGGATACAGGGATGGGTACAGAGATGGGCTTTCTTGTCTGTGTGGTCAGGATCATAGCTGGTGTCATCTTCTACACTTTTTATGGCTCACAACTTTACTTTAAAACATATGGCAGTCAATTGAACGTGAATACAGTTTTTGTGGGAGAAAGAGAAAATCTGTTCATGCTGAAGACCTTCGAGATAGTCTAGGATGTCTTGCTGTCTCAGATTGGATAAGCATGTCGCCACTGAATTAAAACAAGACCAGTCCAGGCAAGTGTAGGTGAGCCAGAATGCAGTATACTACTAACTAACTGTACCAAAGGAGACAGAAACAACCAAACTCCAAGATACACAGACATTTCTCAGTTGTCAATTTGACACATTAAGCTGCATCTTGTAGTAACATGAATCTCTACTTAGCTCATTATATGTATGCACCAGCTATTTCTTCTTCATCTCCTTTCATTACATTAAGCATAAAAATGTCAGACACTGCTGTCTGCAGCTGTGTGGGCCAGGCTGGCCCATGCCAGAGCTGAGAACCATAACCAATAGAAATTGAAACATAAAACATCTATGACCACCAGACAGTTTGGCTTGGAATGGACTGGCCATTCAGGAGCCTTCCTGACCTTCCTGCATAATGAATCTACTGTTCATTATGCAGTAGATTGTTAGACACTGGGTGATTAGGACCTAGCTAGTAAGAGACTAGCTGGGGAACATAGTATGAGATTTAGGAAAACTGAATATGGTACAACAGCCTTAACAATAGAGCCCCAAATGGAGCTATTGTGTCAAATCAGGTCAAAGCCACAAGCTGTGATTACAAGTACAGTAAAAAATGACAGAAGAAACATTAAGACAAGTGAGACAGACACCATTCAACCATTCAAACACCAAGATTACATTTGTTCAGTGTGCTCTCTAGCAGGGATTTGGATTTTAACATTCTACATAATAGATAAGGCCAGTAGTTCTCAAATGTCTCCTGTCAAGTCCCCCTTCAGAAACCCTCCCCACCCAGTGGAGGCAGCCAGTAAGAAGGATCCAAACTGAATTTTAGTGAAACAAACTTCAGCAGGAAAGTTTGAGTAGTTTCACCCTGGTCGTGACTCCATAACCCCTGCGCGAGTACAAGGTTCCTGTTTGAAATGAATTTAAGAGTCACAACTTGTTTGTGCTCTTAGTGTGCCAGTGGAAAACTACCGGCATGTCAGGACCTCAACTTCTTTATTCAGTCCATTCACTGGGATGTGGCTGAGAAACCTGACAGGCAGGTTTTAGTTGTGTGTGGTGCAGGTGGGTGGGAGTGGTGAGGGGAGAGAGATCATGAAGACACCAGATTACACTGCTCCACCTACTATTCACTGACTCTTCACTTTGTCATAATAAAGTCTTTGCGATTTACAGAGTGCAGAGGTGTTACATATGTGGTTCACCATTGCCATCATGTGGTAGCACGTAAAATCGACATTAAACCCACTACATCTGACATGTTTTACAATATGTTGTAATAACCAACAGAATCACAGTATTATGTCTCTGACAGGTTATGTTGTGTTGGATAATGCCAAGTTGTCATAATAAATTGTTTGGTATTACTTATTTTATGTATAAGACAACTCAGAAACTGGAATTTGATCTTTTGCTTGGAAAAGAAAAAGTTTTATGGGCCAGTGTGTAACTGTGAGCATTGGTTAAACTCATAGACTGTATAAAACATGGACATAGTATTTGTGACATTACTTATAGATTTCAGAGCTACATTGCTTTAAGTAAAAACCAAGTCATTCCTCAAGCAGCAGCTTGAGACTGGCTGCAGAAGTGAGTCAGTCTCCATAAGTCCCCATGTTCAAATGTCCAACTTCACAGCAGAAATAAAAATGTTTACAGCCTGGTACAAAAAACAGTTTTGGTCTCTATAGCTAATTTCCCCGTTCATGACAACTGTACTGAGGGGGAATTTATATACAACTCACCTGTTCAGACAATACGACTAATACTAAGTTGTGCCTAATTAACAGTGTGACCGTTTTGAGAGACAGGTAAGTGCCTTTACAGATGGCTTATTCGATCAGGACATCAGAAGGAAAAGCAGAAAACATTATCTCCATAAAATATGATCCAGTTCTCACCAAAATCAGTGATCAGCTTCTCCACTGCATGATTTCACCGGGGCCACCTGCCACACCTACTGCGGGAAGAGAGGCGTGTCAGCCGGTGGCTACCGTCCGTCTGTTTCCGAGCCACTTCCTGGTTCTTCAGAGGAAGTTTTTCACCGAACGGATACGTCCGGATTAGTGACTTTTTTCGGATCAACTAGCGCTAAATGTTGGAAGCAAACATCTAATTCCTTCCTCATAGTTCGGACTGACAGTTAAGTTTGAAGCTAATGGCTGACAGTCGAGAAGAGAACGAGGCAGACCGGGAACCTGAAGGCGCCACGGGCGGGGAAGGTATGTGAAGCCATGTCGGGTTAACACAACAGCTCAGGGGCCTTTTTCACTAAAACACACTGAACAGACACATCAGTTCGTCCAAAATTAGACTCAAATTCACGGTAACAATACATTTTTACATTAAGTAAGGGTCCGCTGTTTCTTGAAGTATTCGTTCGTCGTTAAGCGTCTCCATTTACCTCAACCTGAACCTGAACCTTACCCTCACCACAATCTGTCTTTGTCGGTGTTTTATCTGACCCCAGCACGTTATCTCAGCGACCATTAATGCTAACCACAACCTGTCTGTCTCAACCACAGACGGGGCGCTACAGGTCCGGGTTGGGGGCCTTGACCTGTGACCTTCTCGATAAACTTGTTTGTAAGCTGCTGCTTTAACTTACTGTTGAGTGAAAATACTGGGACAAGTCATATATGAACTATCTGATGCTGACTTCATGCTACAGAACCGGGAAGGCCTTGTGTCTGCTGATCCAGTCATTCAGTGCTGCTGCTGATAAACAGAGCCATAAAACACAGCGTGGTTCAGAGTGTCTGACTTTACAATGGATTTGATGTATGTTAGAACCAATGACACATTTAACCCACAAACGTGATGTCACACGGACACAGACTTGCTCAGCTTGTTGTAATTTGATTTCCTGCTTTTTGTTTATGTGATTGCTTTGTTATTACAGATTATAGGAAGTCAGTGAAAAGGAAAGTGTCATTAGTGATGTAATCCTGTTCACTGTCTGTTTCTGTACATCTCTGCATGTCAGAGCAGTAAGGACAAATACTAGCTGCAAATGGGTACAAAAGGTACTAATATTATCATGACGCAACACGCATGTTTTTTGGCAATCCTCACCTGCAACAATAATAAGCATGTCCATGGTGTGTCCTCTGGAGACACTTCTGTAGTACGGAAGTTGCAGTGTGTAAAGCTTTCAGGGCTACCTGAAAATAAGAATTCTGTTGTCGGTGCCTTTGTATGAGCCTTTTATATCTATAGACACATCATACAACCCAAGTGTTATTCCCCAATGCTGCACATTTTCTGTAAGTAAATGAAAAAATGTTATGTACATAGTTAACATGTTTATCTCACTCGCTGATAGAGCCAGCCACTGAAGTTTCTCCTTCATGCTAGGAAGGAGACGGTGAAATAAGAGGGTTGCGATTCAAAACATCTGTTCAGTTTGTTATATCACACAGAATCTTGTTAAAAGATGATAACAGGATGAGTTGGTAGGCTGTTATGAGAAGAAACAAAGCGCACAGTATCAGTGATGCGTTATTAATCAGTGTTCTAATCGGTCCAGATGTCATTGATGATCCGATTCTGGAGCAAGGAGCAGTGGTCCTCAGAGGGTAAGTCTCATCATCATCATAACTTTATTACCATCTCGAGATATGAGAGAGAGAGAAAGAGAGAGAGCGACAGGAGAGACGGGAAACCTCCGATTTCATTGAAAACAGCACAGACAATTTATTAACTTATTGAAACTGATGTGCACTCCGCTGTCAAGCTGTGGTGGGTTACAAGTCAGTGCCCCAAAACGGTGAGTGAAATGAGAATAGAAATAAAGAGTGTCAGAGTAAACAAACTGACGCGTAACTTCCTGGTGTCCTGATATTGCAGCACAGACCGCGCAACAGACACAGAAGTATAATGGACATGACCCCAGCTAGAAGACTGAGCGAGTCAGATCAGAGTTTAGTCTGTGAGCACCATCTGCTGCTCAGTGTCAGTAACATTTCAGGCTGACTGTGGAGCAGTTTGACCAGTCTAATCATTAAGTCACTGCTGCCCTCACTGCAGCCTAAAGCAACTACCCTCATTCAGATGAATGGGAGGACTGTCCATCACACTGAGCTGCCATCTGTTCAAGGTGCCACAGTATATTTCCTGAAAAGTGGGCTGCATTGATATTTCTTCTCCACAGTTTCAGAAGAGCACTGGTCACGTGTGTCACAAAGCCTCCAGTCTCTGAGCCCTTCACTGTAATCAAAAAGAGTACTTGTGTCTCTTGTCTTTAAGCTTAGGTTCACACGTTTTCATGTCCATCTTAAAAATACGCTAATGTAGCTACGTCAAAAGATGTTGGTTGGCTGTTGTAATTGTTCCACCTGTCCATATTGACTGCAGAGATCCCCCTGAAGTCATTTACATGGAAGAGACAGAAGTCATTCTGTGTGTATGTCCTAGGTATGTGATTGAACGTATAAACACAGCTGAGCCCAGTCGACATGTCTCCTCTCAAGACCTGGGAGGAAGGCCAAACGAGCAACAGGATCCACAAATCAAGGAAGTGGTGGAACATCTTCTCAAGATTGCAGAGGAGCTGAACAGGAACGCCGAGCTCCAACAGTAAGCTGTGCATCATGTACAAAAGCAGCTGGTGGAACTCACCACCAGCAGATGCATTCAGTTCAGTTAGGCCATTTGCACACGACTCATTGATAAATCGTGATCACACTGCTTGAATGACATTTCATTGTGTCCATTTCTTCCTGTCAGACTGATCAACCAGGTTCAGAGCAACTGTGCTCAAGACATCTTCATGAAGGTGGCCAGGAGCATCTTTGCTGATGGCATCAACTGGGGTCGAGTGGTGGCTCTCTTCCATCTGGCCTATAGACTCATATACAAGGTAACCCACAGAGACACATTTCTGACAAAGCAATGGTTTTCAAAAGGAGCATAGCAGCTAAACATCTCAGTGAACTGCGGCAAGTGCACAGGTAGAGAAATTCTTCACATGCCTGATTGTTTTTTTATTTAAAGGCACTGACCACCAACCACCTAGAGAACATCAGAACAGTCATCAGCTGGGTTCTTCAGGTCATCAGAGAGCAGCTCTATTCCTGGATCGTACAGCAGGGAGGCTGGGTAAGTGATGCATTGTCCATAAAGATCAGTTGTTTGCTTTAGTTATTTGAAATCCTTCATGACTTTCTCTCCTAATCCTTCTCTCTTGATCTTTCTAGGAAGGGGTGATCCGTGGGTTTTCTCGGTGGAGGACAGTAGCTGTAGTAGCATCGATAGTATTGGTGGCAACTATTGTTTACTACAGGAAGACACGCTGAGACATCAAACCTCACGAGCAGGACGGTGGTCGCATCTCCTCAATAAACTCAGCTTGTTAATAAAGACCGTTTCTGAACATTAATTAATTGGAGAGTATTCCAGACACTGATTGACCTGCCGGGAGCTGCGTGGAAGGAGAAGATGGAAGAAATTGGAGAAAAAATTGCATCTCTGTTTACCAGCTGCCGCAAATGGAATGACGTTCTGGCGGTGAAAAAAACTCTGTCCTTCTGAAACCAGGCCCCCTCACCCACGCAACACTTAAAAGGAGACACAACAGCAGACGTACAAACACAACCCACTGACTGTTCGACCCGACTGAAGACATGGACGATTTTAACCGCTACAGCCAGAGACAGGTCCTCACCACATGGACCCCCCTGCCTCAGGAGCCGGAGGCCTCATCCTTCCCCTCACCCAGTCTGGCAACGATACCCGAGGCTTCACCATGCTGTGAAGTTTCTGCTCCGGCCTCCGCAACCTCACCATTCCCTTCTCCAGACCACATGCCGGAGGAGAGTGAACGTGCGGCCTCTCTACCCCCAATCCTCTCATCCGACAGCTGTTCCACCTCAGACACAGACGACGTGGATGGGGAGTCTCAGCGCTCCTCCTCACCCTGCATCTTGGCACCACCCTCTTCACCCACTACACCCTCTTCTGCAGACAACGAAAACATGGCTGACAAGATCGACGGGATGGTGTTGTTGGCTTTCTTCAACATTGTAAAAGCAGCTGTCATCTTTCTGCTCAACATCACCCTTCACAAGTTTCAACGCAAGCAGTGCTAACAGGTGTCAGATCAACCACCCTAGCCAGAGACAGCAGCCATGTGTGGAAGATGAGTACTACCAGACCAACTTTCATGGGATAATGAAGATGCTTTTCACCCCTCACTTCATTCCTTCTATCTAACGTCTCCTGACCATGCCAAACATCCGAGAGGATGACGGCAGAGTCAAAACCGAAGCGCTGACTCTATCACACAAGCTCAAATCCACGAGGAACATCCAGGATTCCATCAACAGCATACACGAAGAGCTGATTTGCAAAGACGTGCTCAAAATAGGACAACTGAGACTGGTGACAGCTGCTGGAAAGGCGAATACGTTTTTTCTCCTGTTTTTTTAAATGGCTAATTTTTGGAGAAATCTTATAACCTATGTAGAAGAGCAGATGATCGTCACCCATCTGATAGAGATTTTGATACAGGATCTTTGCAACAGATAAAGGCACTGTCACAACACTAGATGAAATCAGATGACTAAGCAACATTACGGACAGAGTTCGTTCTCACGCTGGACATACAGCTTGGGAAGGCATGGTGCGGTGTGCAAGCGCATCTGATTTGTCAGAGACCTTTTTTTGCAGGAAATTTGTGAAAGAATGGATTAAGAACTCTTTTATCCTGTCATTTGTTCACTCTGTACACTTTGTTTGTGGATGTGTTGATTTTTCATTTGCAGAATAACATATCCGTGAATGTCCTGAGCAAATAGATACGATTGCACAACATTCTTCAGATGAGTCTAGATCACTGTGTGTTAGTTCAGCCATTAAAGATGATTAAAGACTAATCATCTCCTTTTGCAACCAAATGTACAGTGTTACACCTTACCTTATCATCATACCTGTGTACCACACATACCATACATGTGTCTTAATCATTTTTGCATCCTTATACAATCAAATCATTAAAAAGAAAAAATAAAAGAAATAAAGAAGCCATCCAGACTGGTGTGTTTTTCAGTTACTGAGGTGTGCAGGATGAAATGGGGAAGAAAATCAGTGTGAAAAATGTAAAAGATTTTTTTACAAGAGCAAGATACCTACACTCTGCATAAACCAGCCAGAATACATTTCACTAGAAACAGCGTTTTTGTCCCTATGCCTTCAAACCAATTTCAAGCAGATCTTTGTGGCATGCAAGCCTTAGTGGAACACAATGACCGGTTTAAATATTTATTAATCGTCATAGACGTATTTTCAGAAAAAGCAAAAGATGTTGGTTGGCTGTTGTAATTGTTCCACCTGTCCATATTGACTGCAGAGATCCCCCTGAAGTCATTTACATGGAAGAGACAGAAGTCATTCTGTGTGCATGTCCTAGGTATGTGATTGAACGTATAAACACAGCTGAGCCCAGTCGACATGTCTCCTCTGAAGACCTGGGAGGAAGGCCAAACGAGCAACAGGATCCACAAATCAAGGAGGTGGTGGAACATCTCAAGATTGCAGAGGAGCTGAACAGGAACGCCGAGCTCCAACAGTAAGCTGTGCATCATGTACAAAAGCAGCTGGTGGAACTCACCACCAGCAGATGCATTTGGTTCAGTTAGGCCATTTGCACACAACTCATTGATAAATCGTGATCACACTGCTTGAATGACATTTCATTGTGTCCATTTCTTCCTGTCAGACTGATCAACCAGGTTCAGAGCAACTGTGCTCAAGACATCTTCATGAAGGTGGCCAGGAGCATCTTTGCTGATGGCATCAACTGGGGTCGAGTGGTGGCTCTCTTCCATCTGGCCTATAGACTCATATACAAGGTAACCCACAGAGACACGTTTCTGACAAAGCAATGGTTTTCAAAAGGAGCATAGCAGCTAAACATCTCAGTGAACTGCGGCAAGTGCACAGGTAGAGAAATTCTTCACATGCCTGATTGTTTTTTTATTTAAAGGCACTGACCACCAACCACCTAGAGAACATCAGAACAGTCATCAGCTGGGTTCTTCAGGTCATCAGAGAGCAGCTCTACTCCTGGATCGTACAGCAGGGAGGCTGGGTAAGTGATGCATTGTCCACAAAGATCAGTTGTTTGCTTTAGTCATTTGAAATCCTTCATGACTTTCTCTTCTAATCCTTCTCTCTTGATCCGTGGGGTGATCTGTGGGTTTTCTCGGTGGAGGACAGTAGCTGTAGTAGCATCGATAGTATTGGTGGCAACTATTGTTTACTACAGGAAGACATGCTGAGACATCAAACCTCATTTATTTTTAGATTTAGATTTTAGATTTAGATTTATTTTCAGCCCCCATGACACAGCTATCTGTCTATCGAAGATAAGATCTACAATGAAATTCTTCCTCTATCAACCATTGCCAACGGGGGCCACATTGAGTTCTATATTCCCGGAGATACCTTGCTGTATCTCTGCATGAAAATTACCACGCCAAGTACAGACTCTGTGGGGATTGATTAATTTCACAGTCTAGTGCTACACACCTGTACAGAGCCATGATCGAAACCCTACTTAATTACTCGGAATACACGCTCAAGAGTCAATTCAGCTTGTGGTTACCGCCCGAGGATATTAGGGGCCTCGCTGTTTGTTAAAAAAAAATTCAGTCTTCTCCGGGGTCCGCCTGGGTCACGCAGCAGCTCTGCTGAAGGGTAACGAACTGTACCCCCTGTCATGCGTCAATGTAAAAACCATTACACAACTACTCCATACCAGAGAATTCCAGGATATGTAACCAGGAGGACCTCTTTCTGGGTGCTATGCCCAAGAACATTACAGTTTTTGGAGCAGTGTTCTGACCAGATATTGTTGTTCTTTGCAAATGTTTAATGTTTAACAACCTGTGAATTATCCAATATAATTATTACATATAATGTATCTCATGAAAAATAACTCCTCACCTCAATACTCCTCACCTCAATACTCACCTTAATACCTCAATACTGTCACCTCAAAATGGGTGAAGTGAGTGTGAGGATTATTCACAGAGTATAAGGGAATGTTGAGGTCTGACAGAATATTTAAGAAACTCATCCAGCCTCCCTTTGGGCTTTTTTAACAGGGAGGGAGAAATTTTTAAATAAATCATATGAGACCCTTTCACAGTTTGTCCTTTATGAATAAATTCACCGTTTGAATTCCATCCTGTGTTGCTTTTGGATAATTTCTTCATGATGTCACCTCACTCAGTGTGTCATCCGGAGCGGACCGCTCCGTGTCAAGGAAGATGGCTAGATGCCATCTGTCCGCTCGTCTCTCTGGTCGCATTGCAGAGTTAAAGTCACCCCACGCTCCTCCTTTTGACCTGGTTTCCCAGCAGGGTGTTGCATTTTTTAATTTTTTCATAAGAACTCAGCCACAGCTCATTTAATATCGCTTTCATTTTTTGCATGTAAATCGTCTTATCAGCCAGCAGTCTGATCATTTTTCACCAGCTTTTCAGAGAAGTCAGAGGAATGTTCTGTTTTAAAAGATTCAAAGCAATCTCGCACAGCTTGGAGAAAATCTGTGGAAGAGTGGGCAAGAATGTCTTTACATTTACAAGGCGTGGCGTGGTACAGAGCTTTAAGTAAGGGTGCATTTCTTCTTATAAACGACGACATGCCGGTGATAATGGTGATGATGACTGCAAAGACTTACTTTGTTCTGGGAACATATACGACCGGCCACTCTGGAAGGCAGTATACCCGTCCTCAGCATGTATGGTTCTGGACAAGAAGGTGTGAGATTAACCAGTAAATACCTGTGGGGGTCTTTAGTGGTGTCTTCAAAACTGTCTTTAGTGATGCACCAATATATTCATCTGGAATTTGTCCCGAGGGTTTTTAAACAACACCAGATAATTACTGTCCAAACTCATGGTACGGTTGTGTTTACCTTGGTGAAATACATTTTGCATCAACATAAACACGCTCATATATCTATGATGTCTGTACTGAGCAAATTTTAACCACATGGTTGGAAGCTTGAAAAATAACATCAGAATGATCAAATGGTTCAGATCAGTAGGAAACAGGTCTGTCATCAAAAGAATCAGGCAGTCTTTCAACAAACTTAATCTTTTTATTAATTTTTTGCAGTTCAGCATACATTGGTTATATATATATATATATATAGCTCATCAGCCCAGATAATTCCCCAATTTCAGAGGGGTGTCCCCTTCTTTCAGTCATAGGCGGTAGTGAATGCAGTGATGAACACATTATTAGCTCTACCTGGAGGCACAACACACCGCTCATGGTAATTCCACTGAATCATTGCGGTTTTGTCGTTCAGAAAACTATACATTTTCACTAAGTATTTCACTTTGTACTGACCAGAAAACATGAAATGGAGAAATTCTTCAGGATTGCTGACCAGGGTGGTCTGAGGCAGATTGCTTCTTTGTGCAAACTTTCCCCAGAAGCTGTTGAGACACAGTTTAGCCACCTGTCTCTTTGCAGGGTTCACCTCAATCATGTCAGCGTCTAGCCACACGCCCTGATGCAGCTTATAGTCCCTGATGTACTTTTCTCTGCTTTCCTGATCAACGGCCTCGGGTGGGTAGCCTGAAGCTTCCTCCTTACCTTTTAGGAAGGTGTGCATGTAGCCAACAAAAATGGAATTGCTACAACGGTCAACGTGCCACACTTCAGTGATCATGCCAACTCTATAACCGAACTCGAGAGCCTTGTTCACTTCAGTATTGACCTCCCGTTAATGCTCTAGCCTGCTCATCGTGTCTACACAGACCCGTCTGATTGTTGATTTCAGCACAGGTATGGCTGTTGGATGAACACATTTACCTTGAGATGTTTTGTAAGGTAACATGGGGAACAAGAGCCCTCTAGGTGGATGGTGGCTTTGATGAGCCCAAAGTAGTTTTGAGGGGTGTTTCAAAGTCTTTGTGGATGATGGTAGGGTCACCTAGCGGGTAGGAGAAGCTAGCAGTTCACATATGGATACAGAGAAATTATGTCTACATAGTGTACGGTCTCGTTAGGCCCTTTAGACACTCGGTCTACTGCCAAAGAGAGTGTAACAGTGGCTTCCCTCTCAAAGTGAAACATACCCTGACTTGCCTCTCTGTAACCAGCCGTAAAACTCTTGCTGCTGAGCAAGAGTCATACACTCCATGCCATAATCACGAGGTAGAGGGTAAGTTCCGACATACTGCAAATTCTTCTCCGAACTGAAACTGTGAGGGAAATGACCCTTGGTCTGCTGGTCTGCATGATCCGTAGTCGGAGGCAAATGCTGAATGAAGCAGCGGTGATCATCAGCGTCTGAAACTAAGTTCTCTCCACAGATGTTACATTTAGGCCACGGGCATTTGTGATCTCGGGGCTCTTTACTTAATTTAGACGTATAGTATTTTTTTTGCATCTCTGACATCTTTTGATTGTATTGCATATACTGCTATTTATTTCATCCACCGCCCTGGGCTCTGTATAAAACATCATAAAAGTCCAAACGTCACCCTTTCTGTCATTGCAAATAGCTGAGTTTTTTACTTTTCATAAAGTTGTGTTCTGTGACTTACCCGCTCCACTTGCAGATTCTCTCGACAAAAGTTTGGTGATGGGGGTTTCCGTGTAAATATAGCGATTGCATCGACGACTTGTTGATGGGTGAGTGCTCGGAGTGGCTTCTGCGTCACCATCTAATAGGGAGCCGCTAACACCTTGTAGATGGTTTGCCCCGTCTAGAAAATCTATATATGTAGTTTGGAAACAAAATAAGAAAAAGTTCAATCTTATCAATTTACTGAAAAAGTCAGAGAAAATAAAGAGCAAATAATAGACCCACCAAGATCTGATTGCATGAGCCGGATGCCCTCAAACTCATCAGAAGTCCCTTCAAGAAATGAAAAAGATATTCAATATTCAACCTGGATAGATACAACACCCCAAAAGCACCCAAAAATGTCTTATAACAGAAAAACATCACATATGGCATGTTAACATTACTGGCAAGTTTCTAGAATGCTTGTAAACTCTTGACTTAGCAGAAAGCTATATTAATAGCAATAATATAAAAGTGCAGCAATGATGAAAAGACAATTATTGCAAAACCAAATAAAAAAGATCACTTACCGAGAGATTCACTAGAAATGGGAGGCTGAACCTTTGATGAATTATTTTCTAAAATAAAATAAATACTATAGTTCACTTCTTCTTTGTTAAAAAAGTAATTAAAGTTTTCCCATAACGCAATCTTGTTGACCCCGTGCTTTCACTGACTCTGCTATCTGATTCAACCAGCTCTGAGGCATGCTTTATATATCCAGAAAAGAGGCAGACAACATTTAACCAAACAAAATCATGATCATGAGGTCCAGACTCAGCTTTGCAGCTAAATAGAAGAGCCATGCAGATGAAGGGACTCACCCATCCTGGTTTGTTTTACGCCTGCGGTATCCTGCACCAGACGAAGGGACAAAAGCTTAGGTCTCCCAATGCTTGGGCTCTTTCTTCATTTTTGGTCGGTCACGTGTTGATTGACCTTTCTTTTCCAAAGAATGACTCAGAATTCATTCTCTCATTCTGTTTCATAAGGATGAGGCATTTCCTCAACATTCTCTTTTAACTTTACCTACATTAAGCACAACCAATAGCAAAGTCTCCAAGATTCCATGACTGAAAGTCTCCAAGACTTGGAGGGGAGAAGACCATAAATGCTGATGTGTGTGTGTAAAACTGTTGACAGAGGTAAAAGAGAAGACACCCCTACCCCATTTCCTAAACATTCTCTTTTAACTTTACCTACATTAAGCACAACCAATAACAAGACTCCATGACTCAAATTCTTCAAGACTTGGATGGAAGAAGACCATAAATGCTGATTAAAGTAATGTCTGCGCGTGTGTGTGTGTGTGTGTGTGTGTATAAAACTGAAGACACCCCCAGCAGAACATTCTCTTTTAATTTTTCCCTCATCTCGTCTTGTCCTTATGATCCAGCATTGTGATCTCCCACTGTGACCGTTCTCCATGTAACCCGCCGGGAGGTCAAAGGTCAAAGCCATAAACCTATGCCTGTGCCAACCTGAGTATGATGAGAAGTGTGGAGTATATCTCTCTCATGTTGGTTTGACTGAGGAACCAGATGCTGCCCATCAAACTCGTTCAGTAGGTTTATGACCACATTCAGGTCACTCGTATAGTCCCCTGACCACAGAAACTGTAGCAGTAACTGAAACTGAAAGAGAAGGAAGTTGAAAGAGAGAATGGTTTAGTGTGGATGAAAACACCCTTTTAGGAGACATCCAGTATGTCACTCATCAACAATATTTCAGAATAGGCCCCCTCACCAGCGTCGCACTGCAGTTCTCTTTCCAGCTGGTTGTTTCATGCAGTATCACAGACAGATGCTGGTAGATGTTTAAACCTCTGTGACTTATGCAGAAAGAGATTTTGTAAAAATCTATTTTAGAGTTTGAATGAGAAGGAGCAGACTGCTGTTTACAGTTCTCCTCTTCATAGGTAAAGAAGTAATTATTTAAATGTTGAATACCTTTTTCTTATTGCAGTGTGTAAGGGTCAGATGATATGATGGATGGCTTTAGCAGACATAACAGAGGTCTGTTATGTAATGCCTCATGTCTTTTATTTGTGCTACTAAATTGATCTCACACTATTAAAAGGGGTATCACACTATATGTTTTACAGTAAATGACTATTTATCTGCTGTTCTGTGATGTTTTTAAAATGTGATCTGGTGATTATTTTGTTGTTGAATACCTCACTCATATCTCACTGGAATGGATTTCTGTGAATCAATTAAAGATGTGTTTTAAAAAAACTCATCATGGCTGTGTGAATGTTCAGAGAGATCCAGGCTGAGATCTCATCTGCTGAAAGACAGCACAACGTGTTTCTTCAAGCTGTTGAAAGATGTGATGGCCTCATGTCGTCAACAGGACTACAGCCACATATGGAACCATCCTGAGGTCACTGCCTCACTATTTACTTTCTTGATGTTTAGTCTAATTTGATTTGATTTGATTTATATTTTCATATTCAATTATACAATTATATACAGTTAGTCTGTTCCCACCCAAAGGTAACTTGAAAGCATCATCAGATATTCTAAAAGGCTGCAAGATGATGAATGGGAAAGGGGAGAAAAAATAACTTAGTTCTGATACACAAATGTGCTGCAGACAATCTTTATATTTGATCTGTATGAGATTCTCTAAGTCAGCATTAAAATTTTGTAAAATTGTGCAAACACTGTCCATGCACAGAGATTTGGTCTATGACTGATTGTATATCAGGCATTTATCTAGTCAGTAGAAGTTAGTTCACTGAATATGAACATTTAGACTTTAGTTTAGCAGACTGCTGTACAAAACAAAACCAGTAACTAACCAGTGAACAGTAGCAGTGATATCTAAAGATGCCGACGTCAGCCGTCAGAGTCAAATATTCAGAACAAACTGCTTACACTGTAGATGTTTATAAATCTCCTGAAGACCTCCAGCTCTTCAGAGATTAACTTCTCTCCTAGCACTACCTACAACTGGACATGAGAAAGCTACACCCTTTAAGAATTGTCATAGCACTTCTTGTTGACGCTTTCTTATCGCTCTGTACCTTGATTGTCCAATGCTCTGTAAGTCGCTTTGGATAAAAGCGTCTGCTAAATGACTAAATGTAAATGTAATGTAGATGATGGATGAATAACATTCCTGTAATCCAATGAGATTTTGGTCTCATAACTTTTATGTGTGTTACAACATAGTGAGAGTATGAAATAGTTAAGTTTAGTTGTAGTTGTTCAAATGAACAAAATTTGATGCAGTCAAATGATTATATTACATATGGGTGGATTATGAAAGTGTTCATCCTGTGTTAGGCACATGGTCATTACTAAATATTAATAATGCATTATTGTATTATAAATATAGAATTCCTGTGTCCTTCATTTGATCACATTTTTTTTTTTGATATGGTATTAAAACATTTGATGAGTAGAATCTTGTTTACTCATTTACATTCCAAACATGAAAATTGATCCCAGAATTTTGCTCACAAACAATAATTGTGTTATTAATCTCCTTCATCTCTTCCTGTTAGCACAAAAACATTAAAAAAAAATAAATAAATTACGTTTTCAAAGTATTATTGAAAAACTAACAGACAAGTCACATTGAATGGTTGGATGACCTCAGGTACAAACAGTAAATGCTGAAAATGGTATTTTATATTGTATTTGTCCTTTATGATTTATATATTTTTTATATTTGAATTCATCTATAACTCTAGTGTTTTTTTTATTATTTATTTTTAATATTCATTCTAAATTAATGAGCCAATGAGTCATGTTTGTATTTTGCATGTAATGAGTTCTGTGGCCTCCAGGGGTCGCCATGAGAGACCCAATCTTCCAATAATTAGCTCTGGATCATTAGTTAGCTTACATTCTTTTTATCATTTAAACATTTGAATGCACGAGGTTCTGTCTGATGATCATCAAGGATGTGTTTTGGCCTAATGTGCACTAAATTGGGGGTCCCTGTAACATTGGGTTTACAATCCAACCGTGAACAGAATGAACATCAGATATATTAAAGAAAAGTAAAAGCATGTGATATACTCTAATTTATTTTTTCACTTACTACATTTTTCATCTTTAACAAGTATTAATTACACTCTATTGTATTTATAATAACACCTTTATTGCAAAATCTAGGTCAGATTAAACATCAAACATTTACAACAACAGGAAACACCAATGCATACAGTGAAATGCAAAACATTATTCACACTGAAACTGCTGGACATTTAAATAACCAAATAAATAGAACAACTATATTATTTGTCAGGTGAGGAAAAGTAGTCATGTTATGAACTTACTATGCCATTTTCCAAACATGATCCTCATTTACAGACAGCAAAGTTCTGTTTCTCTTCCTCAGCTCACTGTGGCAGTGTACCCTGAGATTCTTGTTCTGTTCAAATGCACCCTGGGAAATCTGAGAGACTTTGTATTCAGTGGCAAACAATCAGAACAGCTAGAATGTCTGATGTCACTGCACCTAGAATCAAACAGTGTGACTAATATTGTGCCATACTTTTCCTTTCTCCACTCTCTGTGGGTGCTGCTATTGGCTCTTCGACGTTTACTGGTGCCGTCACCTTCTTTTTATTCTAAACACACCATAGTGTCAAACACATCCCTCCTTGTTTACCATCAGGAGGAGGAACGAGCACACTATGGCTGTTTGTTCATAAATGTAGAGGTTGTCACTGAAAATGACAGGATGAAACATTCTACTCAGTACAAGTGATTGTCCACATTGTTGTAAGACACTGCACTTGTATTTTGTTTGGTCATGTCTGATGGGCCAGTGTTTGAAGAGTGTCGCAGTCAGTCCCTGGTTTTTCAACATGCAGGAAGGAGTGCATGGTTTCAGGCCTTGGACAGAGCAGAATACACCAGAACACACTCGTCCTGGTGTCTCAGAGCTGCTGTCTCATCTCTTGTGGAAGCTGGGACTGTGAATGATCTGAGAGAGCTTTCCAAACGAGTCCATTGTGTCCATAGGTTCCTCTGTTTGGGCTGCACTCTGTCCCGGCTGGTCAGGGACATGCAGTCCAGAGTAAGAAGACTGATCAAGGGTGCTGATTCTGGGGAGGAACTGGGCCAGAGCTGGGACACCTTGGTCTCGACCCTGCAGTCTCTGCCGGTGGTTTCCCAGACTGAGCAGAACTCCGTGTCTGTCAGAGACATAGATGTTGTACCCATCTGGTAAGATCTGCTCTCGGAAGGTGCAGTCATCTTTGCTGTAGGTGTGCTGGAAATGATGGGAGATGTTCATATGTAAAAAAAATGAGATGACGTGGAAATGATCTGTTTGAAGTTAGCAAACCAATAAAGAAGAAAGCAGCAGGGCTCAAAAACAGGCTTGATTTGGTTTGCACCTCTCAGTGTGGTACTAGGCTCATTAGACACTATTAATATAAAAGATTCATATTCATTTTACATGAATCAGCTGTACTGAGATTTCAATAAACATCATACAAATAAAAACTCACTTGTAAAACATTAGTCACTGTTTTTGCTGAATGATATGTTGCTTCATTTAGTGTGTAATCATACACTCCTCACTTTTGAACAGATTAGTCAAACACACCTTAGTGCACCGCAGCCTGCCTGACTACCCCAGTGACAGACACAACTCAGTCAGTTTGCTGACTTCATGACTCTTCACTGCTTGTGCTGCTGCTGACTTATGGGTAATGTTTTCATTCATCTCGTAGTTTCCACTCTGCTGTTCATTCTTTCTTTAACAGAGGGGCTGAAGTCAGGTTCATTGAAATGAACTTTTTTTCTTTTTTTTTTAATGGTGTTTTATGTGTTTTATTTATTGAGTAATTCAAAGCGTATCTTTCTGTTTTTTCACTTGTTTTTATTACATTTGATTTTATTCATCACTGGGAGCAGACAGGTTAGCTCAGACAGCTGCGTGAATCATAAAACAGAACTGCATAGTAATCATGATTGTATGAATGGTGTTTTAGATAGAAGGCCTCTTTTATCAAAGAAACATACGTAAATGGTGCTGCAAGTTCTTCGATGGCTGTTTACTTTGGCCAGAGAGAGCCAGCCAGAGGCCAAGGTTGTTGTTGCTGCTGCTGGGTCTTTTCATTCAGGTTTTTCACTTTGCAAACACATCCTACCCTGCACCACACCGGACAAAGGTTGATGAACCGCTCGTCTGTTTGAATGGATGTGTGACTGGCATGCAGTGTTTTCTGAACATGATTACCAACATATGAAAAGCAGCAGGAGTCAGCACAGACTGTTTGGAAGAACCTTACATGTTCAGAAATACTATAACAATAATATTATTGCTTTTTTTAAAAAAAGTCTGTGGGCCAGTTCAGTTTGTAACAGCTATAATGAGTAACATGGTGAGATTCATTTTTATTTGTATTTTCATAGTCAGAAGTCTGTATGTAACATGCTCAGTGGTTCATCTGTTTATTTATCTATGTATGGAACTCAATACACACAAACAAATGAAAAGATGAAGAAATGAGTGTGGGCCTCCTGCTGCAGATTTCCCACTTAGAATATCTGATATACTGCAAAAGGTAAACGTGAAGTTCAATTAAAGTGTAAGTAAGAAAAGTTGAATTTTCAGTTAAACTTAACTAAATGAAGATAAACATGAAATGAGGAGAGAAGTGTAAGCGTTGAGTAATGTCGAAGTGAAGAGCTGAAACAGAGGAGTTGAAGTGTCAAGTGAAAGAGTGAAATATGAGGACTCTGTCAGTTACAGCCATGTCAAAACTAACCATGGCTGCTCACATTCTAAAACTAATGACATGCAGTGTTCACAGCGTTCATACAGCTGCTAACTGAATGTGTGCGATGTTTCTCTTTTCATTGTCAACATCTTAATCTGGACTGATGGAGTGAACCCCATGACACACTGTTGAGCAAGGTAATGTTCTAGTTATTACTTCAAATGTCAATGTGTTTTTGAATAAAGTTTATTTTCAACTTTGACTTCTGCCTTCTGTCCATAGATGTTCATCTTCCTGGTTCATGTTAAATGTCATGCAGTAATCACTGATCAATCAACTGTGCAGTCTGGAGAAAATTCAGCCATCAAAAGAAGAAAGAAGAAAGAAAGTGTGTAACAGGAAGTATATAAGGTGTTGAATCCGACAGGCTGTGATTGGCTGAAAGCTGTAGAGGTGGACTGTGACATCTGTAACAGTAAACACTGATTTTAAAGGTCGTTATGATATCAAACGGAACAAAGTATCCGATAGATATCAAAGAACAAAAACTCGAACAAAGCTATGACAACTGGAGTAATGAATAACTTCTCACGTTCTTAAATAATATATATATATATAATTATCTGTCTGCATCTGCAAATTCGGTAATTCAGTGAAATGTTCTTCCTCTCGTTGTGTTTTTATTTTAGAATATATCTTTTTAAAATGTTTCATCTGAGCAGGTTCATATTTGACTGGAATAAAAGTTTGTATTGTACATTTTGATAATTGTTTCATTTATTGTTATTATTCATCATCTAAATGATTTTCATTTAAAGTTTTCCTGACACTTGACTGTTCATTCATTTCAAGACCGAAATGACTGAAATAACGTCTACACAACAGACAGACAGACAGACAGACAGACGGGTGCTTACCGATGAGTACAGCCTTCCGTCGCCTTCTATGCAGAGGAAGCGCTCTGTTGCGGCTCCCCTGATGACAACACAGCCTGAGTCCACGGGACGAATCTCCAGCAGGCCTGCAGTTCAAATGTTCAGCGGAGTTAAAGTCCCATCAAGCCGTGGACTGCGCTCATCAGCTCTTAAAGTCTGTCTGTTTAAAAAGCTTCTTACTTACTGTACACACTTTGGTCCTCAGAGCCGTGGATCTGTCCATCCCCGCTGATCAGGAGGTGCAGTCCTGGTCTAGCAGCATACAGGTGTCTGAGCCGGACCACCTGGTCCCAGCCGTGGGCTATGTGGGGCCCGTGGTCCGATAGGGGCATGCAGGCAACTCCAAGAGACAAAAACATATTGGCGACGGAGACACTGAGCACGGACAGCAGCATGGTCGGTGGAATCCTCTGTCGGTGAGCTCTTGGTTGTTTCTCTCTTCAGTTGGCCGTGTGAAGTCAGTCAGTCTCATCCTCACCAGCCTTTTAAATGAGCCTCTTATCAGCTGCAGATAACCTCTTTCCAAAATCCAGTTCGCAGAAGCGGACCACAACACACCCCTGCATGACATCCAACTGAATCATAGCACTGCACTGGCCCCCAGCGAGCCCCCCTGTCAGGCCAAAACTCACCGTCATGTTAGAAATATCAAAGCTTATCACTTAAACTATTTTATTTTAAGCTTATCACTTAAGTTATTTTCCTTTAACCATTGCCACTTCTGTTGTGTTTCTATCTGTTTCTCATTTGATTTTTTGTACTAAGTTTGTACATTAAGTTTATTCATCAAATTAGACACATTTAGCTCCCTTATTTATTCATATCTGTATGTTTAGTAAGTTTCTGTGTCTTTGTGTCTATGTAAAGCTGCTCCACACGAATTGCCCACACTGGGATTCATGAAGTTGATTGCATTATTAGTTTTTATTACTTGAGTAGTGGTATTGTCAAAAATACCCAGAGACACACTGTTTGTTACAAATGACCAAAAGTGACAAAACACTGCATACTGTGCAACATAGTGTGATAGAACACAAGTCTGTGTGTTTTAAAATGTACTGATCTATGTCAAAGATTACTTTATACCATCACCAAGACCTCTGTAAATATTAGAAAGAGTACAGTCTAGACCACCTAGAGTTTTCCCACAGCGCTTCAAATTTATGTGAAGACCTGGAACTTGGGTCTTAAAGGTGTTACAGGATAAGTCCTAAATCAGGCCCCATTGCACTGATAACAGAGGAGGAGGGAAAACCCCTTCAATGGTGCAGACTGAAATTACAAATGATAGCACGAATGAAGTAATATGGCGTCTGCATGTGCGACTATAGTGACTAGAAAATCAAAATACGGAGGAACCAAAGTACAACGTCCAGACACCATTAATTCTGTGACTGTGTATGAAGTAAGTTAAACCCAACTCTGGTTTATCTCTTGCAAATGAATAAACTCAGACAATCTTTTTTGAGATTGTTTGAGACTGCTGTAGTAGTAGTAGTAGTTGCTGTAGTTAGTTTCTGTAGTTTATTCTTTGGCTTTTAACCCAGTATGAGACCCTGTTTCTGTTTTATTATTATTATTAATACTGTTTAATACTGTTTTTATATTGTCTTTTATGTTTTATATCTTTTATTTCATGTTTTATTTTATGTATTTCACTTTGTGTCAGCTGTAGCTGTCTTTAAAGGGCTTTATAAATAAAGTTGAGTTGAGTTGAGTAGTAGTAGGAGTAGTAGTAGTTGCTGTAGAAGTAGTAGTAGTATTAGTTGCTGTAGTAGTAGTAGTAGTTGCTGTAGTAGTAGTAATAGTAGCAGTAGTTGCTGTACTAGTAGCAATGATAGTAGTAGTAGTAGTAGTAGTAGTTGCTGTAGAAGTAATAGTAGTATTAGTTGCTGTAGTAGTAGTAGTAGTAGTTGCTGTAGTAGTAGTAATAGTAGCAGTAGTTGCTGTACTAGTAGCAATAATAGTAGCAGTAGTAGTAGTAGGAGTAGTAGTAGTTGCTGTAGAAGTAGTAGTAGTATTAGTTGCTGTAGTAGTAGCAATAATAGTAGCAGTAGTAGTAGTTGCTGTAGTAGTAGCAATAATAGTAGCAGTAGTAGTAGTAGCTGCTGTAGTAGTAGTAATAGTAGTAGTAGTTGCTGTAGTAGTAGCAATAATAGTAGCAGTAGTAGAAGTAGTAGTAGAAGTTGCCTCCTTTTTGACTCCTAGTAAACTTGGCTCCTGTCTACACTGCATGTAGACTTCATATAGACTGCATATAGACTTCATATAGACTGCATGTAGACTTCATATAGACTGCATGTAACTGCATGTAGACACTCATATTGTTGATCACGTTGCAAAATGACGTTACATAAAGTGCTACCAAATGTACTCTGTCAAATTGCACAGTTTGTATTTGTGGATAGGGTAAAGTCTACAGATTGGTCTGAATCCAAGCAGAGCTGTGAGACTGGGTCACTCCACACTAAAATAACAGACCTCTTTCCGCTCTTATCACATTCTGGCGTGTGCTTCCGCTGCTCGGCCTTGTATTTCCATACAGCCAAGTTAAAGTGTAATTGAGAGCAAACATCACCATTCACCAAAATGCAGCCTGAGGCCCAGGCTTCAAACTGCTTATCGTTGGTAAGTTTTAGATTTGTAAATTGATCCAGTCTGAGGTAAGATGGTGTTACTGCCTGTGTGTGTTATGGCACTTTGACAAGTGACCCCCACCACCAAAACCTTTTTTCCTAAAATAGCTGCACAGTTTCTGACACTAGATGGCAGCCTAGAATAGGGATGATTTTTTCAAAGCTAAAGCCTTTACAGAGAAATAAATGAGCAGAAGTATTATTTTTTTTAATTATTTTTTAAATGTATTTATTTTAAAGGGACAGTGCCTATTAATAAACATTTACATGTAAATATGCCGGTTTATAGCCACAGGCTAATTTCCAACTGTAGTCCCTTGGCAGGTTGATGTTAAAAAATAGGAAAAGAAGGACAGGAAGAACTCAGCAAAAGAAAACACAGACGAGAAAAAGGAGAAAAAAAGGTTTACAACAAAGACACATTATTACAGACAGACATTGCACATTAACTTGAAATTGTAAATTTAAAAAAAACAAAACAAAAAAACTGTATAATAATAAAAGTTTCACAAAAGCCCATGATGTGATCGCATACTGATCACAGTGAGTTATGATCACAAGTCTGACTAGATCGAAGCCACACCTTCAAATGTCCCTTGAATGTTAATAGACTGGCACTCTCTCTAATTGGGGTGGGTAGGCTGTTCCACAGTATACTTCCTCTATATGATAGGACATTTTGGCCAAAAGTGCTTCATCGAAAAGGAACCTCACAGTCACCTCTGGCAGAGGCTCTGGTGAGTCGAGTAGTGGAGTGGCTGACTACCCTCTGTTTAATATTATCATTTAGTGGCGGTGGTGCCAGTCCATGAAGGACTTTAAACATTCATTCATTGGATTTTGCTTGAACTTTTCATGTAATTATTCTAGCAATGCATGTGTGTATGAAATGCAGCTTCTTATTGTCCAGATCACCAATCTTTTCTCCTTGTTTAGGAACAACCTAACCAGATGTGAATTCTGTTGGCAGCATCATCTAATTTTACTATTGTGCTCTCATCCACTATCATGATACCCAAAGTTAAGAGTTAATAATGTCACTAATGGTTGCTCTCTATGGGAACTTGTCCTAGCATTTTGCATCAAGTTACTCAGAAGGCCGCGGGCTGATGCCGGGTGTGTGTCTGACTGGTGTAGCCTAATGGAACAAACCACTGGGTGATTGGGGGCGCTATGGCACCAAACATGGTGTGATGTATGATGATGTATTTTATTATTTTAAGAAATTGAGAAAAGGAATTATGCTCCGAATAAAACATGATGATAATAGGGCCATTTTGGTGCCCCCTCCAGCACTTGGTGCCCTATGCACAGCATGGCTCCCTCTTCCCCACAATGGTCTGGTGTAATATTCTGAGTACTGCAGACACTGCACCAAACTGTTGGTCCCATCACAAGACCCTGAGATACTTGAACTCCATATGGGGCAGCAACTTGCTCCCAACCCACAGGGAGTATTCCACCATTTTCCGGCATAAAATCATGGCCTCAGACTTAGAGGTGCTGACTCTCATCACAGCCACTTCACACATGACTGCAAATTGCTCCAGTGAGTGCTGAAGGTCATGGTCAGATGAAGCCAAGAGAACCACAGTATCTGCAAACCAAACAGCACTGATGCAATCCTGAGATACCCACACCAGACACCCTCGTCACCCTGGCTGTGCCTTGAGATCTGCTCACTTTGGTTGTACAAGGACCGGATGACTCGTACTAATGACCCAAGTACACCATACTCCTTCAGTACTCCCCACTGGAGCCCCCCAGGGACACCATTATAAGCCTCCAAGTCCATAAAGAACAGGGAGACTGGATGGTGAAACTCCCATGACCCCCTCAGCACCCCCGCAATGGTAAAGAGTTGGTCCGTGGTCCATGGTCAGGATGGAATCCACATTGCTTTTCCTGATTCTGGGATTCAAATGTGTCAGGAAAGACAGCCCAACAAGATCCAAAGCCCTCAGCATCTCAGGGTGGATCTCATCCACACCTGGCGCCTTGCTGTTTTCTAACTACCTTAGTGATCTCTGCCAGAGATATGAACAATAAAATAGTGTCAAACTGACATGCTTTAAATCAGGATCTGTCCCAATCAAAGATTAAACAAGTAGGACTTGTGTAAAGTAGGTGTGTGTGTGTGTGTGTGTGTGTGTGTGTGTGTGTGTGTGTGTGTGTGTGTGTGTGTGTGTGTGTGTGTGCAGCAGGTGTCCAGTCAGACAGACGGTGAGGACATTTGAATGCTCCCACTAAGCACCTGATTTGCCTCTGGACTATCCAGAAACCAGCCAGCTATTTCAACCGGTTTGACCTTGTTTGTTTTACTAATCGATTGATTCATAATGCTGTCAGTCAGCATGCATGCCTGGAGGACTCTAGATTTTCAGGGTTTGAAAAAAGCTCCAGATCCACATATCTGTCACCTGACAGGCACATTTAAACTAACAAAGATCCAATTTGAAAGATTTTAAATGAATTCAAATGGGCTCAACTCTGTCCTCCCCAGTCTTTCCACACACATACACACACACAGACACATGTTTGTGTATGTGTTTTGTGTTGTTTGTCTGTGTGTATACTCAGGCACCAGTAATGGCCGTAATCTCCTCTGTCTGTAGGCGCAGACAGTGTTAATAAGCTTCTTTCTTTACTTGCTGCACAGCTTGAAAGGCTCAGGTGACAATAGGAAGGATGGTGCAGGAGGCTGGGCTCTATCTTTAGTCTGGTTTACAGCAAGCAGAAAGCTCTCATTCTATCATTCTTTCAGGCTGCCTGTTTTAGCCCCGGCTGCAGCTGAACGGAAGGACAGAGATACATATGTTGAGAAACTATGTGGACACCTGTCCTGCTCATAACTGAGTCAGTGGGCATCATCCTTCTTTGAACCATTAATGTTTTCAAAGGAACTCATTGCAACACACCCAATAGTTGTTGAGATATTTCAGTCTGAACCAAAGTGATCAACCGGCAGACCTACATAACTACTCAAGCTTAAACGATTCTTGATGGGACGTTTCCATAATATAACTCAATAGCACCTTTCATTTTACCGTCCCTGAGTGTTTAATGTCCTCATCTTTTAAACTCCACGTTCACATGATGCAGTTTTTCTGTCAGATATTCATGTACAGTATATTACTGTGCATCTTAAGCCTGAGGTCATTTCTGGAGATGATACAGGAGGTCATACTGGTGAACATTAACCCTACCACTTAACACTGAGTGAAATGATTAAGTCTAGGCCAAACAAATCAGCTAGTGTCTTTATAAAATTTGGTCTCTTAACTAGAATTTAACGTAATGACGGATCAGTGGTTTAATGAACCTAAGGTCACTACTGGAAACTGTTACCTGCCACAAGATCACTGTACTATTTACTGACTATATACAGTCCCTATTGTAAGCATGGAAACAATGGTACTCTCAAGGTTGCACTCCACCAACTTTACATAAAGCCTATGTTACAAACCATGGGCAGTAGAATTTGCAGAAGTTGCAGTATGTGAGTTTTTGAAACATGATTCAGACCCAAGACTAAGAATCTAAATCATTCTTTCTTTCAGTTTCTTGCTTGTCCTTCAACTCAATGGATGCGTAATACATGTACATAACATAATGCAAACTTGTTGGGGTGCATTTAAATTTGCTCACATTTGTCTGCTGGTGTTAAATATGAGCAGTGACTATTACAATCTCTAGCAATGATAATGATGAATCTCCTCTCTCCCATCTCCAAACATCATCGTCTCATCAAAGATCGTCTTTGGTGAAACAGACTGGTGATTCAGTACTGATAGGGTGAAGAGAAATCTGTGCTGCTGAGACACAGACAGGTAACACAAAGTGTCAGAATGTTCAGAAGATATGTAGCTTGTGAAAAATGAGTCCAGCACTTACTTCAGTGCCTTTGAAGAGAAGGAATCACTCATAATCTAAAAGACACAGACACAGACACTGCTGGTCTCCTAAAGCGGGCAGCTGTGCCTAAACCCACGTGACTCTTCAGTGCTGAGTTTCTCAACTGTCTCTGCTATTTGTGTGGATGCACACGTCACATGTTGTAGGATATTGACATTGTATTTGTGTTGTCATTACACCATGAATACACACACGTAATGCCCATGATGTCACATATACATATTTTTATTGAAAAAAGTATGACAAAAGACAATTCCATTTTAAAAATACAGATAACAACAACACACCTTAAAGTTACGGGATCAAGATTTATTGTCAGTTTCCGTTAAGTTAGACTTTAGCCATGTGCACAGCACATACAGAGTGATATTTTATTCAGCCCTGTATAGAACTACAGGACAACTGATAAAAGTAGTTGATACAAAATTGTCACAAGACCACAGGACTCAGAATAGTATAGTATCATATAGAAATAAAGATTTTCCTGAATGCAAACGTCCAGGCAGCAGAGTTGCAAAGAACATATCAGTTCAGGGATGTTTAAAAAATTGGAGTTATGAAACTATCAGGTAACTTAGCAACGTAAAGATCATCAACAGGTCACTGTTCTGTACAATACTGTACTGTACAATTCAAATGGTCTGCTCGCACGAATCACACAAATTTTGTCAATGATGAAAAATATTTATTTTTGTAAGTAGGGTGCACTGATGTGGAAACTGTTGAGCAGTATACTAAAAATCAGAGAGTGTATCTGTGATCAGAGTCTACATAGCCAGCAGTGACTGCCAACCTGCATGTGTAGTCACAGACTGCTGACTTTAAAAGCTGCACGTTTTGTTGAATAACCAAATGAGGAACCGGAGTAGAGGGCTGGCCCTGGGTCAGTGACAGAGGGCAGAAAGGTATTCTTCTGTAAACACGATGCCCGCCATGCAAAGCAGTGATACTGGAGAACACTAAGCACAGCTGTGAGCAGCAGACACACCAGTATACCTGCATGCATCACTGCTGACCAACTGCGATGCTGGAAAGAGATTTAAACAAGCACACTGTAACAAGAGATGTTACAGGACGAGCAGACAGTGCACTTATTCTGACAATGTATACAATGACATGTGACATGTGTGACATGTATCTCACAGAGAGCCCGCATAGCTCAGATTAGTGTGGACATCTATGCTGGTTTGAAGGAATCACAGCATAAAGCCACTACAGTGACAGTTTGCATGATATTTGTTTGAGCTATTTGCCACTTAATACTTAGCAGGAGCGTTTGCTGTGGCCAGCCTCCGTGCTAATGCACCATCACATCTACTGAAGGCACTCTGGCTCAACAGAGAAAACAGTACAATCCCAAACAGGAGTTGGGCTGGTTTCAATATATTCTACCGTATATGTGGAATGTTGAAACTGAGATTTCAAACCTCTTGGATAAAAGACTGTATAAGAATACAGGACCAGATAGCAAATACAAAAATGTGGTCACCTATCTCCCACCAGTCCATTTTTGGACCTGAATTATTGATGATTGGTGGATTTATTCATCAATTGCACCAAAGCTAGCCAAACAAACACACCGCATGCCTTCAGACATCAGCTTCCACCCAGCTCTGTTGGTTTAAAACTGTCCTTCCCCTGAAAGGAATACCAGCACCTTCAGTTACTTCGAGGTTATATTTACAAAATATATAAAGAAAAATATAGGATTACTAGCCCTAGCATATAGTACAGTCAAACAGCTGTCCGTAAATATTTCTCCCATGATTATCCTTTCTAAAAGTACATCACAGGGTAAAGATAGCCGGAACGTGACAAGGTGCAACTAGGACAACATGGCCACCAGAGCAGGGCTGCAGTCAACTACAGAGACTCACAGAGAGACAGAGAAGAGACAAATACAAACTGATCAAGTGCATGGGCCAACTAATGCTGCAGGAAGTTAAAGCACAGCTTGTAAAGGGACAACGGTTTATATAAAGAGAGGGTACACCAGAGGGAATTGGAAATTGGTCGTACCGGAACAATATGTATTTGTGAGCTTATTTTATCCTGAGTGTGTTGTTGTTCATCACTGCACAAGGAAATGACTGGAAGGGAAATGCACTTGTAAATGACACTGATGCATCACCTGAGAAATTCCTTGAAAGAACTGAAGGAAGATGGCTAGCTTAGCTTAGCACTATGACTGGAGACACTACTAGTCTGGCTCGGTCCACAATGTGAAAAAACACCTCACTTAGGCTCACTAACTTACTAGCTTATCTTATTTGTTTAATCCATATAAAAAGTCTAAATACAGAGTCTAAATACAGAGTCCAGGACTAGCTTTTTTCTTTTTTTTGTACAGACTGAACACACCATTTCATTCCCTTTGGACAGTGCCAGGCTCGCCATTTCTCCATTCGCGGTCTTGAATGAAGCTCTCATGTGCATTTCAGCTGCTAAGCAGCACACAGATTTTATGCTAATCAAAGCTAAACAACTACAGGATGGAGCTTCATATTTGATGTACAGACCTTAAAATGATGACTCTCAACTATCAACAACATATTTCCAATATCAAATATTTTTAAAATCTGAAAGCATTTAAAGTGATTTAGAAGCTAGACTTTGTAACTGTGGCTAAAAGTCACAATCACAGCAGCAAAAGTGAAATTTTCCATTTGTGAGAAAAGTTACATAAAATGGCTTTAAGTGAAGCCAGAGGTGATCATATTTTCTAGGGGAGACAAACCTTTCTACAGCACAGGCAGATTGACAAATATGTGTTCATTTGGCACAAACTTCCTCCATGCTGAGTGATGCTGCTGATCCATCTCTGCTGGCTGCCTCAGAGCTGACCGTCAGCTATCGAACAATCAGAAATAACTCAATGTAAAGAACAGTCCTGTTCCACAGTCAAGGCTATGGTGTCTCTGTTGCACCTCAGCACTTTGACCTTGCCTTTAAACTCCCAAATACTCCATTTATATAATGTCAGAGAGGATGTCTCTGTATCTGCAGTCTTATAAGTCTGACTGAAGGCAGAAAAGTTCAGAGTTCACACCCCCCTCTCCTGCCCAGCAGAGCTATAAACAGACCAGTGGAGGTTGTGGGGGGTTTGACTCCCCCCACCCCTCTCTCTCTCCCTCTCACTCTCTCCCTGTCTCTCTCTCTGTCAGTGAGATGATTAGGCTTCAGAGCCACGTAATCAGCAGTGCCAGAAACTCGTGCCTGATTATTTTTTTAGGCTAAGACTCAAAAACAGTTTTGTTGAAAATAAGAATATAGAAACAGTCATAGTAAAGTCATAAACGTCTCTTGTGCACTGCATCAGTGCAAAGAAACCCGACATCAGAAGACATGATTTCATTCAGCAGCAGTATCTGATAAATTAGAAAATGAAAACATAAATAATGTGTTTATCATCTTAGATTTTACCTATCCGCAATGAAAAGAACCCCTCCTAAAAAAATACAAAATTGTTGCTAAACATAAATAAAAAAAAGAATATATACATAGCAAAAGATAATGTATGATACACTGCATAAAGCTTGGAGTGAAAGTGCATCATGGTCTGGAGCTCCCCATTGCCCCCAGCCCACCTCCCCGCCCCCATCTCCATATTGAGGTGAAGTCTATTTATGAGGCCACTAGATTCTTGGCAAGAAATGTGTCACCGTCATGGCGGGTGACACTCGGTTTCCTCTTTTTGTTTTGCCGTTCTTACTCAGGCCGATGTACATCCTTGGGTAGGCCACCGACTCGTAGGCGTTGTAGTTGTTGGCGAGGAGCTTCTCTCTGAACTTGCACTCGTTGTTGTAGTGTAACTGGAAGAGAAAGGAGGAGATATAAGGATTATTTGAAAATGCTGATTGTTTGAAGGCAGAGACAAAATAAAGATGCCCAGACATTTCTTTAGGGGAGCCAGGAGGGGGGCGTTCCAAGTCAGTATTGTTCGTTGTGATTACTATCAAACAATTGCTTTATTTCTGACTGCAGGGCTATTGTACAGCAGCTTGTGAAAAAATGAGATAGTGAAATGATGAATAATGTGAGTGAGGCAGGACTCAGGCCACCATGCTCCGATTGTGCTGTATTTCTCACTGAGGAGAATAACAGCCTGTGAGCTGGGAGTAATGAATTCAGTTATTAACTCATCTTGGCCAGCTGCATTATGGGTATGTGGCACATTCTTTACAGAACCAGGAAGTGCTATATGTCCTCCACAAACTAGTGCTCAGTATCCCAGAACTGGATTGGGTTGCATCAGTTAGAAATGAAGTGTGTATGTAAAGTAAGTCATTCCGCATCCTTAATATTTATGAGTTCAAACTAATTGACATCATTAGAATGAACGCTGTGTCAATCAGTTGCTAAAAAACATCATCACAACATTTTGAATTTCATCAGACTCGAAGGATGACAGTGACTGTTTGATATTCTGATTCCAACATTTTCACACTGAATCTTTAAACCACCCAGCAAAAAAAATGAAGAATTAAAGCAGTCTGTGTTTCCCACCCACAGGTCAGTTTGGTCTCTGGCAGCATGTGGAGGATGCTGTGAAACAATATGTGTCAATAAAACAATTCACAGACTACATTTTTGATGTCTGGTCAAAGATTAAAATTGGGTGGTGGTGGTGGAGGTGTTTGGTGGTGCCTCTAAATTCTGATAAACATACTGTTTTGCAGCATCTGTAAAAAGAGACAGTGTGTGTGTGTGTATGTGTGTACACCTACAGATCCGTACAGCTTTCCTCGCCGACTCATAGCCACAAAGAGTCCACTGCGAACACCCAGCAGAGTCACCACTCCTCTCTCCACTGGAGAGATCTGCAGGAGACCTTCAGGGAAAACAAACCATACACACTGATGGACAGATCCAAACCTGTTACTCTATGCACACACATGCACACACACACACACACAAACAACACACATGTGGGTCCCAGAAGCTGCCTGGAGCTCCTGAGAAAACTTCAGTTTGTATCTAAGATTTGATCTGATGAACACATGTTGTAGGTGATGTGTGTCAACAAACTGATGCTCAGGAATATTTCATCATCCTGGATCTTCATTGGTTTTGACAAGGTGTGGCACTGTGTGAGAGTGTGTGTGTAAGTAAATATATGGACGGAGTGAGGAAAGGAGCAAAATCCTGATGAGATTCTTTCAACATACCCGATCCATGTCTGAATATTTCACGACATAATAGAATAATAGAAAGAGCAATATTTTCTCTGAGGTTTAGTCTAACATGCTGTATGGCCTATTGTCAGCCATCAGTCACTGTAAAGTAAAAAGATATTTAAAGGTTTGTTGAACGTTTGTTTAAGCCCTGCTCACACAGTTCACTTGGCCTTGACAGTCTGCTGCATCCCTTTGTTCCTGATCATGTGAAAATGTTTTACAGTGTTGGATTCCTCAAAGAGATTTTCTGTAATGGATCTCTCTGAATGTGTATGCCTTGTCTTTATATAGTCCAGAGGAAAGAACAACACAGCGTGCGTTTATGGAGGCAGCCCCTGAGCTCCGCGGCGCTTTAACAGGACGGCACGGATCCGGTCTGACATGACAGGTAAATAAATGTGTGTTACTCTCGGTGTCTGTAAATGTGAGGAGCGCCGGGGTTAATCTGTCTTAACAGATGGGTCTGTGCACACTGTCCTAACTTTAGGTGCTGTCTCGCCGCTGGCCTGGATCACAGCGAGCTCTGGTTACACACAAAATCCAGCACAGAGCATGCGTGCTCAGCGGCACAACGGAAGGAGTCCAGATGTTGGTACGAACGCGTGGATCAATAAGTGTGAGCTATTCGCAAACTGACAGCATTAAACAGCAGCATTCATCATTCAGTGATCGCAGAGGAAGGTAAAGGTGGGGATCAGGTGACAGCAGGTGGTATTGACGGGAAACACAGAAACACATGAACGCCTGCTCCAATCATTGAGTTCTGTCAGAGCTAGAACACAAACACTTTGTTTTTGTTGTTAATGATTCAGAATTCACATGAACGTGCCAAAAATCAACCTCCATCTGCTTCTGTCTCACTTAGAAAGAACTGAGACAACTTACTGTGACGGTTTTCATTGTGCACTCCCGTTATTCGACCATCCGGTAACACCTGGATATGAAAGCCGATCCCCACATTGCAATAGAGACGCCGCAACCTTTTTATGCCCAAGAGATAGTCGCCGTCCCGACTGATCTCCTCTCGCTTCTCCCCTGGGATCCGCGCCAGGGACCGGGAGTATAGGGCCTCCAAGCGGTCCGCCGTCCCGTTCATACTGGGGACGCATCCCGCTAGTCCAGTCACCAGGACCAGGACCAGGACGGTCCGCAGGGCTGCCAGAGAGCCCATTCCGGGTCTGGCTCTGAAAGCAGCCTCCCGGCGTTTGCCTTTCCAATGAAGCGAGAATAAAAAGAAGAAGCAGCGGCGCGGCAGAGAGGATCGTGTGGAAGCTGCGCTCATTCCCAGACCGACAGGCGCACTGGCTGCAGCCGGAGCGACATTGATCTGCGTGGACGCTGAGCAGCCATGCCTCTATATTTATACCTGCAGACACATTACATCACAGCTCCACACTTAGAAGAAAGCTACAAAGTACATTTTCACATTCAGGCCGGCAAACAGAGCCGGGGGCTTCATTGAAATCAAATAATAGCATAGCTGTCTTATCTGAGAGTGAAGTCAGGAGTCTGTGGAAAATAAATGAATAAAAGGGTTATAATAATAATAAAAAACTTCTTTGTGTTTGGCCTTCATTATCAGCAACAGAATATCATAATTTATGTATGGGAGGATGTAAAATAGGAAACGGCCAAGTTAACAGAGCGTGGTGTCGACACAGGAGACAGTTCTATAAATGAACAATAACAGGAAAAAACACAGGTCCAATTCAAGCAAATGTAAAAGCGTGAACTTAGGACGGACAGAAGGGAAATCATGTCCCGGGCTCTTCTACTAAACAATGGTAAGACTAAATAGAGAGTTTATTGGCCGAGACTTGACACAGTCCTGACGTTACAAGCCGTCAAGTTTGTCCACTGTGATATGAGCCTATCATAGTCTGCGTTTTTGTAAATTTTGTAAATCAACTTTGTATGACGTGAAAATATCCTTAGGTCAGCCCTGTGAAGGGCTGCTGTATCTTACAAAGTTGAATTTCTTTCAAACTGCCTGAAGTTTGTTTGATGACTCCACTTCATTTCTCCTTTTTATCAACACACATCAAATAAGTTGAGTCAAATGGATTTGTTGCAAAGAAATAAGAGATTTTGGCTGGAATGATTTGAAATGACTTATGCAAAGGCTTTGGTGTCATTGCAGCAGCTCTTTGATGTGTCATCCTTGACTGTCTTTCAGATGCACTGATGCATTTCTTTGTACGTCCATTGAAATTAAGCACACTAAATAGCTTTCCCTCCCTTTATTTCAGCATTTCATCACTGCTATTATCCCTGCTAAATCTATGTTGAGCACTAACATTTACCCTCTCTGCTGAGTGTTCCATTATTTATCTCCATGTTGGAGTACTGATGGTCTTCCCTCTCCGTCAGCCCAGGGACAAAGGCCTTTGATCTCTGGGGTGGCTCGGTCCTGCTCCTCATTGACCACGCATGAAACGCTTTCTCACGTTCACATTCGGCTGATCCTCAATATACAACAACATTGTTTCTTTGTGTGTGGAAAAATGTCTCTCAGAGACAATCCTGCGTTGTGGAGGCCCCGGTTGATGACTACCAAACCCCTAAAATGGCTGACATACCAGCAGACCCCATCTGAACCAAAGGACCTTCAGGACAGATGGACCAAATGACGAGCCAGTGGTCCATCAAACGTCCAGGAGGGCTGACAAGGACCAGTACAAGGGCCGTCATCTAAAACCAATCAACATCCAGGACAAGTATTCATTAATTGACCTGATGCGGGCTGTGGCTCAGGTGGTAAAGTGGGTCAGTGAGTGAATTGGGGGTCACTGGTTTGATTTCTGGGTCCAGGAGACAGGTGAACCACAGATCTTCAAAATGATTGATGGACCGGTGGACCTCCCGAAAACTCTAAGCTGGCTGGTTCAGAGTCTCCATAGAAATGAAGACCTGAGGATGTGCGTGAGTCGAGTAGACCAGCTGGTCCAGTGCTGTTCCTGTTCATGTTTCTGCAGTCTCCTCTTATCACTTTGTAATAAAATGATGTTGAGATGTTTCTCTCCTGTCACACAAAGATTTGTAAGTTATGCACGGCTTTATTTTTGTTTATGTTGTACTGAAGTCATTGTGGTTTTAGGTTGCATGTATGCAATGAATTATGCTGAGGGAAAGAGGTTTTAGATTTCACTGGGTGACAGCTGCAATTCAGAGCTTAAAATGTCTCAACAATCAACACAAGCATTCGTTCACTTGTTTATTCATCATTTTCAAACCTTTTCTTATGACTCGTAAATACATGACAATGATTTGACTTTTAATCAGTAAGAATTATCACTAATTATAACTACAGGAAGCTGTGATTTAACAGCACCCCCTTCCTTTTTCTCTTTGTTCGCTTCAAGCATTCTTCTATCAAAAAACAACAATAAAAAGCAAAACTTATTTTCTATTACTGAAAATATGGTGCAGGTGATCTTCTGAATGTTGTGTTCATGAAAATTCTTCCCTTGATTTTTTTTTTTCTCATTCAATTTGTAGTCGAATGTATCAGACGTTAAAATGAATGTGTTCAGCCACCAACCTGGATTCATGAAACATGTCTGTAGCATGTGGAAAGGTGTTCTACCTCTTAGTAAATGTGTATATCCAGTGTCATGGTGTTCTACATATCCAAACAGAGGAGGAGCAATGTTTCCTCTGATATTGTTGGCACAGAACAGTTGGATGCTGGCCAGCAAGACAGCTGTCACTGAACTGCTGCCAGACTGGATCCACTAAGTGACTTGTACTGGTGAATTTGTCTGTATTACATAACTCCCGGTGGAAAAGCAGCAACTTGATAAGTAAAAACTGAAAGTTTGATTGCCACACACTATCTATACAGTGTTTATTTGAGGTAAAGCAAAGCATGTTCTAAATAGTCAGGTCAGTGAGGTAAACCAGACAACATGACAACAATTCCAACTCCAAATTCCAACAATGTTCAACTCTGATTCAGAGTTTTGTCTCATTCCATCTTCCTTCTTTAGATGAACCAAATCTTGTGTGTTGAAACATTATTTTAGATGTTATGAATATTCTGTGTCCGTTTTTTTCCAAAGAATTGGAGATTTGTTGTGTTTTGTGTTACGTTTGGTTGTAAGCTGTCTGCAAAGGGCAAATTGGCTCAAATTGAATTCAGATTAAATACACATTCACAAAAGGCAGCATTGCCACCAACGTCTGGAGGCAAGACCGCCATCTGCCTCTAGAGGTCAATGTTCACAAGGTAACCCCCTGTCTGGCAGACACCTGCTCTCAGCCTAAAGACAATATGTTTCCAGCACCATTATGTGCTCTGAATATTATATTATATGTTATACACGCTAACACCTTTGTTGTTGTACTACAAGAAGGTTCTTCTTGTTGTAACTGTGTGACAGGATCTGTTTTACATTTGATTTCTTTCTGCACTGAACAGGATGATCATGGTGATGATGATGAGCACTATGATTTCTGAAAAAGATTAAAACAGATTTATAAGTTGGTTGGTGGGTTCGTAGGATTGTGAATCGTCATCAGACCGGTGGTTCTTTTTGGTCTTTTTGATGAAACATTGACAATCCATCATAAACATGTAGGTCGAGATCCTCTGTAGCCAGAAGAAATGGTCACACAGAGCAGTCAGTCAAATGATTTTTCACAACCTGGCAACCCAAAATGAATTTTCTTCATGTTGAATTTGTAAAGCAATCGACTGATTTGTTAGGTGGGGGCGGGGTGGTGCAGTGGGGACTTTCTGTGTGGGGTTTGTATGTCCTCCTTGGTTGTTGTCTGTATGTGCCAACCAATAAACCGACGACTTGTCCAGCGGGATAGGTTGATGAGAATAAGTGGTTACAGATAATGGATGGATGATTTGTTAGTACATCTTGTAATTCTGAGTAAAGGGTACAGCGAGGAGGCTTGGAGAACTTAACACCTCCAAGGTCAGCTATATGTTTCATTGATTCCCAGCTTACCACAGCTGTGTGTGCTGTCAGGGATCTTTGAATGATTGGCTAAGAATGATTTAGATATTGATGTCAAATGTTCTCTAAGGAATCCTTATCCCTTCATTGCATCAGCACAGAGGATATCATGGATGAATGTTGTTTTTGACTATTCTTAGCAGGACAGTTCCTTCAGCAGGATGTCATGGATAGAAGAGGCATGTACGAAGAGAAGAGACATTTGCTAAATGAGACATGTAGGGAGAGGGGCCACAAAAGGCCCTCAACCTCTCTGAAGTCCCGCATTCCTGTTGAGTAATATTAGAGTTTGGCATTAATAACAAGCCATAGCAAGGTGTTACACTTTGTATGACACAGTTTCTGCTTTCAGGAGGACCTGACTTGTTTATCAACTCTGAGGCTTTTGGTCGGTGTTTCAAAAAAAAGCCTAAAAGTCTCAGGCGGCATCGTTTCCCAGGCCCCCCTTGGGAGGAGCTATTGTCCGGGCCAGGAAGCCTCCCCAGCCTGCAGGTATAGAATGACAAGGCTTTATATGCAGCTACCTATAGATGAGAGCGAGGCCAGGCAAAACCTGAACATCCAAAAGCGTCCCAATGTTGCTCGTGATGAATTTTGCATTGATGGTCGTCTTTGTGGTCTGTGCTTGGCTGTGTTGCAGCAACAGGTGCAGCACTTTAACAAATGAGGTGAAGCAGTGTCACATGCAGTGAAGGAGAGCGACACAGAAAGACTAAAAACAACCCCCCACACCCCCAACCAAATTGTAATTAACTGAGCTGACTTTGTGTAACAAGTACATCTGTTTACTACAGAACTACACACAGCGGGGTGTCCTCTATCTAACCCTCAGTGGATTTTCAGTTGAATCCCACTAGTTATAACTAGATTGCATGTGTGTGTTTCAGTACTAAAAGCTCTCATTTAATACTTTTAATTAATCTTGAGGTTTGACCATGTGCCTTCTGACAGTATCAGAGCTGTCACAGATGATATTTGACTGAAAATATTGCGTATGTTAGAAAGTATGTTGGGTCTGTGTTACTGCTGTTTTACACTTGTTGTGCATTTTGTACGGCGTTACCTTCAAAGAGCTGCAGCCAACGGAACAAAAAGTGAAACTGAGACTTCATCAACTCAAAAATGTTTTCCACACCTACAAACAATCATTTAACTTTAGAACACTTTAGAAATGTTTCCACCTTGAGAGCAGAATGTTTCCTAAACGTTCCACAGCTGCATGTACCTCTCCACAGAGACATTGGAAGAAATCAGCCACTTCTTTGCACAGGTCAGTACCATTGTGTTTTATGTTGAAACCAGGTGGTGAGTGAAAACAAATAGCAACATCGGGAAAATGCAGAAATAGTCTTTTCAATAACTTACAACACAGGCACCAAATAAATATTCATCATTAGTACAATATACAAAGTACATCTTTGAGTTTACAGTAGACTATCACATTGTATGAATATCACAAAAATATAAACAGGATCCCGTCTCTCACCCAGCATCTCTTTGCTTCTAAATGTGAATCTGACAAAGTGCTTGGCTGTGTAAAGTCCTCTCTTTGATATCTGTCATGTTTGTTAGCACTTCAAAATATCATATTGTTTTTGTCATTCCAGCTTTAGGCAAATGAAAAGCTCCAGAGTCACTGTACATGCATAGTGCATCCTGTATTTACAAGAATAGAACCACTTTTCAAAGGTTTTCTGCTCCGTGTTAAGTCAATGATAACACGACAAACCTGGAAGTTTTTACAAAAAAAGATGGAACTTTTCAACTACATTATTATTTGTTTACGAGACAGTAGCATTTTTGAAAAGTCAGATGTCAGTAAATAAAAGATTATACAGCTTTTTGTGTGTGTGTGAGTGTGTGTGTGTGTGTGTGTGTTGATGTATGTGGCCCTCTGTCTATCTGTCCTTCTATGGATTTTTTCCCCTGTGCATCAATGACAAAAATTTCCACTAATCCAGAAGGCAGAATCCAAGATGTTTTTTCCAAGTCATCCATTGCAATCAAGCTACAGTATGTACTGAGATCAGGGGTCCATGTTTGGATTAGTCATAGAGCCACAGGGTCAACTCCTCCTCTTAAAGTCTCCTCAGTCATCTGGCCGTTGGTCCCGGCCTTTCCTGGCACGATGCCGGCGTCTCCGGCGTTCACGGCGGTTGCCGTGGTGATGCATGTGGTGGTGTGCGCTCTGACTGTCTCTAAGCCGCCTCACCATCTCATGGTCCTTGTTGCCCAGCACTCGAGGCAGGAAAAGTGAGGCCTTGTCCGTACTTCGGGTTTTAAAGCCTCGCCGTGGCCGCCCTTTGCCATTAATGGAAACGTACCACTGGCGCTTGGCACTGGCTCTCCGCTTGCTGCTGCCTCCACCTTGAGGCAATGGCTGTTCTGTGGAATGGTGGCGGGATGCGTAGGTGTTGTACCCCAACTCATGGATCCGCTCCACAAACTCACACTCTCTGTTGAACACTTCCTGGGGGGATGAGAAGAAAGGAAACTGTTAGCCACATTTTTCATGCCGTATGTTTTTCATTCACAGGACGACTTTTCAAAGATGTTGAGTGTTTCCTTTCTGCTTGGCTGTGTATGGGCTCCACAACTCAGAGTGTCAAACACCAAATCATCCATGAAATAAGACAAGTTACAGCAGATAGGCACATCATTTTAAAGCATCTACAAATGACAGCATGCAACCAAAGCATTCTCCAGCTCACGTCTGAGGTTTTTAACCAAGAGGTGATCCATTAAATGATGAAATGACATCTGTACTCACCGAGGCATATAGTCGGCCTTTATCATTCATGGCCAGATATCTGCCAGAGAAGAGCCCTTTTATAGCCACAACACCGACATCCACTGCTGTGATCTCCATGATGCCTACAACACAGATGAAAACACAGGAGTTATTTGACATGTCAGCTGAGGAGGTTTCATTTCTAACATTTATTCAAGTCATGCAAACCTGCAAAGCAGAGTTTCACTGAAGAGCCTCAGTCTTTAAAGTAGTCAATGAATTCATTTCCGCTTGTGTTTGTCACCTTGTAGCGCCCCATACAGCGTGTTTATTGTTTTTTTTTAATCAGTGCTTGATTAGTCAATGGTCTTCTCAGCGCAGCAGAAAGCCTCTAATGGTCGCTGATTAGATAAATACATCCGTTAGGACAGCGCCTTTGTCCCGCCTGGATGTTAATACTGTGGCTGATGCTTCTAATAGAGATTAACCTGCATGTCGGCAGCAGCTTTGCAATGTCATGATTTCAGACACACACACACAAACACACACACACACACACACACACACACACACACAGTCAATAGCCCACCACGGACGCGCCTCGCTGACAGTGAAACTCTGTAGATCTGATAGATTAATTATATCAGAATGCATCAACAAACTTATAAATATCTTCATAAAGAATAATTAAAAATATATTGAAAACGTTGCATTTGAATTCAATGTAAGTATATTAAACATTTATTCATCTGAAGACAAACTTTCATTTCATTTCCATTCAAACAAACTGCTTCAAAAACTTTGAACAGCTTGAAGCCACCTCGTCGATCAAATAGTTTACTAAGATCTTTGACACAATACATCTACCACACTGCTCAGATGAACATTCTAAAAAAAAAAAACATTTTCGTGAATAATTCTATCATCGTTGTCTTTATGTGTGTGATAGTTTGGCCTGTGTTCGTGTAGTTCGCTGTGCGTAAAACCAAATAAATACTCACTAAACGGATTGTTTTCCTCAAGTGATCCATCTATTTTCCCGTTAGAGTGGATTTGTAAATGGTATTTAGTAGCGCAGTAGAGCTTCCTGCGTCTCGGCGCTCCTCCAAGGTGTTCGTACACTCCTCCGCGGCCCCCGGCGTCCCTTCGCTGCCGGGGGTCGCAAGCCTGCCCGGTGGCGCAGCTGGCCCGGGGACTAACGGGATCCAACAGGCTCAGCAACACCAGCAGAGGTAACATCAGCATTGTGGCATGGTCGTGGAGAGACGACTGTGGCGAAAAAACGGAGAACTTCTGCCAGGCTCTCGGGGTCCCATTAAAGTGTCGGGGCCCCAACGCTCGAGAACTCCAGTCTAGCGCACATCCGAGAGACGACGCCGACAGCACAGCCGCCCCCGAGGTGGGATCCGCTCCTCGCCTCTGCTGCTGCTGCTGCTGTTGGAAATCCCTCCTGCGGCTCTGACTGAGAGCCTCTGCTCAGACTGAGCGCAGATATAAAAGAAGCTTGTGGTGACAATAGGCTGAACTCCGACCAATTGATACAAAGGAAAGGGGGAGGCAAAAGGTATCAGCCCTGTGTGAAGTGAGAGACTACGGCGTGGATAAAATTACACAGTGGCTGAGTGGGGAACAGCTCTCTCCTCTGAACTCCTCTTCTGTAATATCGTGAAAGAGCAATTAGACATCCCAAATTATACAGATGGGCTGAGCTAGCGCCAGGGACTGCAACAGGTGAGGAATACGAGTTAACTTACCTTAACTTTCAAAAATCTTTACAGTGTTGAATTCAGAGCATAGAGGAGACACAGCCTGAGCACTGCAGATCACTTCAAGAAGCTTTCAGAAGTAACACAAATGTTAAGAACTTTGACTTTTGGGTGGTCCACATCTACTTAAAGTGTAATTCATCCCAGTTTAGCAGGTGCTTGCCAAGCAGTAAACTCATCATGACAGGCTGAGGTTAATATCAATGTTCTGCTATTTGTAATTTGCCTTGAATCAGAGCTCCAAACTTGCAGCAGAGTTCTTTCAGAGGTGGTGACAAGCCACCACTGCAGGTTGACTTGGGAATCGAACCCGACCTCTCAGCAATTCAAAGTTTGCAGCCTTCTTTGTTCTTGAGTATTCATAAACGCCTTTCTTCAACTGACCTGTAAGCACCAAGTCTTCCTTAATCTGCTGAAGTTAGATTCAGAAAAAAGGACAAAAGAGTGGTCTATCACAGGGTTCTCTCCATGTCCTATTCATGGCACAGAACGTCTCTCATGTGTTATTCTTCATCCTTCACCCGAGCAAAGGATTGTCCCAGACTTTTCCCATCCTAATGCTCTGGCGAGGCAGCAGCCGGTGGGCGGAAGAGCAGCAGGCTAAATGACTACTGCCTAAATTGCTTCCATCTTGGTCGCATTATGGTTTGCATTCTGGTAATTAGCACCATCATCTACAAATCTCTCTGCCCTTTGGCGCTGCTCCACTGCTGCTCTGAAGGCCTGTGCTGAGAATCCCCCAGAGAGCCGATGGTTCATTTGTCTTCCCCTCCCATACATCACCCAACTAGCTGCCTCTGTCACTTTATTTACCCCGATGATCAGAAAAAGGCAGCTCTTTTAATTACAAATGTGTGCACATTATGCCTCCAAGACCCCTCGCAAGTCAGACAGCACACCAAAACATCAGCCGGGTCGTGTGTATCAGAGGTTGTTCTGGTGGCCATTTCTAAGTGAGACGCGCTTGATGTGGTTAAATGCTGGAAGAGGGTGGAACCTCAGATGTGGTGTGCTGTTTCTCTCAGAAACTATTTTAATTACGTTCCCCTCCACGCCGCCCACAAAGCATCCCAGCAATAAGCAGGGCAAACGCTCTCAATTTGTGATGCACATGCACGTGCGCACAAGCAGACACACACACACACACACACACACACAGACACACACACACACACACACACACACACACACACACACACACACACACATCTTTCTCTTCACATTAGTCTAAGTGTGTTGTGTTTAAAGGTTACATTTCAGTTATAAATTAAAGTTATAAATTAAAGTTTCAGATCTTGCATCCAGATACCTTTGAGCAGGATTTCAGGGTTAGAGTTAGCCCAGACGTAACTCCATGATTCAGTCACGTTGTGTTCCCGACACAAACTTCGCACTCAAACTTGTGTCGTCAGCTGGATGGATCGCAGCATTGGCAGATGCAGTCTGTGGAAACTTTTGATTTGAGTTTGTTTAAAAAGAGGATATCTGTGTGGTCATGCAAATATCTCAGAACATTTTCCCATTAGATTTGCATAGGGAACACTGTGACCGTAACATGTGGTAGAGGTCTTCATGGGTATAAAATGTTGATCTGAGACACATTCATGGAAAATGTACCCAAACCTGACATGCATAAATTAATTTCCCAAGAGGCCAAATCCAAGCGGACACCTAAAGATGACCCTAACCCACCAACACAGGCAGCAACTATTAATTAACAAGCAGTCACTGCAATATAGCTTCATGATAGTCATAGAAACAAAACTCATTGAGTCTGTTACATAGTTCACTGATGGCCATGTGAACACTTGGTCAGTTATTCAAATATTCTTCATCACCTGAAGCCGTCTGTCTTTCTGACGGATTAACAGCTACATCTACCATAATGTGAAGTAATTCACATGCAACACTGTCAATAAGCGCGTGCAGTAGACCCCCAGCTCCTCCAGTCATTGATGGTGAGTGTGCATATTAATTAGCTAAACAGGGTGAAAAAGAGCAAGTGGTGGAAAATGATCATGTTTATTAGCCAACAAAGACTGATTTAAGCAAGTAGCATTCTGAATATTGGATATCATAGTGATGGAGTTGTTTTTGAAAATGAAATGGTATTAAATATGCTCTGTGTCTCATGGTTATTACAAAATAACAGATATAGCTGAATTTTTACAACCCTTTGTCAAAATGACAAAGGGTTGTTGTAAATGGAGCTAGCGCATCAGAGTGCACCTCAAACGCATTTCCCTTCTCTGTGACTTCATCCACAGCTGAAACAGAACAAAAACAAAAATATAATTTTGTTGAGCCATAGAACGAGAGATGAGCTTGTGAGAGCTGTTTGATTCCTCAGCTCGTGTACAGACTCTACAAACTTTGTCTGAGTTGTTTGGCAGAGGCAAATGAACTATGTTGGGGAGCTTTGTTCTGCTATCTACACAATACAAAGTTGACTAATTGGTCCTTCAATGTGGCCAGGGAGCCATTCCAGTTCACATTACACTGCACACTTGCATTCCTGACCACCTCCCAGTGTGGCTGGAGTGATCAGATCCCAGTGCGTCCTCAGAGCATTTTCAATGTATTCACACCTGTGCTTTGAAAAAAATAGACAATGAGCAGTGCTTTTGCTTCAAGAGAAAAGCACACTATTTCTCAATTATTTACCCAACTGAATATTTCCAACCATCCCTTTTGCCATCATCCACTTGACAAATGAACCCAAACCTAGCCACATGAAGTGCTTCCACACAAAACCCCAAAGCATACATTTTAACTTTCCCTTTTTCTCTCCTCCAGCCATGAATGAAAGAAAGAATTTCAGGGCTCCTTTTTTAATTGACCTCCCCAAATTCTCCCCCCACCACCATTCCAAAAACCCTCTTGGCACAAAAGGGTTTCTTTTCTGCAATAATACAAAGGTTATTAGCCAGGTCCTTTTCTTGGCCCCTGCTTTTAGCAAAGGAAAAAGGAGGTACCAGTAATCCAGAGCAAATCAAAATGACCTTTGAACCCTTTCTGCTGTACTTTTTCTCATGGGCAGATTTCTTTGGTGAGGCGGTGATCAGAGGGCTGAACCCAGCCGCTGCCTCTCGTCTCCTGACAAATCGCTGCTGAGCCTCTTTTGTCCCCATGACTTTGATCTCACCTGCTTGTCAGGCGCTTCAGAAAAAAGTCTTGTACAGTTCCAGCACACAGCAAACAAATTGGCAACAACTGTTTTATTCGGCCTCCCTCTTTCTCCCTCTCTTTTAATTCAGCTCAACTCAGTTCAGTCTGCAGTATTAGCATGTTGGTTTGGCTAAATGTGTTTACAAAGCTTTTAAATCCAAACCAACTTCAGATTTCACTTATTAGATTTTACCTTGGAGAAAATGTTGTATCGAGTCATTGAAGGGACCTGACTTATTTGCTTGAACTGCTTTTTAATGAAGTCAAGAAATGCTCCACTCCACGCCTGAAGAAGGAGCAGCAGACCTTCTTTTGCTATTAAAAGTGCATTTTTGGAAATCAGCAAGAGTTGCAAAATCTGTATACTAAACAGAGTTTTGACCATCAGTGAGTCTTTTTTTCATGAGTGGCTTAAATCTACTAAAATCTGGGACACAGGGTTTGAACCCAGTCTTTGTAAAACTCTGTGCATGCGTTCCAGGTTTTCAACTTAAATTTCCTATCATGTGCCAAGGAAAGTAAAACCTTGTCACATGATGATATTAATATGAACATTGACTCTCTATACTTAACAGTGATAATCACCTCACCATACTTACTGAGCATCTGCAGTGAATGACAAATATAAGGATTTTGCATCAGTCTAATTGCAGACTCACAGAGCTACAGCATGGCTGTTTCTTGGCTGTTCTGATTTCTTATGAATGGGCTCACACTACATTTATATCTGGCTGAGATCAGATCACCTGAGATCAAAGCAACCACATATCATGATGACAATGCAAATGCAATTTGTATATTTCATTATCTTGATGAGATATTTAGTTACAGTTAAATTTGGCACTGTTGAAGGTTTTGATTGCTTTTCATGAAATCTTGACCATGTGTCAGTAGTATTGGAGTGAACACTAACATATTTGAACAGCAGCATTTGAACTGTCACATGCACACATCAAAGTCAAAGGATCCCTTTATGAAGATATAGGGGAGAAAGACAAACAGCAGGAGTTGTCTGTGTCTCCTACCTATTCATTGTGCTATAAATTGGTTCCCATGCAGAATAGAGGAAATGTGAGTTAGCAGACAAATGCTGAAAGAACTGAAAGATGGCCGGAGGGCTGAGGAAGCCTCACCAACAGTTTTTTTCCTCTGTAAAATAGAAGCAGTATATTCTATCAGAAGATGAAACAACCTCTCCAATGATTTTCTCGCTTTCTCTTTCTTACACGTTTTCTCTTTCTCACTACTCTCTCCCTCATTCTCGCACTGTCACTCTTTGTCTCTCATTCAGTAGCTCTCTCTCTGTAACCAGATAGGTCTGTCCTATACTCCTACAGCTCTTTGATTGTTAGCTGCAGGTTTCAGATGCCTGCAAAGCGGCTGCACCTTCCAACAGGCAAATGATTGTGGAAGGATGAAACTCTAGAGGCCATCAATGGCTGTGATAGACACGCACACGCAAACCTCCACACGCAAGACAAAAAACACAAAAACTATTCACGTACAAGAAACACACACACACGCAAACCTCACAAAATCATCATATCATAAAACACATACAAGAATATGCACCATCCCTGCAGCAACTTTAAAAACTACAAATGAAAATACATTCAGAAACCTACACATAGAAACATGTGATCCACACACACACATCCAAGTACATATTGACATGTTTATTTGAGTTCAATATCTCGACTGATCAGGATCATCCACTGCTGTGAATAAAGAAACTTGATGCTACAAGTTAATATCACATGCACTAGTTGATTTATTTTTTTTATTCATTTAACCACGATCCAAGTCTGATACATAACTTCATTACCACATCAGTGCTTTACAGTTTATACAGGAAGAATTGATTGAACAATTGATTGTCTTCATATGGACAAGGAAAAACGTGTTTTATTTTACAATCATTTTTTAAAATAGTATCAAATAAATACTCAGTAATACAGTCACTACCATCTGTAGTATATAGTGCATTCATTTCTTAAACTCCAGAAGAATATTCCGCTCAAAGCTAATCTTCACCACTATATCCAGCCTCCGCCTCTCTCTGCTCAGTCTGTCTCAAACAGCAGGAGTGTGTGATGGACAGGTGGATGCTCCCTCCAGCTGACAGTGATGAAGAGGTTTCTATAAGGAGCTCATTTGAAACTGAATGTTGTGTCATTTCCTTTTGACACTTGACCATTGAGGACAAACCATGGCTGCTCTACAGGGGGCGCTGTGTGGAAACACTGCTGGCTCATTGAGTGAAAGATTGATGAGGTGGTCTTATGGACGGATGGATGCTACCATCTGAGGTGGCTGTAAATTAATAAGTTCCAGCATGTGTTTATTTAGAAATCACATGACCACACTGGGTAACAGAAGGGACTGAGTCAGTGGAGGAATACAGCCAGGAAGGGATGTTTTCTTCCACGTTTACTTCCTGCAGACTATCTGCCTGTCAAAGCTGAGCTGTTCTCAGTCAGTATGCTAGTTGGCCAGATGACAGATGTCTGTCTTGAAGGTACTTCAGGGAGTGATCTGTTTGCTTTTGTCTTTCAGCCGACATGCTGCAGCTATGTTAATGTCTCTCTAAGGCCTCTTTGCAGTTTGCCAAAGCTGAATTTTATTTATATAACAGCAAATAACAGAAGTTAAGTCACAACACTTTTCATATAGATCAGGTCTAGAGCATACTCTTTATAATATTATCTAGAGACTCAAGATTCCCACTATGAGCAAACACATGCAAATATACAGTTAGTTCAACTTTAAATGAAATTTGAAGAAAACAGGAGACATTGCAGAATCAATTTATGATTGAGGACAGGTAGTAGACACTGCATGGTGGACCAGTGTTAGACTAATATTATACTGACCAGCCTGTGACACTGAAAGACTACTAGCCTGACTCTGTGGTTGTAAGAATGAAGACGAATATGTCAGCGAGTTTTAAGCCAGTGATGGTGAGGAGGAGAGGGAGGAACGAGTATGCTCAGGGGGGAGACAGTGTGGGAGAAAACTGCATCTATACAGGAAGAACTAATCAGGCCAGGGGTCGGGGCAGTATGCAGGTCAGGACTGTTACCTGTGTTAAGTGTAATAAATGTGGTCACTTATAACGCTTTATACTTCAGCCCTAACTGTCATATCCAAGACAGGTGAAGTCTCATTGCTCCCTCTCTAAATATCTCATTCTGAGAGTGAACAAACTGTCTCATAAAACAATATTTATAGAATATTCACATTCATATTCATAGAATATTTTTTCATTGATTATTAAGATAAGTGAACATTAACCAACATAATAAAGAAGTTGTAGAAAATATAATATAATATAATATAATATTTGGCTCTACTGCTTGATAATTAGTCTTCACAATATTATACTCTTAGTTTTGGCTATACAATGTAAACATAAGCCTATGGCCTTCCCACATGAAAAGTTCAAATTTAAAAAAATATTCATCCTATTGCTTGGCTATATACTTAATTGTTATTATTTAAATTCCACATCAATGTCAATCCATTATTTTCCATCTTGCATTAGTCCTGAGTTGTCCTTGACTGAGGTATTCAAATGATACACAAATAAACCTGAACAGACGTTCACTCAGTGCAGTTATCTTTTTCCACCTACAGATTATAAACATTATTTTTCATTTTTCTAAAACATAACAAATGCCTGTTTTGTCAGCTAACATTAGCAGGACAGATGCTCTGCAAGGAGGACATCAACTTAGTGTCAAAGCTCACTTTCTTGGTATTTTTTCTTTTGGTGACCAGGAGATAGTTCTGCTTTGTCCTCAGAAAAGTTGACATGGACAAATAGGGGGAATGGTGCCTATGCTCTATCCTGTGTGTCTGCACATCTTCTTATATCCTGTTGCCTTTTTGTCCAGACCAATCTTTTCTTTTGTTATTGTACAATTTAAGAGTCTGACTGACTGTCACTGACACACATGAACACTCGCTTGGCTACCTTTTCATAGCCTGTTATATTAGCTTGACCTCATCATGACTGCAGCTTTTTATCAAATGTTTTGAATGCAGCGTCATTTGCACAAGTAATCAAAAGAAATCCTTCAAAACACAAACGACCTTTCATTTCATTAAAGCCGATTAGCTCTGAATGTTGACACAGGATGTAAATTTTGTATTTCAGATTTAGTGAAGCTGCTCAAATACAGCCAAAGTGAAAGTATTAGCACTAAAAGTGTGCTAATCTAGCAGAGTAGTATGATTTTACTGTATTTTCTTCTTCACTGAATTGCAACTGTGCAGAGCATTAATGTCAACATTTGCCAACATATAAATAACATAAAGTATGCACAACTTTCTTGTTTCATTTTCACAGTGCCGGAGGTCCTTCCCCTTCAGCTACGTAACCAAACTGGTGACCACTGAGTGCGAGAAACGTCCAGCGTTCAAAGCCGGGTACTCACAACACACTGACAGCGCTTATTAAAAACAGCAAGTGTAAGTATGGAAGCACGAGAATTGAGACGCAGCATGTTTTTTTTCTTATGAACACACTGCAGTGGAGAACTTGACAATGTGTGTGTTGTGGGTAAATATGGTCCAAGATGCTAACAGATATTAGACAGAGCTGCATTCATGCTAACAAGGTCTACTGTACTGTGAAGCATGCTGGACCGCCTAATGGAAAGCAGAAGGCTTTGTGTGTGTGTGTGTGTATGCGCACTGTGAGCTGCATACCTCAGTGAGGAGGTGTGACACTATAATGCTTTTAATTTCCCAATAAACACAAGGCACTTCCTGTTTCCAGACTTCATACCAACAGGACACTTAGAGGAGGAGCTGCTGTCATCTGTCCTGTCAGAGTGTGAGAGTTATAATCCACATACACAATGAAACATTATATTCAGTATCTTGGGTGTGGTTTCCCTGTGAAGCACTAACACTTACATTATAATCCAGTTTACCTGATCTGCACTGCAGGAACCTGATGGGCTCTGAACACCACTGATTATTCAGACACAGATTTCTACTTAGTTATCATATCAGAAATTCTATCAGAATCAGATTAATCAGGACACATTCAAGTCATCTCCAGCAGATGAATTCTACAGACTGTGACCCTGACTTTTCTTCTAGCGCCATCAGAATCCTTAGGATGTAGAAGTAGTGATCCTGACTTTTAATCTCATCGTCATCATCGCATAAAAATATTTACAACAGATTGTAGAATACTCAGGTCATAACTGGTTTCTGCAAAACTATTACCCGTACACGATCAAATAAAATGTCTAAACCTGGTAAGAAGATGTAAAATAGTGAATCTAAAACTGTGCAGTGGTTTCTCCTGTGGCCTGGCAGCAACAGGAGGAAGGGGAGTATGTGAGTATCCCTCCCCAGGTAACCCTACCTGTCCCTGAGGAAGCTCTCCTCCTCCCTTGCCCATGCACCACACACTACTATTTCTCCATTAGCTGCTGCAATAGTCCTCTAGTACTGCTCCTACCATTTGTTGGCCCTTTTGTTGTGATACCTACTTAAAATATCAAAGCAGACAGAGCCTTCAATGAGACATCTGAAAACTGAGAAACACTGGTTTTATGTGTCAATGCCGCACAATCCAACACCCCTACCCCCGCTCGGCATGTCATTCATACTCTCCATCTCTCTCTCCCTCTCTCTTTGGCTCCAGCTCACTCACTCTGTACAGGTATACCCAGTTGCAAAAGGGATAGAGTAAAGGAGTAAAGCAGGCTTAGGGTGGGACATGAATGGCTGACATGCTTGGGACCAGAACAATAAGTAGAGTCAGGAAATCAAAGGCTCTAAATACAGAGAAACAGGTCAAAGGCACTGCCATGCTACTAGTGCTACACAGTGTGTGTGTGTGTATGTGTGTGTGTGTGTGGTGTGTGGGTGCGTGTGTGTTGGGTGTGTGTATGTATGTGTGTGTGTGTCCAGACCAATCATTGCTTTCACAGTGCAGCTATGTGCACCAGATCCCAGAGTGATTACATTGACCAGACACAGCCTGAACTGCCCTGTGTGTGTGTGTGTGTGTGTGTGTGTGTGTGTGTGTGTGTGTGTGTGTGTGTGTGTGTGTGTGTGTGTGTGTGTGTGCGTGTGTGCGTGTGTGCGTGGGTATGATTAGGGGAAGACTATTTAAGACCTGAGGCTATTCACAGTGCCAAACCAGGCTGACATTATTTAAGTGTTAAGTGGAACGTGCACATGTGGTGTGTGCACTGGGACAAAACACAACGCCATCACACACAAACGTGGAGACAAAAACCCACATCATTTTTCAAAATAATGTTACATTATAATGTTTTTTATGACACACAAAATGTGCTTTTGTAATCAGTACCCTGCACTTTTATTCACATGTTGCACCATCATTTATACTTCATATATACAGTATATATATATTTATGCCCCATTATTTTATTACCCACTCTTTTAGCTTGTGTGAATTATTGTACAGTATTGTACATAAAATTTCCGCTGTCACTTCCAGTTGTCTGTGATACTGCCACTGTGTTTTCTGCTCTGCTCACCCAGTTCAGTCCAGGATTTTGTGGGCGGTCCTAAAGGGAGGCTCGATGATGCGTTGGGGCCACCCTGAGCATAATCGCACAACAGTATTTAGTGTGTTAGCATCTGTGCTTCTCTGTATCCTAGTTATTAGCAGCTATTAGTACTGCAAACGCATTTTTCCTGGATGAAAAGGAAGAACGCCTCCAGAGGACATGCCCCCACAGTCCTGGAGCTGAGAATTCATTTTTACCTGATTTCATCAACTTGTTGATTAATCATTCAGATTTGGCTGGATGGTTAATAACACTTTTTTCTTTGGTCTGATGAACTCAGATTTATTCTGACTTTACACAGATTTTAACACCTTAAATTTATTTGCAGACTTGTTCTGACTGGGCACAAACAGGTCTCTTGTCCTCCAGCGACTCTCACACTAAATCTCATGAAGTTTGTCATTTGTTGTTTCTGCTAGCTACACATCCTATCCTAGCACCTAGCAATGGCTTCTCTCTCCTCTCCTACTCTCCTCTGCTCGGTGTGCTACATGTTTAGTTATTCCTTGTCCTCCTTTACTAATAATGGTACATGGCGTTTTTTTGATGCTCTGGAGGCGAGGCTCAGTGAATTGGAGGCACTGTGACACACTACCGAACAAAATTTAGCTGTGATAGTTAGCAAGTTCCCATTAGCTGGCACAGGCCAACCCAATGTAACTTAGCTGCTGGGCAGGAGGCTGGGTGACTGTCTGAAGAAAATGCAGCCCCAAGCAGAAGCCCACTGTATGCCCATTGACAGATTTTCCCCAGTCAGCGACACACCTGCTGAGAAATCATCTTGCGGAACGTGAAGTTGGTGACATTGGTAACCAATGCATCCCTGGGGCCAGAGCGGGCGACAATGAATCAAATTTGGAACTGCTGGCTAAGGTTAAATGTGAGATTGTTATTATACAACAAACAACTCTTGACTCTATTGGACCTCTGAAAAAGAAGATAATTAAACAAAGGATACTCAAAAATCTGAATTCAAATGTCGTGCCACTAAACAGGAAGAATCTTGTTTATCCTGGCAAAATAATTCAAGCTAGAGGTTGATCTAAATATCCAGAGTATCGAGTAGAGTAGCATGATGCGATCGATACTTCTCTTCTGTCGTCCAGCAATTTACTCAAATTTTCTCAGAGCGCCACTTCTCTGTGCAAACAGCGCACCCCTCTCTCTCTCTCTCTACTGCTCTGTGCTCACTCAGGCACACTTAGCCCCTCCCCCTCCCTGGCTGCTCTGCCAGAGAGTGGCGGAGAGTCAGGGAGCAGCCGGACACAGTCGCACAGAGAAAGCGGAGCGTGTTGTGGATTTTTCTTTTACTACAGCGGAAAAGGACACTGCCAAATGTAATGTGTGCAATAAAATAATCCGCCACTGTGGTAACACAACAAACTTGCACAAACACATAAAAGCAGCTCATCCTCGAGAGAGCTCCGAGCTGCAAGTTGTTACATTTTTTCTATTGTTGTAGTTAGTTAATTAAAAAAGCATTTTTATTGCCTAAATTCTTTGTGCTGTGTTTTACCATAATCATCAACTAACTCAAGGCAAAATCACAAAATGATTCATTGGTCATGACATTTCAAGTAAAAAGCATCAGTATTCAGTATCGGCGATACTAACCCTGCATTTACTTGGTATCGGATCTATACCAAAATTCCCAGTATCGCCCACCCCTACTTAAAACTTACAGGAAGGCTCTCTGTAATGCCAGAGCAACCTATTATTCTTCTTTAATAGAGTAAAACAAGAACAACCCCAGGTTTCTCTTCAGCACTGTAGCCAGGCTAACAGAGAACCACAGTTCTATTGAGCCATCTATTCCTCTAGGTCTAACTAGTAATGACTTCATGAGCTTCTTTAATGATACAATTATTATTACTTGTATCTCGAAGTATATTATCTTAATTACATCTTGGCATGGTTTCAACATGGTCTCAGTCCTGCACCGTGCACCACCACCTATGCAGTTATGAGCTCACTATCAACAATTAGTGTACATATTTGCATCCGTGATGTTCTCTTCCATGTAAGTGAACAAATGTATCACACAATCAGGTCACCTTAAAGTAGACAAAAGCAACACAAGTTCAAACTATGTCATTGCACATGCTTCCTAATTCTTCTCATCTGCAAAAATATATATGGCAATGATCAAAAGGAGCCATGAGCAGGCTGATGACTGACATATTTCAAATGTTGAGACACTTGTGATCCAACCACATTACATATATGCGTAAGGCTGTCATTATTCAGCATCATAATTGTTAGAAGGCTGTGAAGCCTGGCAACACACAGCAGTTTATAGTGATATTCGAGATAATTTAAACCTGTAGTGCAGACATCTGTGAGAGTAATTACACAAACACAAAACACAAGAATTTGTATTCTACAGTCACTGGTTCATCCAAACACCACAGTTCAACTAACAATGAGTCCTTATGTCAACAAAAGAGAAATCATTTTTTGGGACCCCGGGAAGCAAACAAAAATACTCAGCTTCAATAGAAGACAAGTGACACCTCTTGCATCTAATGGACAAGCTAAGCTGTTTCCAGACTATCCGACAAACCCAGAAGTCCTGTGGTCATTCCTGCAAATGGCCAGTCTGTGAGCCAGGTGGTTTGATGGTGGGTTCTTGGAGTAGAGGATGCGTTTAGAGCAGACTTTTCATTTCATTTGTAGAATGGGTGAACTAAATCGTGCACCCTTTTTTGCCTTGTTACCAGGTGTTGGCTAACCACCTGACGATCCTGTCAGGATGGACTGGACCTCTTCCAATGGTGAGTAGACATGCCCTTTCTCATTTAAAACACCAGCTGGATATAAAATACTGGTCACTACAGATATGAGAGTTACCTGGCTGTGATGGGCTTAATCAGCATTGTGTGAACTTGATTGCCATGGGCTAGACTGTAACAGACATTCATTTATATGTCCAGCACATACTAAATTAAATTTAAGCTGGGCAAGTACTGTCATAGTATGGGCCAAGTTTAAAAGCACTTTTAAACTTTTTTTTTTTTTTGCACTTCCCACTATCTAAACTTCACACAGGCTTTCTGTTCAAAATTTGAACAAGCTGAAATTCTGAAGATTTTGTATAAGTGAAATTCCTCAAGTGTCAAAGTCATTCTCTCAGACTTGACAAACAAGTCATTCTGCAACAACCTTCAGAGGTTGTTTATTGTGTATTGTTCCCTGTGACTTGTGAATCTGGGTCTAAATTGTGTCATGCTCCCACCAGGTGGACTTTAAAGTTGTGAGGCAGCATCTTAAACTGCAGCCCCTTTCATGGCTACTTGTTACTAGTTACAAATCAAGTTCACTTTTCTGTGTGCAGTTCTGGTCAGTGAAAGTAATGCAGTGTGTAATTACTCACCTACTCACCAGCAGCATTGTGACAGCTCTGTCAGGAAATAACTTTTAACATATGTAGGAAAAGAAAACGCTATTGTTACTTGAAGACAGACACACAATTTGAGCAGACGTGAAAATTATGACAAAGACATTCCTGCTCTATGAACAGATATCTGCAAATGAATGAAGGTCTTTAAAAAAAAAAAAAAGCTAATGAAAAGCTAAACAACGGTTCCCAGATTGTATTCCAGCCAATGCGTTCACCTCTTTTGCTCCCCACATGGATTACTTATCACTCCAACATGATTGGTCAATCCAATTTGGACTGCAAACAGAACCAATGCTCCCAATGCTAAAATCGTGCTTATAGTCAGGATTATAGCCTATAGATTTTGCAATTACATGCAGATCTGTCCATAGAGATTATCTAATGTGAAACCCAGTCAACAAAATTATTTCTGCTTCCAACAAATATTTATGGAACTGTAAATTCAATTTTCCTTCAGATTGCTGGCTTTTCATTTAGTGTTTCACAAAGCTTTAGTTAAGTGTGGGAATACAGGTCTGGGACTTAACATGAATGTATAGATTTCCATTTGATCTCCAGTTGATCTAAGTTGATGAGGAAGCAGCATCAAGGTATTCACTCTGCTTGTTCTCTGTTAATCCTTCAGTGTTATCCTGGCTTTGTGTGTGTGTGTGTGTGTGTGTGTGTGTGTGTGTGTGTGTGTGTGTGTGTGTGTGTGTGTGTGTGTGTTCCTGCCTGTGATGTGGTTGCATCTGCTCTATTAGAACATGTTTCTGATGTCGGGACATCCTCCTCATCACTGCGTGGGTGTATGGTTATATATTGTCAGCATTTGGGCACAGATTCATAAGAGCAGAATCTGATTTGAGTATGCCATCTTAATTACGCATCCTGATTGGGTGTGCATGGATGATGCACAGTCACAAAGTCAGTCACAGAGTTCCACAAGGTTCTGTGCTTTGACTGCATCTGTTCAGTTTATATATATGCTTCCTTTATTATTTATTATTATTATTAGGAATCACTCCAGTAGCTTTCATTGTTCAACTGATGACACACTCAAGCCTGATGAAACCAATCAGTTAACTAAACTCCAAGCATGCCTTAGGGATATAAAAAGTTGGATGACCTACAATTTTCTGATGTTGAACTCAGATAAAACTGAAGTTCTTGTAATTGGACCCAAACACCTCAGAAACTCTCTTTCCGGAGACTGGGCTACCTTAGACGGGATCACCCTGGCCTCCAGCTCCACCATAAAGAATCTTGGAGTTATTTTTGATCAGAATTTGTCCAGAATTTGGCAAAGTGGCCAACAAGTGCTTATATAGCATATGAAGGAACAACTTCAAGACTGTTTCCAGGTGATAACCTCATGAAGCTGATTGAGAGAATACCAAGAGTGTGCAAAGCTGTCATCAAAGCAAAAATGAGATTTGAAGTCCTTGTAGTACGAATACAATGTAGAAAGTAATCAAAAGAAGAATTGGAATTAGAGACTCTAACTTGCCCGTAGGTGTGAATGGTTGTATGTCTCTATGTCTACAATTATATTTACAGTAACACATGTGTTATGTCTTTCCGTTGGTCAGATGACACATTTAATTAGCTGATAAAAAGATAAAAGCATGCCTTAGGGATATAAAAAGTTGGATGACCTACAATTTTGCTGATGTTGAACTCAGATAAAACTGAAGTTCTTGTAATTGGACCCAAACACCTCAGAAACTCTCTTTCCGGAGACTTGGCTACCTTAGACGGGATCACCCTGGCCTCCAGCTCCACCATAAAGAATCTTGGAGTTATTTTTGATCAGAATTTGTCCTTTAATGTCCACATAAAACAAATTTCAAGGACTGCTTACGCAACATTACCAAAATCAGACGCATCCTGTCCCAAGCAGATGCAGAAAAACTAGTCCATGCATTTGTTACTTCTAGGCTGGACTATTGTAACTCTTTGTTATCAGGCTGCCCCAATAAGTCTCTTAGGACTTTGCAGCTAATTCAGAATGCTGCTGCACGTGTTCTGACAGGAACCAAGATCAGAGATCACATCTCTCCCATGATACACTGAGCTCTTCTCTTCTTCTCAATCTCTCTCCATCTGTAAACACACATGTCTCATCAATGCATGTTACTAACTAAACTTCTTCTCTGGACTTTCTGTGCTTTCTCGTCCAGCAGGTTCTCATGGATCGTGGCTGCTGCTGTGGTCCTGCATGACGTCCACTACATATATTATTATTATCATCATTATTGCTACCATATCTCAATAAGAGTTTATAGGTATTGTCTTTTGCTGCTGTGCATCTGTGTCTCTCTATTTATCTCTTAAACTCCCCCAAATTCAAGACACACTTACTACACACACTACACACTGCATCTCACTCTGCAACTGGTTGCTGGACTACAGGCAGGCCGGGTCGGGAGCAACGCATCCAGCACCATCACACTGAACACAGGGGCCCCCCAAGGATGCATGCTCAGCCCATTACTCTTCACCCTGCTGACCCACAACTGCACACCAACACACAACAGCAAGCTCTTCATCAAGTTTGCAGACAACACTACTGTGGTGGGGCTCATCAACAATAACGATGAGTCAAATTACAGGGATGAGGTGAGCCAACTGGTCATGTGGTGCAGAGACAACAATCTCTCTCTGAAGAAGGGAGAAGACAATGGAGAATGGAGAAGACAAAGTAGATTGTTGTCAACTTCCAGAGAGCCTCCACCCAGCACCCTCCACTGACCATCAATGGTGCTGCTGTGGAGAGAGTGAGCAGCACCAAGTTTCTGGGTGTGCACCTTACTGATGACTTCTCCTGGAGCAGCAACACTGCATCACTGACCAGGAAAGCTCAGCAGTGCCTCTTCTTCTGCCACAGACTGAGAGGAGCCAGAGCACCACTCCCCATCATGCGCACCTTCTACTGTGGAACCACCAAGAGCATCCTGCAGGAAGACCCTGCAGCGCATAGTGAGAGCAGCTGAGAAGATCATCGGTGCCCCCCTCCCCTCCCCTAGGACCTTTACAGCACACATCTGGCCCTCAAAGCACTCAGCATTGCGGACAACTCCAACCACCCCAAGCACCATTTCTTCAGCCTCCTGCCTTCTGGGAGGAGAATGAGGGAGCCAGCAGACTGAGAGACAGCTTCATCCACCAGGCCATCAGGATGCACTACCCCCCTTCCTTCTCTTCCCTCTGCCCCCACAAACTCTGGACACTGCTGACACTGCACTTAAGATTATGTTGTGCTAAGGAGGATGCACAACCAACATGATTAAACATCTCCAGGTTCACGATGTAGAAGTAACAGAGTGCTCCGTCTTTGATGTGCTGCTCTGCTGTCAATAGAGAGAGAGAGAGTGTTGGTGTAGAACAGAGTGCAGGGGGCAGGGAGCACACAGAGCAGAGTGACAGAGGGCCCAGAGTGACTGCAGAGTGACAGAATAACTTCATGAAGACTATTTCTATTGAATGACAGGTTCCCCTCAACTTTCTGGAGGCTCTTTGCTTTGATAAGTGCATGCCTGAGGAAAAAAGGCAAAAATGCTTAGGGCCTTTGTATTGAAAGGGCATTATTTTATTGTTCTTCACATATTTGGTTGAAAAACTGCATATGTATGTCAGGCAAAGGGACTGAAAAATAATATTTTCATTCAAAAAGTCTTCACTAGTGCTGTTTGAGGTGTGATTTTGAGTAAAAAAATTACTTCTATTAGCACATTACATGAATGCTGATGCATGAAAGTCTAGCTTCTCCTGAATCTATAGATACCAAACACATGGTGTTCCATATATTAAGTATTATGTCTAAGCCCAAATGTTAAAGAAGTAAAAACAAGATGAAAATGGCTTAGTCCTAAGAGAGTTAAAAGAATTGGAATCGAGAATTGTTAGGAACCGGAATTGAAACAAGGAATCTGAACTGGAATCCTTCAAATTCAAACGATGCCCAACCTTAGTGATTAGTGGCACTGACCCCAACACACCTCCAGGCTGTGTGAGGGCTATGTGATCAAAAAAGAGAGTAATGGAGGTCTGCTGTCAGATGACCTGACCTCCACAATAACCTGACCTAAACCTAAATGAGATGGTTTGGATAAGTTGGACAGCAGAGTCAAGGCAAAGTGGCCAACAAGTGCTTATATAGCATATGAAGGAACAACTTCAAGACTGTTTCCAGGTGATAACCTCATGAAGCTGATTGAGAGAATAGCAAGAGTGTGCAAAGCTGTCATCAAAGCAAAAATGAGATTTGAAGTCCTTGTAGTACGAATACAATGTAGAAAGTAATCAAAAGAAGAATTGGAATTATTTAGAGACTCTAACTTGCCCGTAGGTGTGAATGGTTGTATGTCTCTATGTCTACAATTATATTTACAGTAACACATGTGTTATGTCTTTCCGTTGGTCAGATGACACATTTAAAACGCATAAAAAACATGTGCACTTTAACCGTTACAACAGTTTAGCTAGCAAGTTAACACAAACACATGAATGAGTCATATTTATGAACTACAACTCAACAAATAATAAAAGTTTTATTGTCTTGGGTGGAACCACAATCCCCAATCTACGGAAGCCTGGAAAGGACAAGGAAAGGAAAGAAGTCAGTGCAGCTGAGGCAGCCACTGACCTGTCGCAGCGGCGTCTGAGGGCAACTGCTGCTGTTATGGGTATCCGTTGTACAGTCTCTGACAAAAGTCTTGTCACTTATCCATCCAACAGCTCATAACCTGACTTTTAATGAATCCATTGGTTTTAGAAATGTCTCACATGAAAGCTAAAAGTCTCCCAAATGATGTTTAATATATTAAAATAAATTTGCTTCACTGAAGAAAGATTGGTCATTTAATGAACTCAGAAAGGTCAGATTTTGGCAAGACAAAAGTTTTGTCGCCTACAGAGAGTAATGTGAAAAATGAAAATTTAATTCACTTCTAATAGAAAAATATGTTGCATGACAACAGTGAATTAAGTAGTGGTGCTGTGAGATCCATATTTAATATCTTGTTTGACTTCCATGAGCTTGAAGGACTGCATCCATGCGGTTCAACAATGACTCATACAATTTATATAAAATTTAAGTCATCAGGAATAGCAAAGAAAGCAGTCCTACATGAGTTCATCATGATGATACAACCTGAACACTTGCACAAATGTCACATTAAACGTTGGCACAGGACTGCTGTCTGTTGCCTACTGTTTTTCATTCATTTGATTTTTTATCACTTCATTCCATACTCACCAGCAGTTTTCCTCAAACCTCAACATGGTGTATATACTGTTGTTTTTTATTATTGTTATCTTCTTCTATCTATTGTATATACACTTTGTTTAAATTTAAATTTGCATTTTACTTATTTTATATTTTACATTTGATATCGGGCTGCTCCGCGACCAGGTGAAACCAATTTCGTTACATCCCATCAACATGTGCTGGAATCACAATAAAACTCTTTGAATCCTTGAATCACTGATTTTTTGGTTTCGTCGTCCATGCTTCCTCTTTCATTCTACCCCAGACATGCTCAATGATGTCTGGTAGCACCATCATTTTCTTCACCTTGAGGAACTTTGATATATGTGATGGGGAACCATCCTGTTGCAAAATTTGACGCCTTTTATGGTTGGGAATGTAAGAGGTAGTTAATACGTCTTGATATTTTAGGCTACTGATAGTGACTTCCACCCTTCAGATCTCTCGCACACCCCCATACTGGATCTAACCCCAGACCATGATTTTTGCGCCACAAAACTTAACTGTTTTCTGGCTGAATCACAGATCCATGTGGGCTCCTTTGTTTGTGCACATCTCTACTGTATTTTCATTCTTCAGTTTGTTGCGGAGGCTGCTGAGGTAGGAGTGGACATCAGAGAGGCCGTAGTACTGATCCACGGGAAACAGGATGGTCGGGCAGCAGCCATCGCGCTGACAGCAGGGACTACAGTTACAGATGCCACGACAAGGAGGACACCTCCACTGTGTACTCAAATAAGGCCTTCCTGACATCCTCTACATATCAGTTCCTCAGCCACAGCCCACAGAACTGACTCTGAATCCCCCGACAATCCTCATTGCGGCAGCACATCGTTTTCTGATTGCACTGATGACACGTGGAGCCTGTGACTCTGTTGTACTTTATCAGTCATGTTCTGCAACCAGCTGAATCTCATCCTCTGTGATGTCCTCCACAGGATGAAATGAGGTCTGCTCTGATTAGGTCGTGGTACATCCTGGCACTCTGGGTTCCTCCTGGACTCTCTTCCAGCTGCACAAGAGCATGGTGGACGAGAGCCATTATCCTCCCCATGGGAGAATGAACCTGCACTGTGCCCACAGCAGCCTAAGGGGTTTTCTTCATGTGGGTCTTTGCAGCGCAGCTGGTGCAGGTATGGCACCAGAGTGTGTCATTCTGGGGAAGATGCTAATTAGTAACAGTTGAGGCTTACCTGAAACAGTCCTATCTATAAGCTCTATCAAAAAGGAATGTTTAAGCCTTCCCTTAAATGTGAAGAGGCAAACAGTCTCTTCTTTTGTGATCGTAGGTGAAATCAGGCAGTCCTTGAAGTTTGTTTTATGTTGGAAACATATCCTAATCAAAGATAATACAGAGATTCTTTAGAGACATCATGCCTTTCCTTCGACAGGCACTGATCTGCATTCTGATACAGCAAGTTTGGAATGAGCTGCAAAACCTGATACATATTTGGACTGTTTTTCTCCCATTGACCTTCATCAAATAACTTCGATAATTTCTTCATCTAAGTCGTCAACCTGTCTCCTAGACCCCATTCCAACCAGGCTGCTCAAGGATATTTTACCGTTAGTCAGCCCTTCTTTACTGGATATGATTAATCTGTCTTTATTATCAGGATATGTACCACAGTCCTTTAAAGTAGCTGTAATTAAACCTCTTCTTAAAAAGCCCACTATAGATCCAGAGGTCTTAGCCAATTATAGACCGATATCAAACCTTCCCTTTCTCTCTAAGTTACTTGAGAAAGCTGTAGCTAATCAGCTGTGTGAATTTCTTCATAAGAACAGTTTATTCGAGGATTTTCAGTCAGGATTTCCAGTCCATCATAGCACAGAGACTGCACTAGTCAAAGTCACAAACGATCTCCTAATGGCATCAGACAAAGGACTCATCTCTGTACTTGTCCTGTTAGATCTTAGTGCTGCATTTGACACCATAGACCATCAAATTCTTTTACAGAGATTCGAACATCAGATTGGCATCAAAGGAACCGCCCTAAGCTGGTTTAGGTCATATTTCTTAGATCGAACTCAGTTTGTCCACGTCAATGATGAATCCTCCATGCATACCAAAGTCTGTCATGGAGTACCACAAGGTTCTGTACTAGGGCCACTTCTATTCAGTCTATATATGCTTCCTCTAGGGAACATTATTAGGAATCACTCTATTAATTTCCATTGTTATGCTGACGACACCCAATTATATTTATCGATCAAGCCTGATGAAACCAATCATTTAGCCAAACTGCAAGCGTGCCTTAGGGATATAAAAAATTGGATGACCTACAATTTTCTGATGTTGAACTCGGATAAAACTGAAGTTCTTATAATTGGACCCAAACACCTCAGAAACTCTTTGTCCGGAGACTTGGCTACCTTAGACGGGATCATCTTGGCCTCCAGCTCCACCGTAAAGAATCTTGGAGTCATTTTTGATCAGGATTTGTCCTTTAATTCCCACATAAAACAAATTTCAAAGACTGCATTCTTCCACTTACGCAACATTACCAAAATCAGACGCATCCTGTCCCAAGCGGATGCAGAAAAACTAGTCCATGCATTTGTTACTTCTAGGCTGGATTACTGTAACTCTTTATTATCAGGCTGCCCCAATAAGTCTCTTAGGACTTTGCAGCTAATTCAGAATGCTGCTGCACGTGTTCTGACAGGAACCAAGATCAGAGATCACATCTCTCCCATTTTGGCTTCCTTGCATTGGCTACCTGTTAAATCTAGAATAGAATTTAAAATTCTTCTCCTTACTTACAAAGCTGTTCATGGCCAGGCACCATCATATCTAAAAGAACTCATAGTACCTTACTACCCCTCTAGACCACTGCGCTCTCAGAATGCTGGGTTCATTGTGGTTCCTATAGTTTCCAAAAGTAGACAGGGAGCCAGAGCTTTCGGCTATCAAGCTCCTCTTCTGTGGAACAAACTACCTTTCTGGGTTCGGGAGGCAGACACGGTCACCACCTTCAAGAGTAGACTTAAGACCTTCCTTATTGATAGAGCTTATAGTTAGGGCTGGCTCAGGCCTTCCCTTAGTTATGCTGCCATAGGACTAGACTGCCGAGGGAGCCCCGTCTCTTTCTGGGTTATGCCTAGTCAGGCACGGTACTGGTTGAAGATGTAGTCACATCTCCCTTTACTGAAAACCCTCCCTCTCCCTCTCCCCTCTCTCTCTCTCTCTCTCTCTCTCTCTCTGTCTCTCTGTCTCTCTGTCTCTCTCTCTCTCTCTGTCTCTCTCTCTCTTTCTCTCTCTCCCTCTCCCTCCTTCCCTCTCTCCCTCCAATCGTCATCATCATCAATGCATGTTACTAACTAAACTTCTTCCCCGAAGTTTCTGTGCTTTGTCATCCAGCAGGTTCTTATGGATCGTGGCTGCTGCTGTGGTCAGCTGCTGACGTCCACTTGACGTCCCTTTGCTGAAAACCTTCTCTCACTCCCTCTCTCTCTCTCCAATCATCATTACCATCAATGCATGTTTCTAACTGGACTTCTTCCCCGGAGTTTCTGTGCTTTCTCGTCCAGCAGGTTCTCGTGGATCGTGGCTGCTGCTGTGGTCTGCTGCTGACGTCCACAATATATAGCATTACTGTCATTATTGCTACCATCTCCACTACAGCTTAGTTGGTTAATGACTTATTGCTGTTGTGCATCTGTCTATCTCTACCTCTATCACAGATTCCACTGCTACTGTAATTCACTCTACCATCTATTGTAATTCATTGTAATTGTACAATATGTTTGTGTTGATTGTTCTGTACATGTGACATCCATTGCTCGTCTGTCCGTCCTGGAAGAGGGATCCCTCCTCTGTGGCTCTTCCTGATTTCTGGTTTCTTCCACATTTTTTCCCTGTTAAAAGGGTTTTTTTGTGGGCAAGTTTTTCCTCACTCGAACCGAGGGTCGAAGGACAGAGGGTGTCACTCCCTGTACAGACTGTAAAGCCCTCTGAGGCAAAATGTGTTTTGTGACTTTGGGCTATACAAATAAAATTTGATTTGATTTGATTTGATTTGATTCTTTTTGGTGGAGCTGGAGGCCATGATGATGGCAACTAGAGTAACTATATCTTTAGAACTTCAGCGTTTCTCAGTTTGACATCAGAAAATAAGTGAATTGTTGTTATTATATCCAGAACTAGTGATGGGCAAAGACACAGCATAGATTAATGGAAAATGAGAGGCTGTGTGTAGTGATGGGTTTTGGCTGAGGTCTTATCCCGGAGTTCTGCTCTCGCCACCAAGTTCACAGTGAGACGGTTCAGACTGCAGCCAGGGTGGTTTGCAGGGTTTCAATTAGTGAAGCAGCAGGGAGGGCCTGTAACTTACATGACACTGTATCACCATCAAAAACGTCTGATGTCGTGTTGCTCACATTGAACCTTGCTTCCTTCCTTTACTTTTCTTCTCTATTTTCCAAACTGCCTAATGTAGTTAGAGACAAGGCAGACAACATGACATCAGATGGTTCCTTATTTTGATGTTCAAAATGTGTCTAAACTGTGGGAAACAGCCAGAGCTGTGTCTGTACCTCACACAAAAATCCTCCTGTCAAGCTTCTCAACAGTTTCAAAACATTGCTGATGTAAAACTGTTGCTCTTCTACTCCATCTGGACTTTTGTCCTTGTCATTGCTAACTCTATGGTAGCACTCTGGACTCCTACCTATGAAGACTGCCAGCATGTTCAGTGGAACACATGATGAAGCTGAAGGTACTGACAGATCAAAATGTTGTTGTTTGTTTTTTCAGGAGTGGTATTCTCAGATGGTCAGTTCATCACTCTGGTAAGAATTGAAATATCTTGTTCTTGAATGAACTGATGACGGTTCCAGCTGAATGGAATGTCACCACACCTGTTGGATAAAATGAATCGGAGAAACGTTAGAGATCCCTTGTATTTTTTCATCATCATCATAATTAATATCATTATCATCAGGTCAAATAATGCAAATCATCAAGCTCATAATGTGCTTGGTAATATTTCTCTTTAATATCTTAAAATCTCTGTTAACAGGGTGCCAGTAAAAGCTAAAAAAAACAAAACAAAAAATGAACATGTGGTTAACGTCACAGTTTGGTTGGGTTCAGACACCAAAGGTGCTTTGTTAGGTAGGATAACATCCTGTTATGTATTTTATGTAAGCTGATATGGTCAAATATGTTACCTAAGTTTAAATAAGCACCTTTGACTTTTGGTTTCAGGAACATGAACACAAGGGCTCTGGGTGTTTTTTGTTTCTTTGACCCACCATCCACCCAGCACCCGTGGTTCTAATATTATGTCGTACTTGATTTGAGAATATTGCTTTTTCCTTTTCATACTTCAGTTCTTGTTGTTTGTTCTTACAGAACACTAGTCAGTGGATTTCGGTGCTTAGATACTGTGTGTGTGTGTGTGTGTGTGTGTGTGTGTGTGTGTGTGTGTGTGTGTGTGTGTGTGTGTGTGATTTAGTGGGTGTGGTGGCTTGTTTGAAGTTCTTGCTTGTTGCTTCTGTGTGTGGTGAGACAGACTGACAGACAGAGAGACAGGGATGGACAAATAGACTGCGACAGGCTAAACAACAGGTGTGTCTTTTGAACGTAACCCGCTGCCATACGAACGCCCTCTTTACCTTTAGCTCTGCTGATTCTTGTTTTCATCAGCAAAAGAAAAGACTTCTCCTCCTACTTGTCGCTGACTGTCTTTCATCTGTGGGAGAGACAACCCTTCTTTCTCTCTGCCTTTATGTCTCTCTACTGTCTCTCTTATGACTAGGCCTGGACTGTACATCACTTTGCCTTGGATTGTTGTGTTACTAAGCATCAGGGACTAGCCAATCACAGCCCTCCTTGCAAGGGCCCAGATGTTTTTATCATATTTGTATACAGTGGTCAAAGAATTACTCCAATATTTTACTCAAGTAATATTAACAGAATCTTAACCTTACTATCAAAGTACAAAATTATCAGCATAAAAATGTACTTATGATTTAATAATATTTAATATTAGTTGGCCTGAGTTAGCAAGGACTGCTGTGGCTCTGTGGTCAATTCTATTCGTCTCTGCTAATTATGACTGTTGTTTTTGAAGTTTCAAGGTAAACAGAATGACCCATGTATCGTAGCTCACAAATAAATCCTAACAACTAATAAAACCCTGAACAAAGTGTAAGAGTGTAACAGTGTCATTCATCCCAGTTGCTTTTCTTTCTCTACTGAAAACAAATCACGCAGACAAAATACTAAATAACATGGTCCTGATAACCATCGGATTCTCCATCTAACACTGGTGTTTTCACTGAAGCTGTGGTCTTCCTGGTGTTTTCACTGGAAGCTGTGGTCCTCCTGGTGTTTTCACCGGAAGCTGTGGTCCTGCTGGTGTTTTCACTGGAAGCTGTGGTCCCGCTGGTGTTTTCACTGGAAGCTGGAAGCTGTAGTCCTCCCGGTGTTTTCACTTAAGCTGTGGTCCTCCTGGTGTTTTCACTTAAGCTGTGGTCCTGCTGGTGTTTTCACTGGAAGCTGTGGTCCTCCTGGTGTTTTCACTGGAAGCTGTGGTCCTGCTGGTGTTTTCACTGGAAGCTGTGGTCCTGCTGGTGTTTTCACTGGAAGCTGGAAGCTGTAGTCCTCCCGGTGTTTTCACTTAAGCTGTGGTCCTCCTGGTGTTTTCACTTCAGCTGTGGTCGTGCTGGTGTTTTCACTGGAAGCTGTGGTCCTCCTGGTGTTTTCACTGGAAGCTGTGGTCCTGCTGGTGTTTTCACTGGAAGCTGTGGTCCTCCTGGTGTTTTCACTGGAAGCTGTGGTCCTCCTGGTGTTTTCACTGGAAGCTGTGGTCTGTCTAGGTTCATAAATCTATATAAATAAACAATTTTCTGCATTTGTTCTTGAAATGTCCACAACTGTTATGTATAGACTATTGGATATGAACCACGGATTATTCATGACAATTCACAGAATTAGTTTCAGTCTATCTTAAAGTCTAAATCTAAAGTGCTCTGATACAAACACACAAAAAATATTTTATTCTATTAAGTTCATTCAACTAATTATGTATAAGATGTTTTTTCTCATATGATGAAAATGTTCTTTGTCATTTGTTCATAGCTGCTGACTTATTTTAACAGCAGAAAAATTAATTGAACTAATGTGACTTTTTATTTGCTAACAAACTGAAGGATAGACTTTGACTTCCTTTTACTCACCACTGCCTCACTGGGCTGGAAGTGTGAGCAGAGTTACTGTGCCACCTAGCTTCCCACGGTGCTGCTGTTCTCCAGGCCACACACACACTTTACAGTTCAGTCAGTGTGTTTTCAGTGGAGCTGCTCACTGGAGAGAAGGAAGAGTTGTTGCTGACTGTGCACATTTGACCGTCTACATGTTTTATTGCTTTTCTCTGGGTGGGATTCCTCCAGACTGACAACACAGCTGCTTTGGAACATTTTAGCCTCTTTCAGTTTATTGTTTTGGTTTTTCCTTAAGTTTGCTGTTACTTGTTGCTCTCATTAGTGTTGTATGTTTCAGCAGCAGGTTGCATTGTACACTACACTACTGGACAGACAAAATATGTATGTATAAACCCCTTCAGACCTGCACACCTTTATATCAATCCTATGCCAATACAACATGTCATCATCACTTTCAAGTCGTCACAAGACTGAGTAGAACGATGATGAAAATAAAATGAGCTTAATAAACTCACTCAGATCAGATCACTCACATAAAAACAGAGCAGAACTTCATGACTAAATCCATAGAAATACACTCTTTTCATACAACATGTGAACAACTTCAAACTGATCAAAATAAACAGTTGAATTTAGTCATATGTCATATGTATTGATGAAACAGTGGATTCACTCTCACTGAGTCCATCAGTGATGCAGCCTGAGAGAGAACAGGACTCACCTTTCCTCTGGTTTATCATCACACATTTAACTGCTCTCTCACACATCAAATATTTCTGTCTATGAAGAGCATAAATCACTTTAACTGACAGATGAAACAAATGATGTTACATATTCCATGTCTGTAAAGGACTTGTCAAACATTTATCAGGACATGGGACAAGTTTGCCTTCAAAGCTTTCTGTCAGAAATCCTTTCTAGCATGTGCTTAACCTCATCACAGGGTCTATTTGAACCCAAACCATGACTTTTTTTGTACACCTAGCCATGTAGTTTCATTGCTGAAAACTGAAAATTCAACACTCCCATTGCTTTCACATGGGACATAAAACCAGTCACACTCCTGTGACACTTCTGTATTTGACCCATTCATCTACCAGCCTCCTCCCTGCACAGACTTGGTAATGTGTCACCTGACTTCCTAAGGCCACTCTGGCAGAAAAGTGTTATGCCATCAAGCCCTTCTCCCAGTACCACTAAAGGGTTCAATATTTTTCTTTTTCTCTTGAATCTGTCCAAAGCAGAAGTCAAAGTAGACTGAATATTGGACATTACATAAGTCAGATCACAGAAATATCATATTAATGTTGCCCATCCAGCAGAGGGTAAATGAACTTTGTTAAAAACAGTAACAACAACAACAGCTTCAGTAGTATTTGCACATTAACCTGCTCCTGCTTAACTTCAGGGAGTGAAAATAATTATCAATATCAACATAGAATCAATCATAGAACACATACACAATCAGTTTTTGAATGAAATATCCTAATTCCTTACTCCATCCACTCATGGAAATTGGAAAATTCCTTCCTCCACTTGCAGAACCCTGAATGATAAACAGGAGAGAGCATTTAGAGGTGGGTATACTGTGTGTATACCTGCACTTAGCAAAGACTTAGCAAAGGAACCCAAACAAGACACTAACTGACAAAAGAAAAAGTTCATTTGTGATGCGGGTGGTGTGGGGAAGGAGGGGTGCTGGTCCAAGAGGGTGATGGGCTGAGAGTGAGTCTACAGGGGAAATAGCAGCAGGAGGGTTTGAGCCAGCAGGGCTGGCCTTCAGGCAGGCAAGCAGGACAGGAACTGAACAAAATGACAACAGGTTTAAATTATGAACTGACTAGCAACAGAGTGCTGGTTCTAAAGGCAGAGCTCGGCTAGAAGTCTTCTTCAGACAAACCATGAGTGACAATCTGCGGACACTGAAGGTAGGGACAAGGACTAAATGCAGACTGGGTGATGAGCTGATGGAAACAGGTGGCAGCAGGCAGAGGTGAAAGAGTGCAAGGGTTAGGGGGAGGTAACAGACACACACACAGGTAGAGAGAGAAACAAACAGTACAAACATAACACCAAAACTGTCACAACATTGGCCTTGTGACAAAACCCTGATGTGGGTTGTACTGGGATTATTTTTACAACAACATTGTTATTAGATGGCTAGACAGACAGAGAATACACTCATTCAAGTTGTCATAATGGTTCCTCCATTCTCCTACCCCTACTGACTTAAATCCAGTCCTAAGGCTTTAGATTTAGCCAAGTGTGTGTGTGTGCTTTAGTTAAGAACTCAGTGTTCTTTCACAAGTCATTTTCTGATATTTCTCTCTACATATAGTAGGTGCCACTGTATGAAGGTTCAAAGATGTTCCACCTGCAGCAAAGTTCAAAGCTCTTCCACCTGCTGTTGATCCCACTGTAAGGAAATTGGAAGGCAAGGCTTGATGCCAAACCACAGGCAGGCGTGGGGCACTTGCAGCAGATGGATGTGTGTGTTTGGGGCTGAAGGGGCTTTGATGATGAAACTCCTACACACACACACACACACACACACACACACACACACACACACACACACACACACACAAACATGGTCTTCAGCTGCTTTATAAGTCATTTGGATAACTAAGAAGAAAGAAGACGATACATATTTTTGGTCATATTCACTGTTAAAAAGTGCTAATATAGAAAAGTGAGATTTCTTGATGTTATTACCTTGAAGTGTCTCTGTCCATGATGTCATGAGAATGGTATTAAGGTCAAGTTGATAGCTGCAGTGGTGAATGAAACCAGGACATTTCAACAATAACAAGAGAGATCAAGAGGAGGGACTGCGTTGCTTCAGGCTGTAACAATGAATATTCAGAGACAAAGGCAGCTGGTCTAAATATACACTAACACTGCTGTTACCTGTCCACAGTCCCCAGATCAGAGGATGGGATCACATCAAAATCACCTGTCTACTCTTCCATATTCCAAATAGATTCACAGGAGTAACACTACAGTGCAGAATTCCAAGGTGCATTTCACTGCCATTCTCCTCTTTTACAATAAAGAAGCAGCATTCTCTCACACACTGCCTGCTATCTTTACTGTCTGTCTTCCTTCAGTAAAACTGAAGGTCAAGATGAAATAAAGCATGCTCCTTTTCTGCTATTCCTATTCCCCTAAGATTCTCAGCCCTGAAAATAAAGTCTTTTCAGTCATGTTCAGTTGTTGTCTGGATAATATTTAAAGTTCAGTTCAGCTCAGTAAATGAAAAATATAACAGAAAATAACATTTGAGATACAGTGTGTATAAAAAAAACCTCAAACATAATGCAACCATTGCTGTGTTGATGGATGATGAGTTTCCATTGGCATCTTCTCTGGACTGGAACAATTTGCATCAAAGGAACCGCTCTTCGCTGGTTTAAGTCTTATTTCTTAGGTCGATCTCAGTTTGTTCACGTCAATGATGTGAATCCTCCATGTATACCACAGTTTATATATATATATATATATATATATATATTTTTCCTGAGCAGATCTTATACTGGCTGGATCAGGTCATCCTTTAGTTATGCAGCTATAGGACTAAACTGCCACATCCCGGCATGATTTTCTCTTGTGTCTGAGTGGTTGCTAAGTCAAACTTTATTCCCCCAGTTTTAAAGGTATAAAGTGGATATTTTAAACAGTCAGTACAAAGTAATTAATGCAATGTCTTTGGCTAATTTGAGATTAATACTTCAATGGGATTGGCACACTGCAACACTGAGATTTTATGTGTTTACCATGTGTGTTATCTATGAGTGTGTTTGTGTGTATGTGTGTGTGTGTGTGTGTGTGTGTGTGTGTGTGTGTGAGAGAGAGAGAGAGAGAGAGAGAGAGAGAGAGAGAGAGAGAGACCCAGCCATCCTGCAGTGAGTCACTGGCTCTCTTGTTCTCCACTAATTGATCAGCACATGGCATTGACAAATGATGAATAGGTTGGACATGGTACACCCCTCACAATCTAAACATGCATGCGCACGCACACACACACACACACACACACAAACAGGCACCCCTCTTGGTGTCATCACTCTTGTCCTACAAGGCTCCTAACACCCCAGTGGCATGGGAGAGTGAGCGCATCAAACCACAGAAGAACAGCCCTCCTCGCTTCACTGAGACAGAGAGGCTACACAAAGGCATGAGAGAGAGAGAGCGAGGAAGAGGAGATTCCTTACATAGCTTCCCATTTGTATGCACGGCTGCCATCAGAGAAATGAAGGTATCCCCAGATATCCCATCCCTCCCTGTCCTTTCATGTGGCATTCAAAGGCAGCTCTTTCCTCTTTGGGCCTATTGAGATGCCACCACCTGTAACTGGATGCAAGGTTTTCTCTCTTTTGTTCCCTCTACCCCCACCCCCCCCTCACACACACACGTACACATACACACACACACACATACTGTGACTGTGGGATACCATGAGTAAATGAAAGGGAGTCAATGAGTGAAAAGGTTCACCATCTCCCTCTGACACAATACACTATGTAAGAAAGCGGAAGAGATCAATTCATTGATATGATCTAATCAAATTGCAGTGACTGTTTACGAACACTGCAGTAGCACTGTAGAAGTGGAGTTAGGTTTGTCTTTAGACAGCTTAAATAAATAAAACATGATCTGTTGGATGTATGTTCAAAAAATAAATCATCTCTATCAGCTATGATAATGACTCACCAATGCAATTGCAACAAAGGTCATGAAGAATTCTAATTCAAATCAAATTATTGCCTGATCCCAGTATGTCCAATGTTATGTCTAAATTCCACCAGGTATGGCTGTGACACGTTCCAGCCGTTCCTTAGCAGAGCTCTTCACACCTGTTCTAGACAATGATTGTGGTTCCATCAGAAGCGCTGCAGTGTGTCTCAGAAGTGGCTTTCTGCTTTATTTTTAATCAATGCCCCACAAAGCAGATCAAGCTGACAGTAAGGAAACAATTTAACTACGTAGTCTGCTTACTCATGGTTGAAGCACATAAACCAAATCTCTCTCTCTCTGTCTCTCTCTCTCTCTCTCTCTCTCTCTCTCTCTCTCTCTCTCTCTCTCTCTCTCTCTCTCTCTCTCTCTCACCCCTGATCACCTAGGGTCCCTCTCACACTCTCTGTAGGCTGGATGCTAGTAATGAGGTAGCAAATTACTGTCTGAAAGTTTGATGGAGAGGTCCCCCACTGACATCCTGACTCTCACACAAACACACCACACACACACACACACACTAGGGGCTGTCCTCGACCCCCTGCCAACTGTAAAACAACAATGCTCCAAACTCTTTATTGATGAGACAGCAGTGGTTTTCACTGACTTGCCATTTCCCTCCAGCCGTTTGAAGAATTGTCCTTCTCTGTTTTCACAGGACAGTTGATTGACATTTCTCCAGGACCAGAAACCCTGCATTTTAACCACAGAAGAAGAAAGGGCAGACATCAGGATGAGATCTGAAATGCATTAGTCAGTGAGTTTCACTTGCTTTTGTTGTGATTCCACTTAGTATTGATGTGTAACATTACATTACAATAACGTCATAATTTATTGATAACAAATAATCAGCCAAACCAAGCAATGTAGTTCTTCAGCAACATTTAGTAGAAACGTTACCCAGAACCACACAGACACAGTGGGCAGCATGTTTAAAGACTGGGGTGATTACCTTAGGCTGTATAAAGCATGGACACATGCAGGCTGTAAACATGTTGATTTCTGCTATGAAGTTGGATATTTTAACATAGAGACTTGGAGACGTGGAGACATTTTGTATAGCCAGCCTCAAGTTGACGTTCCTTCCTGTTGGCTTCACTTCACAGCCATGGAGGTTGCCACTTGGTGGTTATTAACATTTATTTGGGTTTCACACAGCACACCCCCTCTGCTGGTACAGGTGTGTTTGAATGGTGCTCTGCCAGATGAAATGATATCACTCTTCTTACACTGGTTTAGGTAAGACTGCAGGGATGGTTAACTTTTATGTCTTGTGATTGACAGAGTTTGAGAGAGTTTGAGCTCTTTGGGTGGAGATAACAGGCCAGTGAATTGGACAGGAACAACAAGAGGTATTTGTGACATAAAAGTGACAGGACACAGCTTCTCTGCCTCATACTGACTAACAGTCATTTATTTGTCTGTTGTATGTCTGTAACACTGCTCAGTTGTATAGAATGTTTTTTTTCCACTGTATTCCTTCACATGCAAATCTCCTTGGCATCTGGTGGTGGTGAAATCAAAAATTTAATCAACAGTGGTAGTTATGGAATTTTCTATCCTAGGTTACACAGGGTCAGGCCTGAGCTTTGCTTGAGCAGGTGACAGCCTCTTGACATTGTGGTGACCAGGGTCGAAGGTAAAAACATCTTTTTTTTTTTGACTATTTCTGGGCACATAGTATTTGTGTAGTGTAGTAGTTGTGATATATCATGGGTAGTAGCAAGCTTCTCCACTGGCTCTGTGGACCTGAATAATGCTAAGTTTCATTAAGTTCAGTCAGGAAAATGATCTTTATGCCTGGGTTCACATTCACATTTCTGTCTCCCTCTGTCTTAGACCCCCAGTTCGAGTGAGGAAAATAATATAATGTCTCCTGACATCAAAATGCCGTTTAATAAATGCTGTGAAATGAAAAAACACAGCATTCACTTCTTCCTTGAAGAAACCCCCCCCCCAGTGAGTTTTCTCATGGGAAAACTAACACCTCACTTCTTTTTCCTCCCTCTTTCCTTTATACCCCTCTTCCTTCTTCTCCAATAAAGAAGAGAGAGCTGAGGGGCCATAACGGTGGCAAGGCAGGTCTGTTTGATCCCCATGCCGTGCTATCTTCAGTTTTCTCCATTCAGCCTGTATGGACAGGGATCAGTGGAGTGGACCGCCCGTCTACCCAAAGGGACAAAAGTCCCTCTGCTAATTGCTGCCACATCAAATGAAGAGGGACATCCCAAATAGGTGCCCTCAGATTGATGGAGAGGGGGAGAGGGAAGAAAAAGGACAGTGAGTTATTCTTTAAGCTGCTCAGTGCTTTCACTCTGATTACTTCTCAGACTTTGTAGAACATCAGCTGATGAATTTCTGCATTTTTCATGCATATCACTGAACAACACTGGGCTTTCAATAGCAGCTGCAGCTACTGTTTGTCCATTCTTATCAAAGTATACTGACTTACGCTGAGTAGATAAATTGTGTTTTAAGGTAGTGGCTCGTGGGGTTGTCAATGTCTTACCATCTCTTATGTGTAAACTCACTATCTCTAGTCTATTGAAATCTTAAAGTAGCATTGATAAATATTTATATTCAGTTTATTTTTTTATTTCCAGACTGTACTCTTTATAATGTTACGTTCAGTAGTTACAGCAGTTCAAGAGTCAAAACTAGAGAAAATAATGACTATGACAGAATAATTACCAACTTTACATTTCTTCCAGCTCTACGAAGCTCTTTACACTCTTTGAGCTTGTTGTTTTGGTTGTACAGCTTTACTGTTTTGGTTCCATTTTATTAGACACCTTAGACACTTAAACCTCATCACTCGTGTTCCCAATGACAATCAGCAGCTGTTTTCCGGAGAAAAAAAACTCTTCCTGCCCAACACCATTGTGCAGTACAAACACTGCTCTTTCTACCTTTATCTTTCTCTATTTACCTTTATGTACCACATACTGGTTCCTTTATAAATTGTACCTTTAGTTGAACCTATCTAGCATTATATAAAAAACAGATTTAGAATGGGAACATTTTCCATTTTCTTCATTCTTAAACCTGATTGCTTTTACTGTGGAAACTACAATATTGCCAATATATATATATATATATATACTCTTATATATACTCTTCCTATATATATATAGTGTTTATTTGTACTTATTAAAACAGTTGTTTTGTTAAAAGAGTTGGAGACATTCCCATATTAGTTCTGCCCATGCGACTGCCCTGTGTTACTGGGTAGCAGACAGTAGCTGACTGCCTGTTTGACTGGCTGGCCCCTCATTGTCCTTCAGCAACGAGGAAGATCAGTGGACCAGGACTCAGCAACAAAAGGGTTGGAGCCACCACTCAGTGTGTGTTTGTGTGTTCGTGTATGTGTGTAGCTGTCACGGCCCAGTGATATAAGTGTCTCAGGGCCCCGGCTGAGTCTCTGCACCACACAGGGACAGAAAGAGAGAAAAAGCTGTCACTTCAGAGGGCCTTTTCAAAACCTGCATCACTTTAGAGCAAACAGTCCCTCAAAAGTCACAGTCCATATAGTCCTCCAAGCATTCAAATGGCCAGTGCTCAGCTTCTGCATCAAATGATTTGTTTCTTAACCCCCCTTCCTACCCCAACATCACCCCTCTCTCCCACCAAGCCATTCCTTTTCTCAACTCATGCATTCCTGTTTTTCAATTGTGTTGTCTTTGTGACACAGCAAGGTTTTGTTGGGGCCATGGATTTTCTGTTGAGGCCAGTGGTGTAGTTTCAAAGTGTTTATTGATGTGCAGTCTCCACGTGATGTTGGATCTTGTTGTCAGAGGTCATAACCTGTTGGTGTTCCGGTGTGGCCGGAGTGAGACTCACATCTTGATCCATGCCAGCGGGTCACGCTAGGCCTTTGAAAGCAACAAGGCAAACAGATCTTTTGGCCGTCAGCTCATCCATCAAGCGCACCTTAAAACTGTATCAGCCAAGCATGCAGCGCTGTCACTCACAAGTAAGTAAGCTGTTGGCAGCAGGAAGCCAGGTCAAAAGATGACCGGCTGTAAATCAGTTAGAGCAGTGATTTCCAACCTGGGAGTCCCACGAGGGCTCTGAATCTTGGGTCATAATATGATCACCCAGGTAGCTGGACTTTTACTCTTCCTGATCTTTAAATCAGACTCATATACAAATACAATCTATTACAAGGGCTTAAAAGAGACATAGGCTCATATTAGGTGAAGGCAAAAAAAGTTGTAAACCACTCAGCAACAAGTTTAAAGTTTCAGACCTCTGTGTGGATATCAGATTTTAGCAATTTAAGCAGTCTGTCCATCTTCAGTCAACATGTGGGACAACAAACTATACTGTTGAGTTTATAGTCCACTCGAAAGCTGGCTAGTCAGACTAGCTTGTTAAGGTTAGCATAGGTTTGCCACAATGTTGCTCATGTCATTTTATGTCATATTATCTCCTGACATCTTTTCATGTGGCCATCCATTTGTTCATTTGTTCAATTTATAGTCAGTTAATAGTTCTGTCTCTTAACATTTGGTGGTCCTGATAAGCTCACTTCTCCAAGTTGGGAGAATATATTTACACCTTCTGGAGAGGTAATATTGAAGACAAAAAAGTGTTTTCTTCCAGCTCTGTCCGTCTGTATGCTGTGTATTTCACTGTGAAACTGCTGGTGAACACAGAAGATGTCCTACACAACATAAATGGTAAATGGTCTGTATTTATATACCTCCTTTCTAGTCTTCTGAACACTCAAAGCTCTTTTACACTGCATATCTTGTTCACCCATTCACACACATTCACACACCGATGGTGCAGCCTTGAGGGGGAATTTTGGGTTCTTGCCAAAAGACACTTCGACATGCAGACTGAAGGAGTTGGGGATGGAACCGCCGATCATCTGATTAGTGGAAGACCTGCTCTACCTCCTGATATGCAGCTTTTTATGCAGCTTTTCATGATATTAGTTTATATGGCTGTACAAACCACACCCCCACATCTCCTCCTTCTACTGTCATCTGTGGTTTTATTTCAATTTGTACTTGACTTATTAGTCATTCCTGAACAGACAGCACTGATTCATACCCTGGGTAAAATGACAAATTAGATTATTTCACATCGAGGTCTGCTCAGTTCCTTCTCAAAGCTTTAATCTACTTATTTAACTCCCTCTTAGCTGCCGCCACCCCCACCCCAAAACAGTCTCATTTATTTCCTTTAACTTATCCTCTTTGCTCTTTGCTACACTCCTCCACCCAGCCTTGCTTCTCTCAAATTAGCAACCAGGATGTTGTAGTAATATTGCCAGATGTCAAAATGGCTCTGTGATGGTTATGTTGAGTGAGTGAGGTTATGTTTTGGTCGGGTAGTGTTAGGCACAAAACTGTGTAAAGACAACTCATGTGAACGCAAACTCTGTTCTCCTGCATGAAGGTCAAATATAGGAGAAACCTTTACGTTCTACCTCACTATCTAAAGAGCTTGAGGGGGGGGAGTCATCCAACAAAGATGCAATTTAAGACTGTGAGTGAGAAAAACAACTGAAGTGCCACAAAACGACATGATGCAAGCCTAACCCTAACCCTAACCTGAAGATTTATCACGAAATGCAACAGCTTTTCAGTTATGTTTGAAGGTGGTGTCCTGCTGATAGATTCATATGTTGAGATGTCATTTAATTTGGAGGACTTATTGTTAGTTGAATCTTTGTGTTTGCAGCAGGAGACACACTCTTATCTCTCTTGAGCTGCATGATCATGTGTGCCTTCCTCATTCCTCTATATTCTGTCTATCTCATGGCACGTTCTGTACACATTTACACTCTGCCTGTTCCTCCTTCATATGTTTTCATTTTCCTGTTTTGGTGGATTTTTTTGAGTTTATTTTTCTATCCTCTTAACATCTCTTAAATCAAAACAAATATCTAAATGCAAACACACATTTCTAACACGGACAAAAAGAATGCGTCAGAAAAGGACTATACTTTTCTGTTGTTTCAGTGTTTTGACCAGTGCTGTTGTGCTGCACGTTACACCTGACGGTCCTCATCAGCTCTCATTGTCGGCTCATCAGGAGTTAGATCTAATGAGGCTCAGTCTCTCATTATCGCCCATGTTGGCTCACCCCAGTCTGACCTCTGACCTCTACCACCCTACAACCAGTGGATTTTTTTGCAGACAGATTCTACGCTGTCACATAGAATCAATGTCCCTGCCAAGTATGTTTTTAGGTTCACTTCTTAAATAGTACAACAAAATAAAATGTAGTTAAACAAAACTCTTCTGTTGCTACTGTCAGTGCATTCAAATATTAAAATATTTCTAGTGGGGGTGAAAGCTGGGGGGACTTGCAGTGGGGGTCACAGGAAGGGTGGAGGTGAGGATTAGGGGGCAACAATGAGTTAAATGTTCCCCCTCCAAACCATGTTGAGGTCGAAGCATCCCCCCAGTGTCCATAATTTGTCTGGAATAGTGTGTGTGTGTGTGTGTGTGTGTGTGTGTGTCTGTGTGTGTCTGCATGTGTCTGTGCGTGTGGGTGTGTGTGTGTTTGTGTAGGCTGGGCTCAGGCCATGTTCTCTGGTAGTTGGAGGTGAAGGGGCTCTCCAAAGAGTGGAGGACCCTCGCTGTCAAATAGGAATCTGAAGAGACCTCCCAGTAGCCCTCACTGGTGAGACCCTGTGGCCCAGTGTATTCACAACCCTCTAAGGCTGAGAGGCTGAAAAATGTTCACGTCCACATAACTATATATATATATATATATATGTGTGTGTGTGTGTGTGTGTGTGTGTGTGTGTGTGTGTGATGATGGAGGAGGAGGTAGCTTGTGTTTTTAAATGATGTCATGTCAGGCTGTTGAATGTTTATGACATCGAGCGTGTAACTGATTGTGTCCAGCCACTAAAATGACAATTTAGATGATGTACTGCCATCTAGTGACAAGACACAGGAAGGCTCTTTGTTTGAAGCCCAGGTGACTCTTGTAACAGAGAGAAATGTTTCTGCACTCATGGGATGTTTTAGGTAAGTGACACAGTGAAATTTACCCCACAGGTCATAATATTAAAGAAGAACTCACCTAAAAGACTGATAAATATAAATATATCATTTTCGACTGAGAAAGATGTACACAAAAGGTTCAGAAAAAAAAGTTTGTCTAATCTGAGATATAATCTGAGATGCATTTTTATCATAAAGATGTGGGATTTGAAAAGTGATCACGTTGTTAAATATCTGTTATGAGAACAAAGGATCAAAAGACAGCATGTCATGTGAAAGAGGACAGAGATTTGTTTTGGACCAGTCTCTTCAACCTGTTTCCAGGATCAGCAGACAGCTGTTTTCAGGGCAAAGGCTATCAGCCACAGTTTGCTTCCATGTCCACAAAGAATCTCAGCAACAAAACTAATACACGTGAAGTGCAGGTTCAAAGCTCTATATGAGTGAACAGACTGAGGCTGGACTTCATTCTAAACTGATCGGTCTTGTGTAAATCTTGTCTTGTGTGTGTCTTGTGTGTATTTCAGATGAAACTTCACTTTTCTCATATGGGCATATTTTACATGACTATTTAATCAAATCAAATCAAATCAAATTTTATTTGTATAGCCCAAAGTCACAAAACACATTTAGCCTCAGAGGGCTTTATAATCTGTACAGGGAGTGACACCCTCTGTCCTTCGACCCTCGGTTCAAGTGAGGAAAAACTTGCCCACAAAAACCCTTTAACAGGGAAAAAATGTGGAAGAAAGCTCAGGAAGAGCCACAGAGGAGGGATCCCTCTCCCAGGACGGACAAACGTGCAATGGATGTCACAGGTACAGAACAATCAACACAAACATATTGTAAAATTAAAGCTGCAAGCAGCATTGGACGGGCCCCACTCCCGTGCAACTCGACGGGCTGGCATGTCGGAAGGCACCAGGCGGAAAACATGCGTGCCTTCGAAGCTTTCAAAGCATTTCGCTCAATTGAACACACACATTAGCCAGAATTGGGACAAACGGTCAAATCTGACGGAGCGCCACGACCATATTCTTTCATCAAAATTCATAACTTTGATAACTTTTACTCAGGAAGTCTATATGAACACATCTACCAAATTTGAAGTCAATTGGACAAAATCCCTAGCAGGAGTTCAAATGGGACTCGTCAACCAGAACGATGCACCGAAAATGGTGATTTTCATTCTTACATATCTCACTTCCTGTTAATTTTAGCCCATTGCTCCAAGAGACTTTTTTGTAGATCTCGTCTTTGTCTACAATTTGGCTGAGGTTTTATAACTCTGTGTCCAAAACTGTGGCAGGGCTGCCTCAAAGAAAAATTCGCTATAGAGTGATTTTGGACGCCATCTCGTAAAACTGATCTTTTCTGTCGTCACTAGGAGGCGCTGTGAAAATCACCAAATATCTTTTACCTCCCCTGACACCTGATGAGTAAACACTCACATCTCACATTTGGATGCATTTTGTAACTCTTTCCTGATTTACAAACACAGCTGCTCACGTGTGCACGTGTCCCTGCAGCTGTGTGGTGCAGACTGGACTGTGCACGTCCCTAAATGTTTATGTCACAGGTCTGAGAAAGTATATTTATCAGATGAACTCAGTAACCTCTGAAGACATTTCTCTCATTGTTTTTTAACAAACCAGGCAAACCCTGTTTGTGTTTGCTCAGCCCATCACAAACATGCCCTTCACCTTGAGCAGTGGGTGGAGTGTATTTTTTGTCATGGTACATCCTATTTATGCTGAGCATAACAGCATGAAGCACACAGACCCTTCTGATGACATAGGAGGAGATGATTCTTTTGAAGTTGTCCAATTACTTTGTCTATCACCTCTCTGATAACCTCTGAACTCTGACATAGACAGAGGTTACTCTGGTTCATGTAGGGATATATGACACAGTTACATGTTTGAGCTGCTGGGCATTACACAGAGTGAGACAGCATGAAGTTCAGGAAGCACATTCTTCAGTTCAGTCCTTACACATTGAGGATACTCATTGCTATAGTGTTCCAAAGTCTTTTGTCTATTAGCCCAGAGCTGGCAGAAGCTGACCTTAGCAGGAAGGTCTGGCTCAATTTCACCACTTACAGACATGAACAAAAAAATAATAATAATACATGGACTTACTACATATGCTGCTGCACTTTTGACAACTAAACCAAAACACACAGAGGAGAGAGTGATCAGGGAGGCAGCGGGATGCTGGATGTTTTTTTTTACATAAAACACATTTGATCTGGTTCATCTGAAGTACTCTGGGCTTCAGCATTCAGCAGGCTGAATCTATTTGTGCAGTTGATTGTGCCACAGGTCCATTTTTTCTTTTCACATGGTGGGGAAAGCTAAATTTTGGGGATATATTGGTGTCAAATACATTGTAATGTTTTTATTATATGTAAAAACACATAGAACCTGTAAAATGTTTCATCATACACCAGATCTCCTAGGATCACACCTCTGATTGTTTTCTTTTTCACCTGGCCTGAAAGTTTTGATAAAAATTGAATAATTGAATGATACTTGAGTACCAATAGTCCTCACATTACAATTATTGTGTTGTCCCATTGTGGAGATGATCAGTGGAGTATAGGGACACTAGAGCAAACATGAACGTTTTGTGCTCCAAGTCCAGTTATTAACAATCACAGACTTAAGCTGTGACTTCAAGGTAATTCTGGAGCATATACTTCCTTACTGAGTGAACAACACTTCCTGTATGCATTTAGGAAGACACATAGGAGACACCTGTTAAAAACTTTTTATGACACTGTTGTAGCATCTGCAGTCTTCTGTGCAGATGTTTGCTAGGGAGGGGGAGTATGGAGAGAGAGAAAAAGAATCAACAAACTGGTCAAGAGGGCCAGCTCTGTCCTGGACTGTCCCGTAGACTCCACAGAGGAAGTGGAGAAGACAAGGATGTTAGCAAAGTTCATCATGAACAACTCCTCCACATAAGACTGCGGAGGCCTTAGCAACCAATCGTTTGCCCCTTCAGCAACCGACTGCAACAGACAGGTCCTTCATTCAAGCAGTCTTTCAACCACAGCTCTATTGACCCATCTACTCCTCTGGGTCTAACTAGTAATGACTTCATGAGCTTCTTTAATGATAAAATTAGAACTATTAGAGACAAAATACATCATGCCTTTCCTTCGACTGGCACTGATCTGCATTCTGATACAGCAAGTTTGGAATCAGCTGCAAAACCTGATACATATTTGGACTGTTTTTCTCCCATTGACCTTCATCAAATAACTTCGATAATTTCTTCATCTAAGTCGTCAACCTGTCTCCTAGACCCCATTTCAACCAGGCTGCTCAAGGATATTTTACCGTTAGTCAGCCCTTCTTTACTGGATATGATTAATCTGTCTTTATTATCAGGATATGTACCACAGTCCTTTAAAGTAGCTGTAATTAAACCTCTTCTTAAAAAGCCCACTCTAGATCCAGAGGTCTTAGCCAATTATAGACCGATATCAAACCTTCCCTTTCTTTCTAAGCTACTTGAGAAAGCTGTAGCTAATCAGCTGTGTGAATTTCTTCATAAGAACAGTTTATTCGAGGATTTTCAGTGAGGATTTAGAGTCCATCATAGTACAGAGACCGCACTAGTCAAAGTCACAAACGATCTCCTAATGGCATCAGACAAAGGACTCATCTCTGTACTTGTCCTGTTAGATCTTAGTGCTGCATTTGACACCATAGACCATCAAATTCTTTTACAGAGATTCGAACATCAGATTGGCATCAAAGGAACCGCCCTGAGCTGGTTTAGGTCATATTTCTTAGATCGAACTCAGTTTGTCCACGTCAATGATGAATCCTCCATGCATACCAAAGTCTGCCATGGAGTACCACAAGGTTCAGTACTAGGGCCACTTCTATTCAGTCTATATATGCTTCCTCTAGGGAACATTATTAGGAATCACTCTATTAATTTCCATTGTTATGCTGACGACACCCAATTATATTTATCGATCAAGCCTGATGAAACCAATCATTTAGCCAAACTGCAAGCGTGCCTTAGGGATATAAAAAATTGGATGACCTACAATTTTCTGATGTTGAACTCGGATAAAACTGAAGTTCTTATAATTGGACCCAAACACCTCAGAAACTCTTTGTCCGGAGACTTGGCTACCTTAGACGGGATCATCTTGGCCTCCAGCTCCACCGTAAAGAATTTTTTGATTCAGGATTTGTCCTTTAATTCCCACATAAAACAAATTTCAAAGACTGCATTCTTCCACTTACGCAACATTACCAAAATCAGACGCATCCTGTCCCAAGCGGATGCAGAAAAACTAGTCCATGCATTTGTTACTTCTAGGCTGGACTACTGTAACTCTTTATTATCAGGCTGCCCCAATAAGTCTCTTAGGACCTTGCAGCTAATTCAGAATGCTGCTGCACGTGTTCTGACAGGAACCAAGATCAGAGATCACATCTCTCCCATTTTGGCTTCCTTGCATTGGCTACCTGTTAAATCTAGAATAGAATTTAAAATTCTTCTCCTTACTTACAAAGCTCTTCATGGCCAGGCACCATCATATCTAAAAGAACTCATAGTACCTTACTACACCTCTAGACCACTGCGCTCTCAGAATGCTGGGTTCCTTGTGGTTCCTATAGTTTCCAAAAGTAGACAGGGAGCCAGAGCTTTCGGCTATCAAGCTCCTCTTCTGTGGAACAAACTACCTTTCTGGGTTCGGGAGGCAGACACGGTCACCACCTTCAAGAGTAGACTTAAGACTTTCCTTTTTGATAGAGCTTATAGTTAGGGCTGGCTCAGGCCTTCCCTTAGTTATGCTGCCATAGGACTAGACTGCCGGGGTTATCTGGGTTATGCCGTCAGGCATGGTATTGGTTGAAGATGTAGTCACATCTCCCTTTACTGAAAAACCCTCCCTCTCCCTCTCTCTCTCTCTCTCTCTCTCTCTGTCTCTCTGTCTCTCTGTCTCTCTCTCTCTCTCTCTCCCCCTCTCCCTCCTTCCCTCTCTCCCTCCAATCGTCATTATCATCAATGCATGTTACTAACTAAACTTCTTCCCCGAAGTTTCTGTGCTTTGTCATCCAGCAGGTTCTTATGGATCGTGGCTGCTGCTGTGGTCAGCTGCTGACGTCCACTTGACGTCCCTTTGCTGAAAACCTTCTCTCACTCCCTCTCTCTCTCTCCAATCATCATTATCATCAATGCATGTTTCTAACTAAACTTCTTCCCCGGAGTTTCTGTGCTTTCTCGTCCAGCAGGTTCTCATGGATCGTGACTGCTGCTGTGGTCTGCTGCTGACGTCCACAATATATAGCATTACTGTCATTATTGCTACTCCACTACAGCTTAGTTGGTTAATGACTTATTGCTGTTGTGCATCTGTCTATCTCTACCTCTATCACAGATTCCACTGCTACTGTAATTCACTCTACCATCTATTGTAATTCATTGTAATTGTACAATATGTTTGTGTTGATTGTTCTGTACATGTGACATCCATTGCACGTCTGTCCGTCCTGGAAGAGGGATCCCTCCTCTGTGGCTCTTCCTGAGGTTTCTTCCACATTTTTTCCCTGTTAAAAGGGTTTTTTTGTGGGCAAGTTTTTCCTCACTCGAACCGAGGGTCGAAGGACAGAGGGTGTCACTCCCTGTACAGATTGTAAAGCCCTCTGAGGCAAAATGTGTTTTGTGACTTTGGGCTATACAAATAAAATTTGATTTGATTTGATTTGATTTGATTTGATAACTTTTTATTATCAACCTTCTGCATATGAGCTACTGTGACAAGTGAATTTCCCTGGTGTGGGATCATTACAGTTTATCTTACAACAGCACAATGTCCTCTCTCTTATTATGTCACATAATGTAGCCTATGCTATGCTAACACTGCAGCATGCATGTTTGAATAACTCGACCTAAAACAGTCTGGAAGCCTAGAAGACTGGGCCTGATACATGCATGGCAAGTGAACAAGCTTCATAGAGACACAGAGTTGAAAGAAATGTATGTAGACTGGAGTGCAGCACATAGTGGTCTTCATGGGTGAAATATCATGTCATAGCCAACTACTTCATGCATGGTGGACATGATTCAGCCACATTTTTCAGTTGGGCGTCATATTTTATCCACAATAAACTCATATCTAGTCAGTCTTAGGACCAATTTTATTTTCCATTGTCCATTTCCATTTAAATTGTCCATTGTCAACCAGGGCTGCTTTTAAAAATAAAACAATGCTGATGACACTCTTTTCTATGTTGCCTTGAAGATGTCAAATGCTGGGTGGCAAAACATTTTCTCCAGCTAGAGGAGTGTAAGACCTTGTGTGTAAGGGTCCTTAGTAACAGTTTCAAAAATGTCTCTCGTGTCATTGTTCATGTTTGGCTTCAGTCTCAGTCACATTTCTGTACACATGCCTGATATTGTGAAAAAGCACAAGAGCCTCCATTTTGCGTGAGCTGCTGCAGCCACACTGTCTCTTGTGGCTTGTCTTTGAACACACTGTTCAGATTTTGAGCCTCACATTAATTTTGTAATTTTGTTACTTTCTGAGTCCTGACACCGTCATCCTGTACTGTATTGAGTCATTACTGTATTGAAATGGGGCAGCTGGATCATCACAGGTATAATCTGTTATCTGTGAGTGTGGTTAATGTGTCTCTTTCATCTGAATAGTATGAGGTTTGGAAACTTTGCTGCAATAGAACTATGATAATCTGTACTGTGCATTCACAGCAAATAGTGCAAAAGGTCACTTGGTCATTGTGCACACGTATGGTAGCTTGTCTACGTATTCCTGGATAGAGGATACTTATGAGAGACCCCAAAGCAGTGAGCCTCACTGGAGTGAGAGGAATCTTTCATGTCATCTTTCATATTGAGTGACAACTTTTTTTGTTGTCAGTCGTTACACTGGACTTGTGAAGCATTTCCCTTTCTTTGTCATGAACATACAAACAGTGCAGCTGCCATTTGCACAGCTGTGTTGTTCTGGAGTCCTGCCAGTGTTTTTGAGTACACACGCGCTCAGTAGCAACACAACACAACATATTACACACAAACACACAGACACACACATGCGCGCGCGCACACACACATACACAGTAAATGCAAAATAGATTCTAGACTGTGAGTAGACTGCCAGCCTTGTTTTTAAAGTAGAGACTGAGTGCACAACACTATGTTAGTATGAAAACTGTAAAAACAGGCAGAACAGGTTCTGTATCCCAAATCCATGCAAATCATGTTCAGTAGTGCAACATAATGCTAGATTCACTAAACATGATATAATAACAATGTGTGTGATGTCAATCAAACTGTAACTTTTGAAATGAAACTTCATGTGACATTCAATTGTTTCTCATTAACATGAAATGCGTTTATACATATGTTATATGCGTCGTGTATGGTTTGAATATGAATTCATTAATTTCACTCAGATTTAAAGGATCCACATGTAGAATTTAGTGGCATCTCATGGTGTTCAAAAGGTAACAAAACATAACAATTCTGATTTCCAGGTGATTATACACTAATAAAATAAAAACAAGTCATCACTTTCTCCTTTTTGGGCATGATTTGTAAATATCTGACACACTGGACCTTTACAAGATGTCTTTTGTCATTTCATTCATTTCCAAATAACGATTTACATCACTAGAATAAAATATAAACTAAATGCGTCTCATGTTTTTGTTTGTTTGTTCATATGGTGCATAGCCCAAAATAACCCTCAGCATATTCATCTCCAACATATTCTGGATTAGTTTGGGATCTCTGGGATCTGGGATAAAATCTGGACATCCTGATTGAAAAAGTGCTGGTGCTTCACAGCTAAATGGAAAGCAGACAGTGATTTATTGACACCTGTACTCTTTTTAAGAAGGTCTCTGAGGTAAAGTGTGACTTGTGATTTGGGGCTATATACAAACAAAATAACATTTTAAAAAGGCCTACAGTCCTAACAGGAGGGCTTGATTTATCCACAATAAGACCCCAGTACAAAGATGAGCCATGGCCTTAGTGAGCTTCTCCCATCCCCATCTGCAAGTGGGGTTATGTAAATGTGACTACACATAAATGAACACAGGAATGTACACACCATAAGCATAAACAGAAATATGAGAGATATAATTACATGTTGATCCCTCTACAAGACAACTCCTTGAGATCAGGTAAAACTGCAAGAGCTACAGTATATTTATGGTCCTCACATGTTCTGGTAATTTTGTTTATTTCGATTTTCTCCAGGGTCACCAAATAGATAAATCCAGCTGTGACAAAATGTTACAAAAAAATCAGAATTCACGAATTTTGTCATTTATGACTTTATAGGGTCAATAAAAGTCCTTAACGTGTCCACCTGTTCCAGACAAGGAATGACCTTTTCGGACTATTCGGTGTGTTTCTACCCACACACACCTCAGAGAAATGTTTGTAGAAATGAATCATTAATCTGTGTTCATGTTGCTGATGATTCCATATCCAAAACCTCCAGCTGTGTTTTCACAGCTGCTGGAGGGAAAACAAAATATGTGGTTCAGTGACATAACATCTCCTCTTTCCTGGTACCATCAATATAAATCACTCCTGGATTCAGAGCTATTTGTTTTCAACACCAGTGAAAATCCACAGCTGCTCATGTTAGCCTTCAGCTTTCTTTTCAGAGGACAGAAGTCTACAGGACAGGAGACGAAGAAACGTCCTTCATCTCTCCACTTGTCTTACATCGCCCTCTGCTGTTCAAAGGACAGGCTACAGCTACCTTTAATGCTGCACACTGTATACCCACACTATTTTGCAGTGCTAGATCAGGACAGCCCTTCCATATCCAGACTGAATCATGAGTTGTGGCGAATCACAGCAGAGACTGTTAAACTTAGTTGATTGACAGAAAAATGATCCACAGTTACTTTGACAATGATTATCGTATCCCTTTATTTCACTTAAAACGACACGTAGTACTTTCGTTTGTTCCAGCTTCTTTTTGTTTTAAGCTCAAAACCAGAATATTTGGGGGTTTGTACCACATCTTACAGATCAAACGACTCATCAAAGTATATGTCATATTGTTTGGTCACATGATCAAAGACCTGACATTGCACAATAACAACAACATATATATCAGCCAGTAATCATCAGTGCAAATCTGCATAAAATCTGCAAAACCAAGAAATGATTCATTTCATTAAACATTGCATATAGCTTGTAGTCATAGTTTATTAATGAGAATAGAATTATCTTATGTTACATATACTTTTGATTTTTATATACTTTTAAGAGGATAATCAGTCAAATCAAGCCTGATGAAACCAATCAGTTAACTAAACTCCAAGGATGTCTTAGGGATATAAAAAGTTGGATGTTCTACAATTTTCTGATGTTAAATTCAGACAAAAGTGAAGTTCTTGTAATTGGACCCAAACACCTCAGAAACTCTCTTTCTACAGACTTAGTTACTTTAGAAGGGATCACCCTGGCCTCCAGTTCCACCGTAAAGAATCTTGAAGTTATTTTTGTCCTTTAATGTCCACATAAAACAAATTTCGAGGACTGCATTCTTTCACCTATGTAATGTCACATAATAATAATAAAAACTTGTCTATACTTATAGTTATGCTGCTATAGGACTAGATTTTTTGGAGATTTTCAATGATGCGCTGGACTCTCTCTCTTCTCTCTCTGCTAATATTATCATTATTATTGCCTAGTTATATCTTCGTCAAACCAATGGGTTTACCAATGGGTGTCCGCCTGTTAAAAGGAAGTGTTTCCTCCCTACAGTAGCCAAGTGTTTGCTCATGGAGGAATTGTTGGTCTCTGTAAATAATATCATAAAGAATACGATCTATACTTGCTCATGGCATAACTTGGTGCTATATAAATGAAAGTGGACTGAATTGATGTTGATTATTAGGGCCCGAGCATGAACAGTGTGCAGGGCCCTATTGGATTTCTTTTGGTCGTTTTTCTTCTCCAAAGTAAATCGCATTTTCGACGGCCTATATGTACTCGAAAAGTTGCGAAAATTTGCCTACCCCCCCAAAGTCTGGCGTAAAATTACGTATTTTGGGGGTCTCGCACGTGGGCGTATAAAAATGGCTCTACGGCGCCACCTACGTTTCAGTTGTCGGAGGAGCCCCTCGACACGGTTTGATCCACGTGTATGAAATTTAGTGTGAGTATGTAAAGTACTGAGACACACAAAAAAGTCTCTTGATGACCTGGGCTATCGCGAAGCGTACGGCATCCATTTTGTTTCAAAGTTGGCGTTTTCGTGGTTTTGGGGTCATTTTCAGGGGTCGTATTTGAACGAACTCCTCCTAGAGCTTTCAACCTATCTGTTTGAAACTTGCCGTGTGTGTTCTTGAGGCCTCGACGATGAAAAGTTATCAAAATCGTACGTTTAGGATTTACTGTGTGAAAGGGGCGGGGCTACGAATTTTGGCGTGTTGTCATGAAATTTCGACATGCTATAACTTTGAAAACGCTCCAATCTCCCCCAAACCTCTGATATATAACGGCAGTCTGGCCTAGAATACATTTCAATAAAAATATTTGGTGATTTTCACAGCGCCTCCCAGTGGTGACAGAAAAGACCACTTTTACAAGATGACGTCCAGCTGGGAAAATATTGACCATACCCATCTCAAACTAGGTGTAGATGTTGAGAAAGAATTTCAACTTTTCATCAGAGGGCGTGGCAGTGACGGCGCGCCAAAGTCTAACGTGCAGATTTTTTCGATAAAAAAATGGAACTCCATTGACTTTTTGGCTGATTTTCAGGAAAAGCTTTTGGGCTTTCATATACTTTCTCAGACCTGTCTGAAACTTCTTGTGGTTATCAAGACGAATAAGCTGCAACGTTCGGCTGCATCATTAATTAGGGGGCGGGGTGAAATTGCTCCATAGCGCCCCCCTTGATGTTTTCTCTGAGGCAGCCCTGCCACAATTTTGGACACAGAATTTTGAAACCTCAGCCGAATTGTAGAACATGGAAAGACCTACAAAAAAGTCTCTTTGAGTAATGGGCTAAAATGGACAATGAAAGTTTTTTGGTGTTTCAGGCTGGCTGAGAAGGGGTCCTATTTGAACAAACTCCTCCTAGGTATTTTATCCAATTGACTTCAAACTTGGTAGGTGTGTTCATATAGACTTCCTGAGTAAAAGTTATCAAAAATATGAATTTTGATGAAAGAATGTGGGCGTAGCGCTCCGTCAGATTTGACTATTTGTCCCAATTCTGGCTGATGTGTGTGGTCAATTGAACGAAATGCTTTGAAAGCTTTGAAGGCTCACGTGTTTTCCGACTGGTGCCTTCCGACGTGCCAGCCCGTCGAGTTGCGTGGGAGTGCGAGGGCCCGTCCAGTGCTGCTTGCAGCTTTAATGTTTTTACTATTCTCCTAACTATTGTATTGCCCTTCACTGAGCCTCCCACGAACTGTCTATGAAGCAGAAACAGGGGCAGTTCACCTCCAGGCTGTTAGGGGGCAGCACTGCTCTGAGGTGACGGAGACGAGCAGCGAGCTGTCAGCCCGGTCAGCAGCAGCAGCAGCAGCACGGTGTCAGAGCTGTGGGAGAGTGTGGGAAAGATGGACGGCACGTGTGGACGTGAAGACCTGTTTGACAGCATCATCACGGCGGATGAACGGTGAGTGTTCTGGAACATGAGTGTGGTGTTGTTCACCGGGGAACGTGCCCATCTGGAAACGTTAAAGCTCCTGCTGACTCATCAGTTCATCAAACACCTGAACCTCCGCAGCTCTTATGAAATAAATGGACGGTGGTTCACGTCAGGTGTGTGTTCTCAGCTAAATATCACCGTGACACCTCAAAGGTGAGCACATTTATTTTTGGAGCAGTGAGTGAGCCTGGCGTGTTTTCAGGTTCCGCGGGGAGGGCTTCCAGGAGGGCTACGAGAGGGGGGCCCGCCGAGGACTGCAGGACGGCCGCAGACATGGAGCCTCCCACGGGGCCAAGCTTTCCACAGAGGTGAGTGTACCTAATGTTGTGTCGGCAGAGGTTTGCACGGAACATGGCTGACAGCCCTTCATCCTTCATACTGCCTCTCTCTGACCTCCTCCAGATTTCCTTCTATTATGGCTTCGCCGTCACGTGGAAATGTCTCCTCCAACATAACACCGACGTCAGATCCAGGTATAGTCTCCTCAAGCAGCCGGCGTTACGGTTTAACCAGCAACCCTGTTAACTGGGGGTCATCAGCTGTTAAAAACAGGAAGTGAACAGTGTTAGTCAGATCATGTGATGTGTTCTGTGATCCACTTTGAAGAAACCTCTCATCCAAAATCAGCATCCTATGAAATCACGCCTTCAAAGATGTTGGTGATCATAAGCAGCTTCCTGTGAACAAGCTTGTTGGACCTTGTTGTACTTTTTCTGTCTGGTTGCACTAAAAGAGTAAGTGTTTTATCATTGTGTGTGTGTGTGTGTGTGTGTGTGTGTGTGTGTGTGTGTGTGTGTGTGTGTTAGGAAGCGTATGAAAGCATTGGAGTCTCTCCTGGGTTTGATCCAAAACTCCCCTCATGACGATCCACAGTCTGCAAAGCTCCAGGAGGACATGGATAAACTTCGTGCCAAGTTCAGACAGGTAATTTCTTGTGTGTGTGTGTGTGTGTGTCTCCCCCAGGATCACAGTCAGTTCTGCCAGAGGTTAAAAATACAGCACATACTCTGGACATCATATCCTCACCTTTTCAGTGTCCAGGGCCCGGTATTTCCAAACTGATCTGAACGGATTATCCTGATCCAGATTACAAGTCTTGAAATACTGGGCCCTGTAGTCCTTTTTTTCTATTACTGTATTACTTTGACAAGAAATCAAGTTGCTTCAAGTTGTCATTAGGGGTGGGTATTGGCAAAGAAGTCACGATTCAATTCGAATCACGATTCATATGCCACGATGCAATACTATCACGATGCATCACGATACTGGAATTATTGCGTTGCATTGCAATACTTCAGTGAAAATGTACCAAAAAAAGAGGATAACTTTATCAGTGGCTGTGTATCTGGGTAGCGTCTTGAATTGCTACATAACTCTGAGCAACTCAATTCATTACTGAATTTATTGAATAACAAAAAAAACAAAAACAAACCAATAACAAAGTCTCCTCTGATATTGCGAGTGTAGCTACTTTCATAGGTTTCATTGCAGCGACGACCTCCTCAGCAGCCGTTATGTCACACTCGGTAAGGGTGCAGATGTCCTTCTCAGACTTTCGTATTTCGGCAGACAGGAGCGCAGCTGTTCCAGCGAGTGGCGACGTCTGTAATCAATTTGTGGCGAGGGAGATTTAGCAAAGTTTGCTTGTCACGCAGTACGTGGGATGCAACAGTGCTGCGTCTGAAAAAAGCTGTCAACCTGTCTCACTCTCCCTAGCTATCTAGTGACTGTCACATAGCATAGCACATAGCAGTCACATAGCCCGCCAGAAATGCCACTGTCGCCAACAACTCCAACGACATCTGTAGGACTGGAAGTTGTATTGTGCTTGTTTTTGGCTGACGTTCCCCAACCATTCAAACTATTTCATTTATTTTATTATTAATCAATATTTGGCATCAAGAATCGATGCAGTATATTGTGAAAGTTAGTATCGCGATGCATCGTCATGACAATTCTTTTGCACACCCCTAGACCTTTGAGCCGTGCTCCAGTTCAACATTACATTTCAAAAATCATTCTTGTTGAAAACTGAATATATTTGGTGTTAAATTCAAGTTTTTAAAAAATCATTATTATTATTAAATATCAGGCAGCAGATAGCCAATGCTTACTTCTTTGATTAAGCAAATTAACCTGCTGTATGTAAGTATGTAAAAACATTTATTATAGTTCTACCTGCTGTCAATTCCCCATGACCTCAGGGTAAGTAATGATAATGTGAAGCTGATGGAGCAGATACAGAGCAGGTGTGCCTGTCACTTAGTATGAGATGTTCCATTTAACGTTACCTGCTCACCGACACCTGTTCAACCAGTTTTTCTAGTTCAGTGAAACCAAAATAAAACCAGGTGTGAAAGCCATTTCAGTAAACAGAAATAATAATAAATTGAATGAAAATGCCAAACTGTAATAACTCTATGGTCTACACACTGAACCACCACCTGAGCAGAACTACAATGATTGTACCTGAATGCATCTTGTCAGTCTGTATAGACAGCGAGGAGTAATGTTTGCCATACTGTGAATGATACATACCTATTTAGTTACTGCATGTGAGCTAACCTGTGTTAACATCCAGGTCTGCTCTATGCTGAGTGTCCCAACTGACTTCAAGGATTACATCAAAACTTCTGAAGGGACTTCTTTCTGAATCTTTCATGATGATGATGATGATGTGAAGAAGGAGGAAGAGGAGCTGAACTGATGTCTGCGTTCTGGACAGAGAGAAGCTAAGCTGCTGTTGGACAGCAGTCCTTATGTCAGTCTCCCAGGGAGCATCCAGTGGTCAGTTTGCAGTAGATTCATTAGATGGTTTGAGATGAATCACATGTTTCAAGATCCACAGTCCTCATGTACCATCACTGCAGTCAGTGTGTAAGAGGATGAATAAGGGAGACCCTCATGAACAACCTCTGAACATGACTGTTGTCTAGAATTTGGATTTTTGGAAGGTTTGATTAAACTGACTAAATATATGAAGCACCTGTGTATCTTCTCGACAGTGGTGGAAAGTAACTCACTACATTTCCTCAAGTCATTTCAATTGGTGCTACTTTGTACTCCCCTCCTTGAGTTTTTCTGACAGCTACAGTGGTGGCCAAAAGTATTAGCACTTGGCATGCTTAAGGGGTTTCAGTTTGTTTTTGTTGTTTCATTTTGTTGAATTGGTCATTAAAGTACCCATAAAACAAATATCTACAATCATCGTCATCATTATACTCTATGAACCATAAATAGAGCCATCATAAGGAGATTTAGCTCATTTTACTTTTTAAAAAATCGTGTGAATCCTGTGCTTTGAGATGCAGTCCAAGCATTATAAAGTACACTTTAGACCGCCATGATGCCACCAATTTACACAAGAACCAAAAGGGGAGAGGTAGAAAAAAGAAGAGAAAAAAAGTTTGAGACAGACAAGTGAAGCGTCTCAAAATTCTTCCAAAGAAAGACCTCACGAGAAATGCATGATGACAAGTCTTTAAGAAGTCATTTTTAAGAAGTGTGTGTCAGAAACTGGTTGAAGAAGGACTTGTTGGCAGAATAGAAGCAAAGAAAGCGTTACTGAGAGAGAAATGTAGAGAGAAACTAACTAAAATCTGCAAAAGAACACAAGAAATGGACAAAAGAAGATTAGTATGAAGGCGAGTTGGAAAATAAACTGGACAGATGTATTGTACATTCAAAGGGAAGCCTTTGGCTTGAGTTGCAGAAGACATGGGTTAACATTAGTGTTGAAGTTCTCAGGAAATATATTGGCACAATGCCAGAGAGATGTGCTGCTTTAACTGCTGCAAAAGTGCTGCAAAGTGGACTCATCTGATATTTGTTGTTCTCAGAGTAATATCTGCATGTTTCATGAACATTATGAAATGAAATTATGTTTTGGAGGCAAAAAAGGTCTATTTTCAGATCTGCCAGGTGTTCCAATCATTTTGGTCACCACTGTATATTTTAGTTTTCTAAATGTTTTACATACATTTGAAGAAAATCTGATGCAATGTTCCAGATGTAAGTGTGTAAAGTAAGATAATAAATCTGTGTTCTGAGTTTGTCAGACCAAAGAGGAAGTTATGAACCATCCAGTCAAATTTAATTGATTAAAAATGTCATCAAGTTTATGAAATTAGATGTCAAAGTCAGGTAAAAATGAATTCTCAGCTCCAGGACCTCAGTGTGTCATCGAGCCACCCTTTAAGGACAGCTGTTAGTGAAATGTGAAGTTGAACCTCTGACTCCTCATTTCACTAATATTTTTGATTTTTCACTTTGTGATATGACACTAATCACAAACTCTTTCACATGTTTTAAGTCACCATTTGCCAACATATTTAATGTGTTTTCAAAGAAAACAAAATTGACTTTACAGCCTTTAAACACAGTGTGTACTGCTCCCATTGAACACTCCAGTTGAACCCACACACACACTGAATGCTGTCACCTTCACATAGGAGATTTATTACAGCATTCCTTTCTTCTCAAAGTATGATGCACACAGATACAATGCGGTTGAAATGAACTCCACCTCCACCAGCCACAACAAAGAAAAGTAACATAATTCTATTTTCATTCTGCATAACGGACACAGTATTGTTATTGCCTTCATATCATGCTCCTCTGGTTTAATAAAATGAAACTCTGAATGCAGGACCTGATGGCTCCACTTTTGTTCATTGATGTTTTAACATTAGCAAATCACAAAACATTAAACATAACATTAAACATTAACATAAAAATTAAGGAAGATCAGACACCCAGATCAGATCAGGCTCTCACCACCTGTTGTTCTAGAGGAATCAGCCATGTACTAATATATTTAGTCCAGGCTGGACTACTGTAACTCACTCTACCCAGGCATGTTTCAGACTAACTAACGCTGCAAACAAAGTCCAAGAACCAATGGCACCTCACCCACATTCTGGCCTCCTTACACTGGCTTCCTGTTCACTTCAGGATCAATTTTAAAATCTTTCTTGTCTGTAAATTTCTCCTTGGTCTCGTATACCTCAGAGCTTCTCACGACTGGTGCCGTGTTGACTGTGCCCATTTTTATCATCTGAGTGATGGATATTTTACAACCTGAAGAAAGAATCCAGTAGAGGGTGATGCTGTCACTCTGTGATTGCCATAATCTCAACCTTTCTTTCTCAAACACACACACCACTGTCGAGCAAAGCTTCCTTCAGGGATAACAGCAGTCATTGTAAATTCATATTATATATACAGAAGCCAGATTCAATTCAATTTTATTTGATTTATATAATATAACAGTAATGATCTCATGACACTTTCATACAGAGCAGAGCAGTTCTAGGCCACACACTTTATAATATGGTTCATAGAAACCCATTGGTCCATTGCTGGATGGTGGGCAGTAGTAGTCAGTACATGTGCTGTAGCATTCTGAATTAGCTGCAAAGTCCTCAGAGACTTATTGGAGCAGCCTGACAACAAAGAGTTACAGTAGTCCAGCCTAGAAGTAACAAATGTGTGGAAAGTAAAGAATGCAGTCCTCGAAACTTGTTTTATGTGGACATTAAAGGACAAATCCTGATCAAAATCAACTCCAAGATTCTTTACGGTGGAGCTGGAGGCCAGGGTGATCCTGTCTAAGGTAACTAAGTCTCCGGAAAGAGAGTTTCTGAGGTGTTTGGGTCCAATTACAAGAAGAATTACAAGTTCAACATCAGAAAATTGTAGGTCGTCCAACTTTTTATATCCCTAAGGCATGCTTGTTAACTGATTGGTTTCATCAGGCTTGATCGATAAATATAATTGGGTGTCGTCAAATTAATGGAGTGATTCCTAATAATGTTCCCTAGAGGAAGCATATATAGACTGAATAGAAGTGGTCCGGGCACAAGACTTAAACCAACTTAGTGTAGTTCCTTTAATGGCAATTAGATGTTCAAGTCCCTGTAAAAGAATTTGTAATTCATATTTTTAGTAGGATTTCGATTGTTTTATGACTAGTACTGTTTTAGCCTTTTGTTTTAACTTTGTTGTTAATAAATTATAGATTTATTTTTATATAAACAACACCTTTCTGATTTTTTCATTTGTGGACTTTGTGTGGGGATCCTGGTGCATTTTTGAAGCTACTCTATTCTGTAATGTAAAGCTCTGGGTGAAAGGTGGCATTGTCAAAAACTTGTAATTAGTATTCTGGACTGGTTACACATGTTACTAAGTTATCTCCTCTCTCTATTTATCTAAACAAGAAGTCACCCATTTTTTATAGTCTGTGGTCATGATGTAGACTTAGTCTGTTTTGGAAGCATGGGCAAGCCCATGCACACACACACACAAACAACAACAACAATAGCATCGGGAGGTACCAGAGAGGACCAAAGGGACTTTTTTCCAGCCTTTGTCAGCCACACTGCTTTTCTATTCTATGTCCAAACTCATGCTGCCAATAACCAATAGAACCCTGTGTGTGTGTGGTGGGGGGTGGGGGTTGTACAGTAGCAGCTGGTTTATGCAGTGTCAGGCAGCAGGTGAACGCTGTCTTCTAGTCGGCGGCTTCTGAAGGCATATTGAGAAAAGAGAAGAGGGGGATGGGGCTGAGGGCTGACAGGGGCCAAATGAGAGAGGCTGCATTCAGATGAGTGTTTTAGTACAACTTGCACCCTCTTAGAGTAAAAAAAAATCAAAGGGGGACAGAGTGAGCAATTATCAATGAAGAATCTAAAGAAAAGGAGAAAGAATATGTTATAGCAGAGGAGGAAAAAGGATAAGGACTTTGAGGGCTAATCAGAGGAGGAAGGAAAGGAAGAGAGAAGGAGGTAGGGAGGAGTGGAGAAAGATGAGGAGGAAGAGCATGAGGGAGAGGAGGAGGGACTGAGGTCTTTGAGAGAATGTAGAGGAATGTGAGAAGCAGGTGGTGAGTGGTGACATGAAAGCAGTGCTGACAAATGCAGCCGTCCGGCCGGCCGGCAGCAGAAGAGCCTTCTGAATGAAATGGTGGCATCGGATTTCACCACAAGCACACCAAGAGCTCAACAAGTAGGAGGAGGAGGGGCCACCGCGGAGAATAGCAGACACATATGGTGTTCTCTGTGAGAACACACATAGTATAGATAGAACTCAGTGCAGCTTTCATTTCTGATCATTTATTTCTATACATTCAGATCAGATTCAGATACACACATCATATAGATCATATATTTACATGATCATCACATGACCTGTCAGACTGTGAAATGCAGTTAAAAGCTCAGTCAAAAGCAGTGAGTGGACCTTAAGGAGAGAGCTTTTTGTGTTGTGTTGTGTGTGGATAATTATAATGCAACTCAAAGGATTTGTCTCATGTATATTCATTATATGCTTGAATCTATATGTTTATGTCTTCTGTATGTTTTATATGAATATATTTTATATTTTAGTATCTCATCGTCACCAAATCCCATGAAATCATGACATGTTCTGACTTCCTGTCTGTGGCTGCTATCAGCTCATATTGAAGACATCAATCATTAATATGGTTCAAAACAGATACTTTCATTTCAAATATAAAATTAAATGTTGAATAATCTAATTATAAAAGGCTGCTGACAGTTTTTTTTTCTTTTTTCTGTGAATTTCTTTCAGCTTTGATAATCACACTTGTTTATTTGAGGCTTTTCATGGGATTTGTCCTGGATGCACAAAATGGTTCTAAGAGACTTATAAAAAGACTTAATAAGGCACTGGAAAACATGATAACGATATTCTGCACTGCTCTGAATAATTTATTGTTAAACAATAGCCAGCAGGGGGCGCCCAAAGTCCAGAAGGGCCTGACAGAAGTTGAAAATGTGAGCTTTTGGAGGGCCACTGCATCTAAGTACAGCATGTCATTCTTTCTGAGGGTTGGCTGCTTGATGCCCGCCTCCTCCTGTCCATGTGTGTGAAGTTGCTCCCAATTGGCAGACCAGAGTCTCACCAGTTATTTATTGATTGAACTCATAAATTTGCATATTTGCATACTGCAAATTATTTATTGATTTGTGTTTCTTTTTGACTGTGGGAGTTAAAGTGATATATATATATAATTGGTCTTATAATAATAATAATAATAATAATTAGTGATACATACACTTTATGCCCTGGTTTCGATTTACTTTTGGCTGTCTGTTGCCTATCTTGAAGAAGACTATATGAAAAAAGTTGAGTTCTTTTGAAAGTCTACATTCCTTGTGTTGATTTATGTTTTCAGTACATCACACTGCAATGTTATGAGTATTCCATAAATACACTCATATTGTGTTATTTTCAGAGTTGTGTTTTTCACAGTCCTGTGATGATCACAGTGCAGCAGACAGAACAGCAGCTCCTCCTGGAAATATTCCCTCTGTGCTTGATGTGGTCTGCTCAGTAATGTCCCTCCCCACTCTCTGACCACAAATACTTACCTGTGACAGAACCAGAATAGTTTATCACATGTCAAATAAGTGTGAGTTGGTTCAGTGTGGAGCAGTGAGGAGCAGCTGGCTTTTCAGTTTCAGTGCAAACTGCCATGTAAGCACTCAAACCCAGCAGCCTGTCCCAAAGCCTGTGAGCTTTGGAACTGATTCTACTCCACTTTGCGATTGTCGTCCACAGTCGACCTGAAATATCACTCAAATATTGTTCTCCAGCTGGAGTTTGTGGTTTAAACTGTGATACTTTCCCAGTTATGTCCTTGCTTGGTTTATCTTATGTACTGTAATTGTTCTGTTGATTGATCTGTTAACATTCCTTAAAAGAAGTCACAAACATGTGCAGCTAGGCTGGAAACAAACACACAATTTCTCTGTTATTCATCTTTGACCCAGGGTATTTTCCACGTTGACTCTAAGTGTGATCTTGAATTAAAGTAGTTTAGAAAAAGAAAATGTGAAACTGTTTTCTTTAAGAGCTCAGCATCTGCACTGCACAGTAGAATAGTATTCATAAATTATAAATGATTCATGTGCACCATATTCATATTCACTGTGTGTGTGTGTGTGTGTGTGTGTGTGTGTGTGTGTGTGTGTGTGTGTGTGTGTGTGTGTGTGTGTGTGTGTGTGTGTGTGTGTGCGCGCGCGTGTGTGTGTGTGTGTCGAGGGTCTTTGTCTGCTGCTGGTTGAGCTGGCGCTGGCAGGCCTGTGGGAAAGGATTAGACTTTCACGCCTTTTCCTCCACACTGAAGCCCCATCAAAGACATTCCTTGCATAACAAATCAATGAGTACTGTCACACACACACACACACACACACACACACACACACACACAAATACTCCTGTTAATTCCTTAGCCAAACAATAACTATGAAACTACAAAACTTTCTTGTTCTCTCCTACCATGAGGACAAGAGGAAATTAGCAGAATTTACAGGTTTGTTTCAACATTTTAAAAAAATACATGACAAGATCACCAGTTAGTGCTGTGTGTGTGTATGTGTGTGTGTGTGTACAGTTTAATGTAGTGATTATGTAGCAAAAATAAATGAAAATGTTTTAAATTAACAGGGACAAGAAGGCTCTAAAAGCATGATTTATTTCAAGTAAAAATCTGAAAAATTCATAGCTCAACCAGTATGAGTGAGTATCTGGCACTGTATGGAAACATTGTGTTACACTAGTATATTACAAACCTGAGTGTAAACATTTTTGGACTCTCTGCATATGTTTTACTTCAGAAGAACGTTTGTCAGCACACAGTTTGAATGAATTTCTGGATTTCACCATCTACAAGATTCAGAGAAATCTCTGCATGTAAGGGGCCAGGCCCAAAACAACACTGAATGTTGGTGACCTTTGACCCCTCAGGCAGTGCTGCATCAAAAACACACATGACTGTATGAAGGATATTAGTACATGGGCTCAGGAACACTTCAGAAAACCAATATTCTGACATAATCGTCATTTGTGAAATAAAATGTATTTTGGGTATTCAATATTAAAGGTGCAGAAGTGCTGCAGTGTTCAATGCTGCCTCCTCATTAAATTAGATTCATTATGAAGCATGTAGTGAAGTGATGATTTAGAATCAACAGCAGATTTACGCATAATGTGTCCCCACAGCAAATGAATGGGGCACAACAGAAGAGTGTATTTAAAAATAATCAGTCACGACGGTTATCATTGCATTCTTACATATAAAATGACTACCTTACTAATAAACTTACTTATGAAAGTCATTTCAGTGTTTGTGAGCGAAGTGAGTAAGCGTTGAATCCAGAGCACCTCTGGACCAGCAGAGTTTGGTTTGATGCATGCTTTGGTATTGGAAAAGTATGTATTTATGTATATGAATTCTCACATGGCAAGCTCCATAATGACACAAGGTACCACCTACTAACAATATCTCTATGAGGTGATGTGGGCTTGCACTTACACTAAGGAATAAAGACATTTAAGACAATGTATAGAGAAAACGCTGTCTGACAGTGAAGTGGTGTGAGTACACTCACTATGATATATGTAGCTGTGGAAACTATGTGGCTACAAAAGTTTCCACAGCTGTTCCAAACTGTGGATCTACTGGAGTAACACACTGACTGTAACACTCTTACAACCCCACTCAACAGTAACATGCTGTGTCACATCACTTCACTCATCATCATCATCACCTTGTGGACACAAACACTCCATCTAATTCATGTTTTTATTGTGTAGTTGACACAAATATGAATACATTGTTTGCCACAGTTGCCAACAACTGGCATGAAGTAGACACAACTGTGGGAATGATTTGTAAAAACAAAACAAAACAGTCTATGGCTTACCGAGCACGACACTGAATCTATTTACAAAGTCAAATCAACTCACTGACAGTTTGAAAATTGGAGCAAAAAGCTTTTCTTATAAATATAAAAAGGGTAAAGGAAAGAAGGCCACTATGGGCCTAAAGGGGGGTAAAGTCTCTTTCACCGAGACAGTTTAACACTCAACAGAGTTATACATATCCCATTTTCTGTTATGGCACCAGTATCAAAGCATGCCCTGGACTCGCTGGTTTCCATCACGGATGCTTCATCTCAAGCAGGTTTAACAGAGCTAGTAGGCACTGAACCAACAGGTAGAATAGAATAAGAACTAAACAAATAAAAAGACTAAAAATTAGAGATAGATCTTGACTGTCACATGAGGTATTGTGGATCAAAGCATTTCTGTACATTATCTCTTTTTTCTCATTTTTTGGAATAGTTTGGAAAACCATTATGTAATTATAAACAAAAAAAGATCACACAGAATCTACATAAAATGAACAAATGAGGATGTCAATAACACAATTTTCTATGAGAAAATTCAGACCTAGAATGGCAGTATATTGACATGACAAAAAAATCAACCAAAAATGTAGCAGCAAACAACAAGAGAAAAGCATCGTTTTTTAATCCATTACGTTTTTTGTCTTTTTTTTTTTTTAACACGTAGCTGGGATTTATTTTCTATAGCAGCGGAATACAAGGAGTGTTTCTCTCCTACTTTCTATCCTTAATGTACAATCAGAAACCTAATAAAAGGGTTCCTACACAGCTGGAATTCAATCCTTTCTTCCAGAGCTGGATTTGAGCAGGCCTCCTGCTGTCTGTCTGTCTTCATATATGAAGTATATATGGACCTGGTCATGGCAGTGGTCCTGCCCTGTGTAGGAACCCTGACTTGAACTCTACAGCATTAAGACACACCTCCCTGTTGAGCCTTCACCCTTTTTGCCACTTTTGCTACCTCTTCACCTCTCTGTGCTCTTGCCAGCTTTGCTCTCCATTTTTTTGGCAAGTCTCAAAGAAACGCAGCCGACGTCTTTTAGCTTTTGTGCAAAATCATGTCAATAGTCTCAACAACCCCCCACCCCCCCTTTTTTAGCATTACCCCCTTCCCAGAATCCTTGAGCAGTATTTGAACTGAGGTGGAGCGATGGAGGAGCTGCTGTCCTGGTGATTTAGAGGCAGACTGGAGTTTTACAAATACTTCTGGACCGCAGGGCTGCTTTGGAGGCAGAGATAGTTAAACATCAGCAGGTGGAGCCATGGTTAATTAGCAAACTTGCAAGTTTGCAAATGCAAGCTAAAAAAATAAATATGTTTTACTATAAAAAAAAAAAAAAAAGTATTATTTGAAGTATCAAAATAATACTTGTTAAATTTGACCTCCGGACCTTCAGCCTTTGGCTCTGCACACTGACATTTAACTAAAGCAATATTTCTTCAAATGTAAGAGCAGCTCTGCCTGTATGAAACATTTGCTGAAGCAAAACTCTAATCTGAGACGTGGAAGGCAGACACAGCAAGCCAGTGTCGAGCAGCATTCAGAAATCGTTCTGCCATACTGGTCAATTCTTTTGTCCCATTAGATGAATTGGATCCAGGTCTGCAGGCGCTCTTCTCTCTCTCTATCACCAAAAGACTCCTGCTCAAATCTCCATTCCATTTTCATGTTGTTTTACAAACTTTATGACTGTGTTTTTTAGACGACCAGCAGCGCTGACCAAAAGTGCTTTTTTTTTTCAAAACAAAGTTGGAATGGTTTAGTACACAGAGGAATAAAATACTGTGGACTGCTCTGCTTGGCTGCGCATTGATTTGATCTTATCAACAGCAAGCCGGAACATTGTGAATTAATGAACAAAGAATCAATCAAGATTTGTCCGCACCTTAACATCAGCAGTCCACTGTCACTAGGGTCATATGAACAGAGCATCTCACAATACACTTGGTACAAAAAACAAAAAAAGCTTGGAAGAAACGAGGTATAAGACTAATTGATGAAGAGGTCTAAAATTATATATAATAAAGTGACTAAACATAAGCAAGCGGGGGTATATGAATGTCTGTGCTTTAACGAGACAAATGTGGGAGCTTGGACAGGAAGTCTAAAACATTCTAAAACATTTATACAACAGAAGAGAAATGAAACACAAAGCCTCTTCTATGAATAAAAGTCAGAGTTCAGGTGAAGTCCTGAAGACAGACTATAAGGACCTACTACACATGACACTTTGAGATGTTTTAGTAGGCAAGTAGAGTCTGTGATAATTTTTAAAATCCTAGTTTAATATTTGAGGGAATATCTATTCAAGCATCTGCTTTGTGGCTTTGACTCCAGCCCATGCAGATCTTCCATGTTCTGTCTTTTCTCTCGTGTACATTTCTGTAGTGTTCATTTCTTTTCCCGGGATGGGAGGGGACACTGGCAGGAAATGTGACTTGGGGTTTGTTGTGGGGCAGCCAGAGGGCGCTCAGCCCTGACTTGGCAGTCGTAGTGGACAGCGGGCATGTGAGTGACATGTCGGCCATGATAGCAGCCCACCAGAAAGAAGAGGTCGGGGGTGCACCCAGGCCCACCCGTCACCACCCTCTGTCGATAACTTTCCCACGAGCATCAGGTCATCGTGCGACACAGCCGGTCCTTTCAGATGTTGATGTCTCTGACGTCTGTCGGGGTGCAGGACAGGTCCACATCCTCATCCACACGTTTGGTTTCTGTGGCGCTGCTGTGCTGCTGAGCCTGCCGCAGGCTGGACTCCAGCAGAGACTCTATCTGCTCTTGACATGCCCGCAAGCAGTCCTGCAACCACACAGTACACAGAGTTCACACATCACACTCTAACATTATCAATCAGCACTGATCCACATTGAAATATGGATGTTTGCATACCGGGTCACTGCGAATGACCTGTGACAGGAAGCTAGTGAGGTTCTGGGAGGACAAGGAGGCATCCTGGCTCTTCAGATAGAGACCCTGAACAGCTGCCACCACGCTGCCTGCCGCTACCATGGATGGAGGACTGGCGATGAAGTTGACATCTGTGGAGACAGCACAAGCATGTGTTATAATGACAATGTTTCTACAACAGGAGCTTGACTTTCCTGTAATTATTTAGCATAAGCTTCTAAAGGTTGGCAGTTCAATCCCCGCTCTCACTGCTCGAAGAGCTCGAGCAAGGCACCATACCCGTGAACATCTGCTGCCCCACCGCTCCAGTCTGTGTGTATTGTGCATCTGCCACTAAGTGTGATCCTGTGCGTGTGTGTTGGGAAGAATAATTTCACGTGTACAATGTCATTATTAAAGCTAAAATTACAAGTTAACTGACCACACACATAATGCTACACATCTGAACATTCATCATTTCTGTAATAATAATGAGACATGGCAGCCATGATCAGACCGACAAAACCAGAAACTCAGTGAAGCCAAACTGTCCTTAATCCACACATTTGACTTGATTTATAAATTGTATCATGCTAGAGAAAAGAAAACAGTGAACTAAACACAGAGGGGTGTTAGATATACAGCAGCAGAACAGAATCAAACACCGAATAAACTAACTACATATTTCTGTCTATATATATCAGATTCATTGGTTGTAACATGATGAATAAATGTTCTTCATAATTCTCTTAGCAGACAGAAACTTTCACACACGTCCTACCTGTAGCACAGAGCGCTACAAAGGTCTGAGCGTGTTTCCTGAGGATCTGCTTGGTGGACGGGTAGATCTTCAGCTTGGACAGGAAGTGCTCGATGAAGTCATGAGGCGTGACTGAAGCCAGATCCCACTTCAGCTTGTTGAGAACCAGCAGCTCCATTTGCTGTGGATGGACCAGACCAGAGGCATTCACTCAAACTTGACCCACTTACTTGGAGAGAAAAATGTACTCCTCCTTTAGGTCTGCTGTGACATTGTGGCTTTATTTTTACAGCTTTACTCTACAACATTCTTCATATTTTAGCTTTCTTTTAAGTGTACTTTATAAAAGGTGTCCTGTCTTACTTCATCTGTCTAAAAGACTGATGATCGTGTGATGAAACACAAGCTGTCCTCACTCTCATGGCACACAAATAAATGACACGGCAAACAAAAGAAGAGTGAGTGCCTATGGCTGCTCGTGTTCAGTGTCATGCCTGCACCTCTGTCTTATGACCACTAGGTGTTGCTGCGAGGCTGTGTTTTCTTGGCAGTCACTGAGACCATTCATGAAATCAGAGAGGCCTTCTAGTTACCATGGGAAAGTTACAGGCAGCCATTCAGACACTGCTGCACTAGAGCTACATGTATTCTCCTGTCCGATTTCAAAATAAAAGTTGATCTGGACACTTCATTACAATCTATGCTTTCTGAGCACGGTGACACCATGGCGAGCTGCATACACTGTGTTCTGGTCATGTGGTCTTCAGTGCATGCTCCTCGTGTACTGTATGTGTTATGCAACATCCATGTCTGAAGAACTTAATTACCAGCAGTTCTCCGGGCTGGACCGAGTTGTCCGTGTAGATACAGAGTTTCTCCGCTGTTAAGGGAACAGTCTCCTTCATCTTGGATGCTAGGAACATGCATGTAGCTCCCAGCAGCTGGAGTCTGGTTTTCCTGGTGGCCTCCACTGATAAAAATCTGTCCAAATAGTTCATAGCCAGTGGAAAAACCTCCTCCTCACATTTCTGTTCCTCGCAGACCTGGGTGGTGAGAAAAACACGTAGAGGTTGTTGTCGCTTGCTGCAAGAAAATTCCCCCTTTCACATGTAGGTATTGTTAGGTCTGTGCCCCCCACTGGCCTGCATCTTATTCCGCACACAGCTGTTGGCACAAAATAGCCCCGCTATCATTGGAAAAGTAATGCAAAGAAACATTTTGTGCGCTTCGTTTATTTGAATTTAGAGCTGAAATCTGCCGCGTGACGCGCTCTGAAACGCACAGTCAGTTTCACGTGTTGCCCAAAAACACCCAAAGTGAGAATGTGATCGATTTCTAGGGAAAAGAGAGAGTGTTGCAGTAATGAAAAGAGTCGGGAATTAGTTTGCGGTCAGTTCTGACTGAGACACAAAGGTGGCGTCGATGCAAGTTTCACTCTAATTTCAACTTCGTCATCTTTTCAAAAAACATTTATAAATATTTAAAAAATATCTGGATGTATACAATAAACATGAAAATGATCCTCAACGAATACCTGATCGGATGAGAGTCAAATGTGTCGAATTGTGACACGTATGAATTTACAAAAAAATAATTTCTCGAGCTGGGCTTTTTCACGTGCTGCAGGCGACACTTCGCCTCGCCTCACCGAGGCACAATTTTAGAAATTATTAAATAATAGAAATGTCTGAAGAATTCAATCCAAAAGTTCACCTTAATGTTAGAAAAGGCCCAATCTATCAAACCCGACTGTTAAAATGCATTTCACACTTTGCTACTTTTTATAAAATCTCCTTTTTTCTCAGCGCCCTTCGCAGACTGCAGCGGCTGTGATGGAGCAAAGCAAACTTTACCAGTTCATACCAGTCGAACAAGCTGCTGCAGCTCTGCTGTGACGGGCTGATCATATAGACGCATTTGTGACGGACTCAACCTACTTACTGTCATTGTTGCTGATATTATAGATTTTTAATGATATTAAAATCCTTCTCATATACGACAACAAGATGGCGCGCAATAGGCTACTGGCACGGGCCAGACTGCATACGTGTACATTGCTGTTATTTTGGAATATTTTCCCCATCTATTTACATTTAATAACCGACAAAAAATATAGGCTTAGAAATAATCAATAACAAATGTATTCATGGCGTGAGCTGAGTGCAGCCCGGAGCCAATATCTCCACTTATAGCCGAAGGAGCATCCAGACCTCTTGAGGACAGACTTTTCACAGCGTTTATGTAACATGCATGGTGAAATAACAGACATTAAGTCTCAGACACTCACAGCTTACACATTCAGGCTGATCTCTCATGTATTACACCGTGCGCACGGGCTCGACACAGAGCGCCAACAAGTTCACAGCAACATTCGGTAACACGGAAAGTTGAAGAGAAGTAAAACCAACCTCTAACATCCAGGTGGCAACTATTTTCCTCATTTTGGGAACAATTTCTTTCTGAACACACTTGAAGTAGTTCGGAGACGGTAGGTAGTTTTCCTCTGCCTTGAGCATGGTGTTTAAAACTCGGTCGTTGAGCAGGTTCACGTCTTGGTAGGCTCTCCTGATGGAGTCCACCTCGCAGCACAGCAGCTGGTCCTCCATAGTACTTGTGGTATTAATATTGTTATGACCGGCTGTAGGCTGGAGTTTGAACGCTCACCGTGTGGAAATGTTCCTAAGCTAAGCTGTGGCACTGAACGAACAGTGCAGGCAGCGGGCCGTATTCCGGTTATTTGAAATCACTTTCTTCTTGTTCGCGTGCTGCTGCGTGCTGCTGCTCCTCCAGTGTGCGCGAGCTCTCTGATCACAGAGCGCTTCACCCTGCGAAACAAAAACGGCGAGCGCGAGCTGAGGAGGTGGGGTGGGCGCGCGCAATGACGTTAGCTGTTGTTAAGGTGGTGGTAGGGGTGGGGGGGGGGATCAAAGAGACAAGCAGTCTGTAAGGCTGTAAGGGAGCGCGCGAGGAAGGGCTTCTATTATATACATATGCATATATAAGGAAAGAGGGAGAGGGGAGGGGAGGGGAGGGGTATAGCCTGGTAGCTTCTGAGGAGGAGGTGGGACGTCTAGGGGACGTCTGTCCCCGGTGGGGAAAAGAGCTGACCGTGGAAGTATTGCTGCTTAGCGTCGGTAGGGGGCGATAATGGCCCTTTTCCTCCTTCCTCTGTATCTCCCCAAGACTGAAAGAAAGCAGCCGCTCTCTCCACTGTGCTGAACATGAGGTAAGCACATGGGACAATGGTGCAGTGTGAAACACAGTGCAGCTTTATTTATTTCCATTTATTCCTGCTGTCGGTTATGTCATATCATACCTGCATACCACCCTTACCACAACATAGGCCACATATCAACACGGTTTTACATTACGTGTACGAATATTTGCAGTGTAATACATGATTAATTCACTTAGACAATGAAACCATGTTGACTACTGTGAGCTCCATGTGCACAGAGTAGTTCAAGGAACAACATAAAGCTCACCACGTGGCTGCATCACACTGAATCAAACTGGGAGTGTAAGATCTAACTTGACTGATGAGTCAACATGTCTAAATGAAATCCCCTCCCTTCATTTGAATACCATACCTTCATTTCAACTTCATATCAAGAATGTAACTCATTATATTTCATGTATTATTATGAGTTACACATCAGCTTAGTTTACGCTGATAATCTCAAAAAGTTTATGTAACTCAAAAACACAATACTTTAGTAATACTGCAGTACTGGGCAAATAGTAAAGTTCCTTAGACACACACACACACACACACACACACACACACAAACGGGAGGAGACTGGAGTTGCACCAATGGGAGGAATTGCTGTTACTAGGCAGAAGTCTATAACGTTTCATGTGGGGAAAAGTCCAGTGCACTGGAAGAGTTGCTATTGTTATTGATAACCCTATCAAAGTCCTTTCACACAGTAAAATTCTTTCAGATGACCAACAGGGCGATTTTCTGTCAACAGCGTGCTTTTTATGTACATCCTTGCTGCTTTATTTGCCCACAGACAAGAAAACCAACCAGAAGACAAAACAATGAATCCAGCAAGAGTCATATAATCTGACACTCAAAACTTGATACAACGTATAAAAGTCAAGTCAAAAGCAGCATTTAGTGTGAAGTTGTGCACATTTTAATCTAGTTTCAATATGAATTGGAGCCTTCACATTCCTTGAATTCCTCTCTGGCCTATTGGGTGGGTACCGTAATGCCTGAAGAGGCTACATCTCTGTGGACAGAGCCTGGAGTCACATCAGAACATATCACTGTTGTTGTTGTTCTTGTTGTTGTGAGGGATCAAATAAAACATGAAACAGATATGAACAGTTTGAGTGAAATGAAATGTTTGCAATGCATTATTCTTTACACTGTCTTTAGCTCATGTGATTCTTTATACATGAGCCTCCAAACATTGTGATTCAAATTATACAGTTACATAAGATACAAATGTAAATAATCAAACTTTTGGTTTGCCTGATACCCATCTACTAATCTTTTCGTACCCAGGCCTTTGATTTATAGTATATTCACGTCATAACAATCCACTTCATTATTTGATTTTGTGACTTTTTTTTTCTTAATTTAGCAAAGACGTTGCATTAGAAAATAATCTTTATCCCACAAAGTTAGAAAAAGTGAAAGCAACAGTTGTTTTGATTCACTTTATTTTTCTCAGTCCCTCTGATGCACAGACAGATAGAGGCTTTCTGAGGGAAACAAAGGGAGCTGGAGCATGTGACTTTTGCAGTGAGGCTCTTCTAGCAGTTTTATGGTAACAGGAGAAGGAAGTCTTTAAAGGGACAGCGGAAAACCAAAGTGAAATCCGAAGGGTCCTGACTGGTTCAGACTGCTGATCACACCACCATGGAGGAAAATAAATGATATGTCAAGACATTTACCACCTCATGTTTTTTCACTTGTACTGCCATGTGTGTTTTGACTATATGCCCCCATTTACATTAATTCCATTCATATTCCTACACATTCAACGTGATTTAAGCCACGTGCTTTTCTTCACCACATCAAAACAATTCTTAAGTCACACTCTTCATAAGAATTACTGACATTAGTACTTGGAGTGCAGATAGTTGAAGAAATGTGTTTAAGATCACTCCATGTTGCAATTAAAGAAAAAAGAAATGAAAAGAAAAGAAAGTGATTCTCAGACTGTAATACCACATAAATGTCATAAATATTGATAGCTGTACTCAAGAATTTGTTCCAATCACCAGCAGCAGACACAGCAGCAGCTAATATTACTGACTAGTCCAACAGCAGTCAGCCCAGCTCTGCATCTGTCTTTCAGCCTTTTATTTCACCAAACTCTCACCAACCACTAAAAGTCAGTCCCACATTTATTCTTTTCTTGACCTGAGGTCCAAAACGCCTCTGGTACCAGTGTAAACACTAGTACTCCCCAGGTGCTCTGAGCAGCTGGCTACCAAACTGTGCAAACATAGCTAGCAGCAGCTAGAAGCTCCCAGCAGTTGTTTTCTTTACTGTCCATCCGGAAACTAGTTTCATCAAAATCTGCTGCAGTTGGTAGACTTGAATGAACTAATACCTGAATGTCCTGAGCCATTGAGCATCAAAATGATTTATTAGTTATTCCAGATCATCCTTTATAGATGACAGTACAAAATTATCCATCTAATATTTGTCTAGATATTTCAATCTGGACCAGATTGCCGAAGGACCCACTGAAAGACCACCACAGACGATGGCCTAGAGCCATGTGCCTAGTGTGCTTTTGTGATAAATGTGCCTTTCTGATAACTGGATTAAGGTAATCAGATAAAAGTGTTTACACTGTATGTAAGCTGATACTTAGGTTAATGGTTGATTTAATATAAGAGTTAATGCCTCACTTAGGAGGAACTTTTTTTTACAGGTTGGCCACTCTAGTTTCACTTTGATTGTATAGAAAAAGGCTTTCAGTCAGAGCACAGGGTTCATAAACGACACTCTTTCACATGAATTAATTTCTACCTCTTGCTTTAAACATACATTTACATATATTTGTGGACACAGTAGACTAATCTGATTCTATATATGTGTGCTAAAGAAACATCAGTTGCCATCATCAAATTCATTCATTTTCTCACTGCTAACCATTCATAATTTCCATATCCCCATACTGCTTTCATTCATTCAGTGGTTCCACTGTGTGTGTGTGTGTGTGTGTGTGTGTGTGTGTGTGTGTGTGTGTGTGTGTGTGTGTACTCACTCATCAGCTCCTCAGACCCTCCCCCATGCCGCCTGAAACCCCCACTCCCCAATTTTCCCCAAAAAACTTATTTTAATCATTATGCACACATACATATTTGATATGAATAAGTTGTTAGATAACAAACTCATCAGGCTTCAGCACACATGCCGGACATACCCACATGTCAAAGGAAATTTCTTCTACTTTTCTTACTTGATTATCTTCCTAATTCTGTTGCTTCATTTTTTGATGAGTGTATATATGTGTACAGAAAATTGAATCTGCTGACTTTAGATATTTTTGCCATAAGTAAAAATGATTAAATATTCCAAATAGTCCAGGCTATTGCAGAGCTTTAATACCTAAAGCAAAGCTGTGTGTGTGAGTTTGCATGGGTGTTGAAGTGGTGACATTTGTCCTCACTCTCATTCTATGTCCAGCTTTGAAGTCCTCATGCCTCTTCATATTCTAAATATGACCTCCAACAACACACACATGCACGCACATGCATACACACACATTATCTGTGTGAGGGCTTCCCTTCCTCCAGCCATCATCCAGAAGAACTGAGTGAAAGAGAGAAGGCAGAGAAAGAGGTTTCTTCCTTGTGAATGAAGCTCCTTTCTCAGCTGAGGGCAGGTCCACAATGACCGTGCAAAGATGGATAGGGAGATTGTCCTGTGAAGTGATCCGCGAACACAGATAGGCAGGGGGTCAATCTGGGCGTGTGTGTATCTGTGTGTGTGTATGTGTGTCCTGCACCAGAACTGACCTAACAGCACCTCTCGGTCTGGCTAGTTGGGTGGGTGCTAAGGGGCCATGTAGGGCCAAGGGCAAGGATAAGAGGAAAAAAATCCCCGGCACAATGGGTCAGTGGGAATTTGGGAGGGGGTGGGTTGGAATGTATGCATCCTATATCAGATACACACAACTTGAGTCTACAGGGTGCTGCTTTGATCTATCTGTGAATAAGAATCACTCATGCTAACTAATAGATAGACTTTGACCAGCTAATATTTGACATATAACTTACTGAGGTGTTACAAACTAACTGAATAAGGCTCCAATATTTGCTCCAATTAGGCTTTTAAAACAACAATAGTGATATTTCCATCCTTTTATCCATGTCTGTATAAAGACATTATTTCATGTACACAAAGAGCTGATCTAATCTGTAGCCACTTCATATTCCATATATTCAAATTTTATCGTTTTCATGCAGGATTTTTGTCTTTCTCCACAGAGGATATGTTATGTTATTTGTTTCCCATATGCTTGAAGTGAATCAAAGGAATTCAAAGGAAAGATAGTTGGCATGACTGACCATGGCCATCATGCCTGAGGTACCAATGTGCGCGTGAATTGCTGGTCACCCGGAGCCCTTAAAATTAACAGTCCCACCACATGGAAATTAGTAGATATTCTGATTGCAAATGTCAATCCTTAGGATTTATGTAAAGTCAAACATGCAAACTAAGTAAGGCGGCTTTGTTTAGCAAAAAAAATAAAAAATGGAGGGATGTATCCCATTCAGTTTTAGTCACACGTGGTTTCCCTACAGAGCGTTTCTCTAAACCTAACCAAGTAGTTTTGTGTCATGTAACCATGTAATCATGCTTTCTGACAGAATGCCCTGAGGATAAAGTTCTCCCATGTTCCCTTCAGAGAGGGTGACCCTTCTAGTGCCAGCCAATGGCATGACGCATCAGTCTCAATTGTTGTGATAACATAGTCAGCGTGTTAACATCTTCAGATGCCAGTTTCGATCCTGTTTCTGTTAGGGTTTTTTTTCCCAATTTGGTAACCATACATATTATAGATTGAATTCATAACAATAACCAGAGAAGAAAAAATGAAAAGAGAAGGAGGGAGAGAATATAATAAAGGGGGTGTGCAAATGGACGGGAAGAAGAGGAGTGAAAATAAAACCTAACTTTCTTTAAAAATCATTATCTGTATTTCAGTGTAATTCCACAGTTTATGTTAGCTGTGTGTATCCACTGTCTTATGAAGGGATTAAACACACATTAAACTCACATCATACATATGCTGTAGGAAGAGTATATACCCGCACTGTGGAAACTGAGCTCAAAGTGGGGAAACAGGACCAGAAAGTAACATTTTAACCCCACCTACATTGGCAAGGTACAGAGTAGAAACTAAATTCCAAGAAACTTTCTCATGTTCTGACAAAAACCAAACACACCCTGATGATTCAGAGATTTCCTTCACCTGGGAAATCACTGTTTTGCATTGGACCCTGCCCATTTATTTGCATAACTTTGCATAGATTTTGCATTTTGCCCTTAAGTTATGTAATATCTTCCTGAAACTACTCAGACAGATCTTCACAGAATCACCAGGAGCACTTCTAACCTCTACTCAGAGTAATTTACCTATTTAGTGTAACTTGGTTTTAAGGAACCAAGCTGCCAGTGTAAAGAGAGACATTTATTACCCGAAAATAAAAGAAGAATTTACAAAATATATATCAAAATCTAGGTCCATCAACTGAACTCAGACTAGAAAATTTGGCATTCCAATGTAACAAAAACAAGTCTTACTTTTTGCTAGTTATACACCAATGGAAACTTGAAAGTTATTCAAGTTTTGCCATATTCTGTCAATAGGGCCCCATAAATCTGACACACCACACCTTTAAGATAAACTAAAGTCTTTCACTGTACAAAAGCTGTATGTGTCTGAATGAATGGAGTTTTTATTTTGTTAAGAATATAAATGATGATAGTATGCATACTGAAATTACTTAAATTAGCTAGCTAGATGTATGGGTATATGTTATACCCATATGTGCTTATATAACTCAAACAGAGGCCTACCTACAAAACTTGGCAAAACAATAGATCTATATGCCCAGTGACCAGTGAAGATCAGGCACAGGTCAGCTCCATGACAATCACACATACATTTACACACTTATGAGCGGATTTGTGTTAACCTTTATGTAGGTGGACATGATGCTGAACACTCTTCTTCTTATTCTTCTTTACAGCTCTAGGTAGTGGTGCATCTTGGGAATACAACTATGAAGGAATATGTTTTATTGAACTGATGGTGGCAGGGAAGAGGCCATAATATCTGTCATGGGGGTTATAGCATGCATTGCTGCAATGAGTATGACGCCATCCATGAAGTCAACACAGGACTTAAAATGCATCACCCCAACAACGTCATAGAAAATCAGAGGGTATTTCAATATTTCCCTCTTCCCTCCTGATAAACCTTAAGCAATGTGTAACCTGTGCAACAAAAGAGAATAGTACTTGGTCCTCTCCTCTTCATACTTTACCTGCTCCTCCTTGGCAACATCATTCACCACCATGGTCTCCATTTCCCCTGTAATGCCGATGACATCCAGCTTTATATCTCCACCAACTCCATCACCCCTTTCATCAACCCCCATCACCAACTTTCTCAAAGTAAACTGTGAGAAATCAGACCTGATCATCATCGGCCCCAAATCCCTCACTAAAACTGCAGACAGTTTCTGCCTCAACGTCAGCAACTCAACCCTCCCTCTATCCCCCCACAGTTGCAACCTCTGAGTCATCTTTGACAATAACCTCTCCTTGAACATCACATAAACCAAGTCACCAGAACTGCCTTCTTTCATCTCAAGAATATTGCCCAACTCCGTCCATCACTCTCCTTCTCCGCTGCTGAAACCCTCATTCACACCTTCATCACCTCCTGAATCAACTACTGCAACAGCATCCTCTATGGCACACCATCCAAAACTCTGCTACACGTCTGCTCACCCACACCTGCGATCACACCACCCCTGTCCTCCAGAAACTCCATTGGCTCCCAGTTCCTCAGCATATTCAGTTCAAAATCCTCTTCTCCACACACAAAGCCCTCGATAAACAGGCCCCTTCCTACCTCACTGACTTGCTCCATCACCACAATCCATCCCACAGCCTCTGTTCATCTGATGCTAACCTCCTGACTCCACCACCTAGGACCAAGCACATAACCTGGGGGTTCTGGGGGCCCCCTCCCTCTGGAACTCTCTCCTGAAACACATCTGTGACTGGTCCGACTTGCCCATCTTCAAATCTTTAACAAAAATACATCTTTTTAACACAACTTATTATTTATTTAAATAGCCTTTAATGTTTAGCCCAGTTTTGTGTTTTTAGTGTACTATCTCATATTGTTTTACTGATTTGATGTTCTTTTTATGTAAGTGTCTTTGAGTACCTTACGCTATTCTAAATAAAATGTATTATTATTATGATTATTAAGAGGGCTTGGGTTGGGCCTGGACACTCAGATAAACTGATAGACCTTGAAGCTACACTCAAGCAGCATAAGAACTGTAGCTTTGACTTGGAACATCACAGAGACTCTCTAGGAGTATTTCCATGTCACTGGCTGATAACATTCCAGGAGGAGTATTGGATGACATGATGACATGAAGATAATATGGAGAAGCCTCATTCTTGGCATACATTATTGAGAATAACATTGGTCAGAACAGTGTGAAGCAACTGTGGAATGGGATGAAAGATAAGTAGCAATAAGCCCGATCAACAAGGAGACCTAGAATTTGCAACTGAGCTGAACCTATGTTTCAATAGGTTTGGCACAACCCCCACTCCCGTGTGCTCAGACGTATGTCTAGCACCCACCCATCACCTCTGCTCCCATTTACACCTCTGCTGGAGACTGCTTTCCTCTACATCAAGAACTTCGTTACCTCCCCCTCTCTCAAACCCCAAACCTGGGGGGTGGGCTGGGGGCTTATTGTTAAACATAAAATATGCCTGTGTTTATCCACCTCCTCATTCTGTTTCCTAACATCCAGTCTGCATAATGATATTCACTCTTCCTTGCTCTTGGCTAGCTCCATGTGTGTCCCATCATTTTCATATTTCCTTAGACGGAAGCTACGTTTACACGTAGCCGGATATGTTGAGAAACGAACATTTCCCTCCCTCCGTTTTCCAAAATAACATCGTGCACATGGCATCGTTTTCAAAAAAGTTTTCGTTTACATCAATCCGCATAAATACACCTGACAGTCATCTCGCCCTCGATGGCGCATCAGCTGCCTAAAACTCAGTTTATCTCAATTTACACGCAAATGCAAAACCGCCGTTTTCCAGAATCTCCACTCTAGCCGGAGTTTTTAGAACGATTTGTTTTCAGAGGCAAATTCACTGTTTGTGTGTAAATGATAGGTACAAACGAAGGGAAATGTCTCAGTTTTTAAAAATACCCATGTAAACAGGGCCTGAGGCTTCATGTCCATCAGTCCTGTGAATCTCAATGCTGGATGTGTCCAAATTATTTTAAAAACCAAAGCAACAGAAAGCAAAATGCATGAGTATATGAGTATAACATGAGTATAACTGCATCCAGCTAGCCAGCCCTGTCTGGTGCACCTCCTTTCTGATCTGGGCCCAGCTCTTCCTCCTTTGCTCAGAGCTGATGAATTAAGAGGACATGTAGGAACTTATAAATTCTGATAATATTTCACACATATTACTGGGTGAATTTCATATTTAAAACATGCAAATATTGGCAATCGGTAAAAATTCATCATTACAGTTAGTGTACTGAAAGTACAGTGTTTCTGTAAGTCCTCATGTCCAACTTCACAGCAGAAATAAACATGTTTACAGCCTGGTACAAAAAACTGTTTTGGTCTCTATAGTTAATTTCCCCATTCATGACAACTGTACTGAGGGTGAATTTATATACAACTCACCTGTTGCTGAGAAACCTTATGCAGTCTCTCTTAATCAACTCTCCCTACACACACTAAGTAAGATAATAATGAATGTGAAAGCGCTTTGATTTTCAGGCTCTGTTCCTGAATTTTGTAACACCGCTTTAGTCAAAACAAACTAACAAACTTTTTAAAAAGCCCCCTCTTCATCCGCTGACCCTTTTTTATAATTTATTTATGATTTATTATATTCTTATTTTAGATTTATTTCTAAGCTCCAACCTTTAGTTTCTGCTTCTGCTGTGTTTCCGCTGTAGCAGACTACCAGCTAGTTTTTATTTTTATTCATAAACATAATATAAATCTCCATTTTTATGCAGACAATACTCTTTTTTGATTTATCTAAACTGTGACACTGCAAAAACTATTAAATCACACAATAAGTTTACATGCAGCAAGAAATTTGAATTTCTGATAGTATCAGATAATGACATGCGTAAGACCGGATCACTTGTCTGAGTATACATGCCGTTCAGAGAATCGGATAAACGGCTGGAGCATGGCTGACTCCATTACGCTCTCAACAAAGAGCCACTTTCGGTCGACCTCTACTTATCAGCAACAACAAACTATCTGACGGCATTCAAACAAAGATTACATGCGAGGAGATGGACGATGCTACAGCTGAGTACTTTTCCTGCATTATTTTCGTCCTAATAATGCATATTAAAAGAACAACGGGTCTTTTGGCTTCTGGGTGAAAGGCCCGGATGAAAATGTTGCGCATGCGCAGAATGCAAAATCCGCTTCAGATCCGATTGCTGGGTATACATGGTGTTAACTATCAACAAGTTATCTAGGTTATAATATATTATTATTATTATTATAATTATTATCCGTGTTATTATTATTATTGTTGTTATTATTATTTATTTGTAGTAGTAGTGGTATTGGAAGCCCCTTGTCCTAGTTTTCATTCAAGCAGTGGAGGTTAAGTTTGTGGACTTGATGGGTGTGAGTGAGAATTATTAACAGTAGTAGTTGTAAAAAGGAAATGTGATTTATTCTTGAGGACACACACACCCACCCACACACACACACACACATAGGATTTTCCACTGAACTCTACAGACAGGGTGAGTGTGCCTGGGAGTGTTAAAAACATGCTTTTGTATATACGTATACTGCTCAGTGCCCCTCATGTTCTAGCATGTCTAGTTAAGAACAGATCTGCAATGCATGTGTGGCTGGGACTTTAGCTTCTAGTTTAGTTCTTGTGGCTCCATAATTCTTCCATTATTTGGTTCAAAAGTGCTACACTACAAGGCCAGGTGACATCAGCATTTTGACCAGTAGTGTTATTTTTATATTACTGTTGGGTAACTAGATCACATCAACCCCTCTGCCATTGCTATGATGACTGCTCACTGGGTCAATTTTAACCCAGTGTTTTTCAGTGTGTAGCTTAAATATAGTTACCAGATATCCGTTACCATGAATAATCCATGACTTCCAAACTTCCACCACTCTAGCAGGCAGATTGCTGCTCAACTCACTGAACAAACTGATGTAACCCAGAGAATGAACTGTGGTCATTAATCTTTGGCAATGATGTCTTTATTTGATAGTGACAGCAAAGAGACATATGGGAAGCATGGGCACAGGGAGAGGCAACATGAAACAGAGGTCCAGGCTGGCACCAAACTGTGGACATTGAGGTTATTTGGTATGCACCATTACTTCTAAGTGAGGCCAGTTTGGACACTTAGGAGGTCCTCTGAAGGCTGTGCTTTTATTGAGTGCTTCCTCTCATGGACAAGAGGTCAGTAGACTCCTAGATATACACAGCAATGTGTGCCATGGTCAAAACGTGTGTGTGTGTGTACAGGATGACCTTTTGAGTGCAACCCTTCTTATTGATCCAAGCAGCTGCTCTCCTATCAACTTAACATGCTCTGCTGATTAAATCCTCATCAGAATCATGGTAATATGGACTATTGATTGTGGAACATAATTAGACTACACACAAGGACATTCAGTGTCTGACAAAAAACGGTTGCGACAAAACGACAAAACGACAAAAAAAGGGTTGTGAATTGATTTGTTTTGTGTTTCCAGCTTGTAATATATTCCATATAGTGCCGTAGTGACCCATGATGTCTCTTCATAAGTGTGACAGGAGTATGGAGAACTGTCAGTTTTACCAAACATTGTTGAGAATTTGCATTTTCAAAAAGAAAAAGAAAACCTGCGTGGAGTAGAGAGCGTGGCTGTTAGTGTGTGAGACAGGTTGAAGATGTTTTTAAGCACACGTTATCCAAGAATATGGCAACAAATGTGTAGTGCAGCCACACGTGCTTGTAATTTTCCTCTTTCTCTCTCTCTCTTTGTTAGTCTTCATGTCTCTCTCCCTTTCTCCCCATCTTCTTCTCCATGGCCACATCAAGAGCAGGCAAAATGCAGGGAGCACACTGAGAAAGAGAAACCTCCCATCACAAACTGTTTTACATATTTGTGTTTGCGGCATGGTTGCAGCGCACAGGAGTGTACTGTGTGTTCTTAGGCTCTGCTCTTGGTCACAACTCGGTCTTCATTTAGGTGGTCTTGACTACAACACTGCTATATACTGTTTGGTCGTGGTCTTGACTTGGTCTCGGTTTAGGTGGCACCTCATACTTTTTGGCATTTTGCCCAATACATTCTGCCTCTTTTTCTCTCCACACGGACTGTTAGAACAAAGGCTGGTCAAACATGATTAGTAAATATTACTCAGACTACTCTCATTCATATGCAGCTCTTCTTACAGAGATTAGGGCTCATCCTGAACTTGTACGAAGTCAGATTAATTTCAAACACAATATGTTCTGATGCACTAAAGTTAAGCATGATATGAGATGAATAGATCTGCCATCTTGACTACAAGGAACCAAAAGAGGAGAGAGCATGATGCTGAGAGATCCGCTCTATTTGTTTGGTAGCAGGTAGAGCCTTATAGTTAATCAACCTTGACCTAAAACAAAGAATTTAATGATTAACAATAGATAACAACATTAAAGTGATGCTTCTCAACAGCTCATTGCTGCAGAAGAGGAAAAGACCCAGGTTGATTAGAGTAACATTTTCCACTCCGCTCACTCACTTGGTCAATGTGATAAAAATGACATTTACATGGGACATGTGTGAACTGATCATTTCAGTGGTGAAAAGTAGAGCAAAGAAGTCATGTTCTGGTATTTTATTTTATTTGCTGAATTTGCACTCAGAAAAACTAAAAAAAAAGTAACCAATAATTCCAAAAAAAATCAGTTCAAATCAAAAAGACCTTTACTGTAATGTTAACATACTTAATCTTAATTATGAGAAAAATCATGAACTTCACAACTTTACTGAACTGTACATAACATACACAGACAGCTCCAGTGTGCCATGGCTAAGGAGTAAATACTATTGTTAGTAAATAAACTGTAAATACTGATGATGATGACGAGCTGATACTCACTGACACTTCCCGCATAGTACTGATTCAGATTTTATAGCTCACTTGAGTGATGACAAATTCTTTGCTATGAACAACTGAAGGGAATTAGCTAAGGCCTTTGCAATATGCCACTTTTTAGAGCAGCATATGTGCAGCTAATGAGTATTCAGGTCAGGTGGCCAAATGGAGCCCTGGACTGTCAGTCTGATGTCCATCTCCTCATTCCCCTGCTAATAGGATCAAAACCAGGAGGGTCGTGGCTGGGCCACCAGCAGGGCATAGGCTAATGCTGAACGTGCGCCACCCTTGTCCATCTGCCTCAGATGGACCGCCGAACCCTGTCCCTGGGGATTAGGAATATATATATATATATATATATATCAGTCCTGAGAACATTTTTCATCATTGTGATATTAAGCTGCAGTGGCCAAGGTCCCTTGTCTCAAGTCCATTGTTTAAGATGAATGTGGAAGTTATGATGCAAACTCTGAGGTGAACATTTACTTACTGCAAAGTGACTTCCTGATTAAACTTTGACTGACTGGACTGAATCAGTGATCAGTAAATCAATAAAAACATGAAGGCAGCAGTGGACTTTCACTTCAATGATCTGCAAGATTCATAGACACACATTACCTCCACTAAAGTAGGTGGTGACGATATAAAACCTCAAAAGCGGTAACAGTTGCAATCTGCTATAAAACAGAAAGAAGAAGAAACAGCTATGCATGGCTGATAATCACGCAGAGCCAGAAGGGAGGAGGAGATCTGATCTCATTCCCTTTGAGCACAATAGTTTTCTCCTTTCGAAAACAAAGACTCACATAATGTTAAACATGTTGCTTTTTTTTTGCTTTCATGGCATGTTCAATTTAAACTTTTTCTACCAGTTGGTAATTCACACTCTCATTGTCTGGTGTTTAATCAGATATGACCAAAATTTGTTTTTCAACTTCAATAATAGTTTTGAAGATGATAAGAAATCTTGCTGAAACAAACACAAGCAGGGTTTTAGAAATCAATTAAAATTACTTGAGTAACTTTTATCACTGTAGCTAATAGGTCTAATTTCTGGATGGGCTTGAAATCAGGTGACAAAGTATAAAGAGCCATGTCCACTGAAAACCTCCTGCTCATCATGACCAAGACTTTCATACCTCCTGCTGCCTTCTGTAGTGAAAATGGCAAATATGAATGAACTAAAATCAACTTATCTACAGCATTAACTTCTTTAAAAGGACAGATTTAAAGTTCTTCACGTCATCTGACTTGTTGAGCTAATTGTAGAGAACTTTTGTCTTGCTTGTAGCAAATCTAAGTGTTAAAGCTAATGGCTAAATGTTTCTCACTTGCTGTAGTCCACAGTGAATAGCCTGACCACAATGATGGTGTTACTGCCGTGTCGGTACACATTGAATCAGTTCAGAGCATCAGATGTGTTACATGATGATGATGATGACTGGGTCTGATTATTCTGTATTTCTGAGGAAAACAAACATTGTTGTCTTGAGAAGCTTTTGTAAATATGAAATCATCTAAATGTTGTCATGTTTTTTGATGTTGTAGATACATGTATATTATAAATAAATACACTTACAGTAATATCATTTTAATGGTTGTACATGACAGTATCCTTTCAGGCCCAATAAACATCACCATATGGAAGAAGAAGCTTGTCACAGTGTCAGCTATAAAACAATGGCTCATGTAGATACATAACCTGCTGAGAGCAGGAGACACAAAGTGATACAGTATGCTGACATGCTTTAATCATCACAAACACAAGCATTAATACATCATGCTGGGTGGATTAAAGTTGTTGATCTAAATGACAAATCAAAGGACAGAGATTTTTTAATTAGTAGTATCAGAGGATGAAATAAATGTGGCTGGATAGTCTGTTTCTGGGTGATGCAGTTATTAAAGTAAACCCCTGTTACAGTTAGTCAAGCGTGGGACCACAGATGCTGTATGTATTGATTATCACACATCTATCAATTCAGCTGTGTTTTGTGACCTGTACAGACAAGACAGACACATTTACATCGATATGATCAGACAGATCAACATAAAGTTTGGAGGACTGTAGACTCAGATATGTGGTAGAGAAAAGATAATAACAGTGCGAAATAAATCTGATCATAATTAATCAAATTCAAAACAAAGAAATAATAAATAATAATAATGGCTTTTATTAATAATAGTTAATTATGTGAACTGAATTGAATCAGAGAGATTAGCTTTACAAGCAAAAGATCCTGAAGTTTTAGGTGTGACAAGTGAAATGAGGGATGATTAAGATGAAAACAAAATACCACATTAATCTTCATGAAACAGGTAAAACAGGATCATTTTGATCACACTGAATTTCCATTCATCTCTTTTTCTTTAGTCAAATTGGAAATGATGACAGCTTCCACTTGTGCTAACATTTAGGTCATATTCAGACCAAATCAGGCATTGTGGAGATTGGGTGTAGGTAACTTTATTTCCCTAATACAGATTTAGCGCTACCGGTGCTACCTCACTCTTACGCCCAATCCATGTTGATCGACAAGCTCTCTTTTGTTAAAAAAGCAAAAAATAAATAAATCAAGACAATAAAAAGAGCCGGTCCATGAAGTTATGGCACTATGTGTTATTATAATAAGCAAGGTCATTTTTAATCAGGAGACAAAATAGTGATATCTGAAGAAAACACTATAATTTCTCAAGATCTCCTCAAGATCACAATTGAGGTGCACTCAGTTGCTTTACTTAATATCAAATGTGGAGACAAAAACATTCTGAGATTACAATTTATTCAACAGACATTATATGTAAGAACATTACATAATACTTGAGCCAAATGTAAGTTGAGTTTGGTCATCGGATGTACCATCATGCCAGTATATTGTGGTTTCTGTCCCATATGGTGGCAGAAGCCAGGAAACGAGCTCACAGGATTAACCCAGCAATTAGAATAATACATGGCTAATGAACCCACTAGTCTATGATTATGGTTTTAGCTAAACGAGAGACAAAGAGATGAGAGAGCTAATTCAAGTCGGGCTGGTCAATTGTTCATACCCAATTGTTTGGGCTGAGAGACAGTGGCCCTCACCTTGCTGCCTATTCAAACCTTCAGCAGTAAATACGAGGTATGTGTTAAGCTCCAGCATTGTTTCTCCAACAAGCACAACAAGCATAGATGGTCTGAGGTTTTTTTTTTTTTTTTTGATTGGATAGCCTTGCTGAAAAGATCAAAGTCTATCTTAGATCACCAATAATTCTAATGCTAAATTTCCCCACCTGTTTCCAGTCTCCATGCTAAGCTAATTGGCTGACCTCAATACTATAAAATCTTTAACTCTCAGCAAGAAAGCAAATAAAGGTATTTCCCAAATGAAAGACAGAACTTTTACTTGTAATGGGTTATTTTTAAACAAACACCTTTTCTTAAGAAATCTTAATACTTCTTCCCAATTGACTGCTGACGCTTTGAAGATCATGTTTAAACTGTGTTTGAAAACTGAGGTAAAAGACTGTACAGAAGTGAGGATTTAAGATTATTTGTATTCTGACAAATATAGACATTTTAAGAACATTTATATCCTACACTCCATAGGGAGCCATAGGGAGTCATTAGCCATGACAATACATTAGATATATATTACAAGCAAATTGGGCTGTGTTTGAAGATGTTTTTTTTTAAAATCATCACCTCCTTCTGCACCCAATCAAGCACCAAACTATACATTATGCTAATGAGACGTCAGCATATAAGGCTGAGCAGCAGTGGTCCATGAATATAGTGATAGTTTCATTGTTAGTTTGAAGAAAAGAAGAGGCCAGCACCAGCAAGTCATTGTTCTACAGGAGACATAGAATACATAAAGTTTGCTATGATGCAGCAAATGCTTCTGATCTGCTGTGCCAGAAAAACGTGGCCCCTGATTTGCATTATCTTGGATCTGGTCTGAGTGCAGCTGCTGTTGAGTTATGTAATATGATGCTCCATATGCTCCACATGACTAATTAGACCATACAAAAGGAGGGAGCGTTAGGGTAAGGCGAAAGGGAGCAGAAGGAGGTTGAAGGACAAGTTTTAGGAGATGAAGATTAGAAAGAAGGAGATGGAATAGAAAGAACACTGTCATTAGTTCCTGTTTCTTCCATTTATATCAACAAGTGTGATCAGCCTTGCAGCCTGTGTATCCTTGTTTCCGTCTCCACTGTTCTCCAATCAATTCAAATTGATTCTGATAGCTTTGGGCTTTGACCTACTTTGAAGAACAATAGCCCCCCACAGCAGCTTGGGACATTCTGATAGTTTAGAGGTCACCCAGGCTTGGATGGAGCGGGCTAGGGTGGGGTGCAGCCTAACCCCTTCATCCTTTTAGAGGCGCACACCATCCCTTTGACCCCAAGCGACAAAGACTCTAAAGGGTCAAAACAAGCAGATCCCAGGAGTGTCCAGACAATGCTGGGCTCTACCAGCTGCCTCCTCACCTCTATCCATATACAGTCACAACAGCCATACAGCTTTGGATGTGTTTATCTTCCCCGTATGGCCTCCATACAGAACTCAGTTTTATCCATGTCAAGCTGTAGAGTGTCTTTGAATACTGGATGAGAATGAGGCTATAGTCTGGTTAATGACCTTTGAACCAATTCCAATTGATACAACTAGTTTTACTAATTTTGTCTAGAGGCTGCTGATATTGTCTGCTTCCAGTATTCTTTCAAGCGCATGCTCAGGGTTCTTGCACTTTCACCAGTAGTGTACCGTACAGCTCCAGCTTTCCTCTCAGTGTGTTTCCTGTCTTTGAGCTGTAACCCAAAGGGGTGCAAACTGAATTCAATTGAACAGAACTAAACTGAATTTGTGGTTTAATTATATATGGTAACTGTTGACTTCCAGTAACTTGAAAACTCTGGCTAGCTACATACTCTTGTGTTTCTGGTGGTCTGCAGGACTTAATAAAGGACCCAATAAATTAAATTCTGATAAAACAAAGTTTCAAGTTATTTCTGGAAATCATGTTTCATAGCTATTCCTTTTGTAATGACATGATGTGAATAGGAAAAAGTCTTTTTAGGCAGGGCTGGATCCAGCAATAGTTGCTTGGTGTGATCCAGGAATAGTTGAGCTGTTGACCTGCTGTAATCAGGTAGGTAGCAGAAGCTAACTTAGCGTGAATTCAGACCGGAACAGGCTCACAGCCCGTGTAGTGGTGGTGGTGAGGGAAATGAGTGGGGCTGAGGTCGGTTGCTGGGGAAATCAGAAAATAACTTTTTATTTGGAGCTGGAATAGACAACCCCCACTCAAATGAATGGAAAAAACCTCTTCGCTGGATCCTGTCTGAATGCAGCCTAAGGATGATCATTTCAGCTGGATCATCAGTATCAAATCAAATCAAATCAAATTTTATTTGTATAGCCCAAAGTCACGAAACACATTTTGCCTCAGAGGGCTTTACAATCTGTACAGGGAGTGACACCCTCTGTCCTTAGACCCTCGGTTCAAGTGAGGAAAAACTTGCCCACAAAAAAACCTTTAACAGGGAAAAAATGTGTAAGAAAGCTCAGGAAGAGCCACAGAGGAGGGATCCCTCTCCCAGGACGGACAGGCGTGCAATGGATGTCACATGTACAGAACAATCAACACAAACATATTGTACAATTACAATGAATTACAATAAATGGTAGAATGATTACAGTAGCAGTGGAACCTGTGATAGAGATAGAGAGACACAGCAGCAGTAAATCATTAACTAACTAAACTGCATGTCTGTTTGTTGCTATGTGACATAAAAACATTTGAGTGATTCTGAAACAGAAAGGCTATCCTTTCCTATTAATTCCTATCCTGTCCTATTATCTGGTTAACCTACAGATCCCATATCCTCAGCTGTATATCAGCAGGAAACTGCCTCCAAACAGGCAATGCTTTCTCCCTCGTTGAGACTGAGACAATGAGTCACATTCTGGCCCACAACCAGCTACACACTGTTGAGACCAATGCATCCTGAAATAGTAGGAACTGACACACAAACACACACACAGGATGCTTAGGGGGGACACTGCACCGGATGGTCTGAAGAGACGCCCTGCATAAGAATGGAAAAGCAGAGACAGGGAAAAAAGGCAAACAGTGACAGAAAAGCACCTAAAACAGTGTAGAAGAGTATAAACAGACAAAACAGCCACAGGCGATACATAAACATGCAATCAGTGGAAAGGGATTGTGTTGCAGAGATAAGGTTAACACTCATAATTTCTTTTGGGGCAGCTGACATATGTGGAAAAAGACACCTTTTAGGATAATAATCCCACTGCAGAGGGACAACATGATGAATAATTCCAAAAGGAATTGTGTCATGTCTCAGAAAGGCCAACAGGTACAAATAGTATTGATTTAGGTATGTCATTTAGGCTAATGATTAAGTCGAAGACGGTGCACCTCCTCATCATCAAGCTGAAACAAGCACAACAGTTTTGCAAGGATATACTGTATATTATTATATATTGCAATCCTGTTTCCAGAAAAAGTTGTCACGCTGAGTAAATTGTGAATATCATTCCAATATTTTCAATTATATAGCCAAATGTCACATATCACTAATCACATGGGGCTTTGTACACACATGTGCACTTTGCCTTTAGTTTCCCCCTCAGACAGACTTTTAAAGAATGGGGCACTTTCTAGCCAGAAACTTTGAAGAACAAACACGGTTACAGAAACAAACCACTGCTTAGCTCACACGCACGTGCGCGCTCACACACACACACACACACACACACAGACACACACACACACACACACACACACACACACACACACACACACACACACTTTTGCCTTCCCCTCCTTCATTCTTCCTCCATGCTGCCTTTTCATGAATGGCGCTGCAGAGTGGAAGCCTTTCATTGGCCTAGGGGCAGACCAATCAGACCAGGGTTGGGTTGGTCTTCAGGCCATTCAGAAAAAGCCCTGGGCCATTTGTGATCTGTAAAGGCTGTATTGTTTAGTACTAGGATGCCTAACCTGTAAGTTAGCGTTATCATGTTTTACTGTAGTTGCTGTCCCACCTCAGTTAAGCAGAAATGCTTTATCAACAGTAAGCTTATCCAGCTGGGCAGGGACATTGTGGATGAGCCACCACAGATAACATAGAGCTTCTACAGTTGGACAAGAGGCGTGGTAATTATCAGAGACATTCTGTGCAAACATCACAGACTATGACGCATTAGATACAGAGAGCACTACTCTACAGCTGCCTAAAAATGATAGTGAGTTGACTTTTAGAAGCAGGTGACAGCAGCTATCAGCGATAAAGGATTTGGTGCCAGTTATTAAAATACATGTGCAGCTCTCTAGGAAGTAGCAAAAATCTGTTTTATCTTCAGTGAATTTGAATGTCGGTTAGACCTAATCATGAGGTCATTGTGCTAGAGTCTGCAGCATTAACAACACTTTAACTTCCTCTTCAGTGACTGATAAGTGGGGAAGGTTTCACTTTTGCATAGATTATTAGAGAGAAAGGGTATTTTAAAATACCTTTTCTGTCTCAACTGAAAGTATCATGATGACATAAACAGTTTTTATTTTCACAGTCTGATTTGTCCTCCAAAGGCTCAGTCAACTGATTTTTTGTGACTAAAATTGATGGAATGACTCTTTGCATGAAAATAAGCATAAATGGCCATTCACATCTAAAACAGCCCTGTATTAAAAGAAAGCAGGGGAGCTGTGTTGGTGGGCATGTGGTTTAAGGCACCAGTGACACAATGAAATATAATTGAGGAAGTCCAGTTTGAATGAGTGGGGATGCTTTTCTTTAGGCAAACAGTAGAAATGTGTTGGATTACTTTGTGTTACAAAGTAATCCACCAAGAATGTGCACTTGCATGTATGTGATGGGTCAATAGCATCCATCACAACACCTTGACAGATGATGTTGGATGAAATTGCAGTAAAAATTGAGCCAGGTTAAACTTTGTTGCCAGAGCTTGCCCTGCTGCTCCACTGGGCTGACCTCATTCAACTGACATAGAGGACAGAATTATTATGTTTTTAATTTATTTTTTACGTAACTATAAAAAAGAAGATAACTGAGTCTTTCTTTACTATCAGAAAACTCTACTGGCATCAGAAAACATAAACTGAACCAATAACTTCAATAGCTTCATTTTTGCTTTACGCTATGCAACAACAAACAAATGTGCAGCTATAAATGAATTTGCTCTGTCATCATAAACTTGGTTTAAGTTATACTTCTAATTTCTTTGCTTCACAAACTACAAGCAACAAACAACATTATGTGCTGGGACCAGCTAACATTCAGAACCAGCTAACATTGATCTCCGTTATGAGATGTTGGTACCACTCAAGCTGATTGAAATCATGTGTGACAAAAAGCCAAAAGCCTGGAGGAGTTCTGCAGAAGCGCCAAATCCACCTACCCAACCCCCAGCCATTTTCTTCTGCTTGGAGCCCTAATGTGAATGCATAACAGGCGAGGACCACAAGGCAGGGGTCCTCAATGCTCAGGCATTCTATTGGCTACCTATTGAAAGGCAAAGAGAGTATTTTACCGCTTAAAGAAATGCGAATGCTGCTTTGACTCAGCAAACTTATTGGGCTTATAGGCAAAGGAAAAGATGGGTATGAGGGCATAAATGTGGAGCCAAAGGGGTTTGTTTCTACTGAGGGTCTGTGCTTGGACATCCAACGTGCCCATCAAACAACAGACCGTAGTCAAGATGTTCTTTGGAACACAACAGTTCATAACATGTGATATCTGACCTTGTAGTGAATCAATATGATCAATATCAATATGAGTGTGCAGGGCCTTTCCTGGTTCACAATGGGCCTTTGAGGGTTCATTATGGATTGCATTATTGGTTTCTTGTGTACACCAAATACACAGAGCCATGGTCTCTGTGAATTTGTCAGCATGCTCCACCAAAGCCAGCAATGCATGGGGAATGAATGGATTTGAGGTCACATGCTCTCTTTATTGAACATAGACAGACCAACAGAGGAGATCAGTGTTGAGTGGATTTCAGATGCCTGTGCAGAAGACATAGTGATATATGAGTCTGACAACCTGGGCACACTGAATACACCAGTTGTGAATGTGTTTCTAGTATGTTCTGCCTTAAGCCCTGAGGTTATTTGCTGCCCTCATGTTCAACCTCCACCCTGTCTGTAGAGCCAAATCACAGCCACATGGCGGAAAGCTTCCACTTCTTTGAAACTCCCAACCTCCACCCCCCGAAGTTTACTCTTAAACGCCACTGGCCCTCAATTGTTTGTCAGCTTTGTTTTGTCTGAGTCCTGCTACCCTGTGGAGGATCTTTCATGTGAAAGATTCTTCAGTGAGCTAAAAAAATAAGTTCAATCTCAGTATTAATGCTGCTGAATCCAATCAGGGGGATCCAACATGTTCTAACCACATCAGATGTGCAGATGTGTGCAGGAAGAATAAAAACATCCTTTTGGTTTCAGGCAGAACTAACTTAAATCTATGAAATATGAGAATAATAATAATTCTGAACCTCAACCTGGTTTGTCACATTATTGTTGTTAGTCTAGGTCTGTTTTCACATACAACCTGTTTGGTTAAAATTATTCAAAGTTAAAATGAGCTATGGTCCATTTGCCTGGGTAGTGTAGTTTACTTTGACTGGCTTGAAATCTGACAGACCCGGATTCAGACCAAACAACGAGGCTGAGTTAGTTTGTGAAAGCAAACATACCAAATTTATAGAACTGAGCCATCAAACTGTCATTTTCATACTACTATTACTACACAAGTGTCCACATCAGCATCAGTAAGTGTAGTAAAACTTCTGTCAGTCACCAGAATTTGAATTCCCCGATGTGATAATGCTGTGGTGATTATGATACACTGATGATGCAGAATGACAAAGACTGTTCAATGAACCTGGTACTAGCCAATCTGTACATCAGAACTATGTCGACTGAACTCCAAGTGTGAAAGTACCCATATGAGTGTGTTTCTGCAACTGATGTAACTGTGTTTACTCACTGTAACCGGCAGTTGTCACTTTGCCATGTGTACATCATTGCCACAGGACTCCAGTGAGTGGGCTCCCAATACAATACAATATTCCTTTTTAGTTATTTAGTTATTATAGTCTGATACAGTATCTGTTGATAAAAAATGAGCATAAATGTGTCTGCCTTGTCATTCTCACATATCAAATTGTTAATCAATCTGCAGTGAATGATCTTGGCGTAGATTTGATTTTCTGGATATCCACTTTCTACCCCAGAGGCTAAGGCCCGTTTCAGACACTGTGTTGTGGCTGTGTAGGTGCAGGCAGCAGGGGATACAAGCGACACTCAACACAAAGTTCCTTATAGCTGTTGTTAAAATATATGTGATGTGGAGAAGGTAAACAACTGAATCTCATTGACATATTATTCCCCTTTTGAACATTGTATTGAGCAGATTACAGACTTCTGGCACAACTTTGTCTACCCCCATGGTGCATAGAGAAGGGAAACAGCTTTGATAGGTTAAAACCTGAGCTAAAGAACAGCTTTTTAGCCATGCTAGTCTGGTTATGGAAATCATAATTTCAGTCTGTTGTTTAGTCTGTTGGTCCAATATTGGATGCATGTCATGAAATTAGGTTTAGACATTTGACATAGGATTGACTTTATAATAGTAATAATCAGTTTTCTTTCTCACAACTATGACTAACATGTTAATGTTTGCATTTAGCTGAACTCACTGCTGTGTTTAGCTACATCCTCACCAAAGTCTCTTTCTTCTTTATTTCGTATTTCTTTATATATATATATATATATATATATATATATATATATATATATATATATATATTATATTATATTATATTATATTCAAGTGTTGTTGGTGGTTTGACCTCTCAAAAATGTATTTTGCTCCGCTGCATAATCACAGAAGATACACTTGTAAGTCTGACACCACACGAGGGGAAACTGCACAACTAGAGTCATCTTTGTTAAGGGCATGTTCGCTCTCCTTTTGTCTGTGCATGTTTGCTCCTACAGTCCGAAGACATGCAGGTTATGTGTACATTGAGAAATCTGAATAAATTTATGTGTAAATATCTTCTGTCTGCAGCCAAAAAGGCATCATTATTGATTATGGTTATTTGTACCATCTAATAATTTGTGAATTATTTATAATCTATAAATAGTAAACGGAAGACACAAGCATATCCTTATGATCCTGGACAATTATATGGAGAGTTACAGTTACAGTTACAGTCACAATCAGTAAATGAATCATGCTCCATGAACATTTTGAAATTGTAACCTACATGTAATTACTAATCCTGTGTTTGGTCTTTGGCCGTAAAGTACTGACCAAGAAAATCATGTTCAAGCCCCCAACATAGTGTGAGTGACAGCACCTTCTCCAGCATGAATGAATTGAAACAAATTGGGAAATGGACTAGTTTATTTAAACTGGTTCCCAAAGCAGGGGTCGTGACCCCCTGTGGGGTTGTTTAGCTGGATGTGTGGTATAAAACATCACAGAAGTCGTAAAAGGAGCATTAACTTGTTTTATTGGTTCACAGCCAAAGAATCAGAGGTACCATTGACAAATCGAGATTGCCAGAACATGAAAATATGCTCCTTCATTCAGCTTCACAGCCTCATCTGAGCAAACTGGAGGTTGGAGGAAGTTGTGAGGAGACTGGATTACTGTCCACACACACAGACACTTTACAAACAGTGGCACGCTCACACACCGTCTGGTGAATTTGCATTTAGGGAAGTGGTGTTTTTAGCTCGAAGGTGTAACGCTCTCCAGCTCTAACTGTCATGTCGCTAAAGTAAACAGTCCACATCCACACCCAGAATGCAGCTGCTCTCACTGTATGACAACACTGTGGATAATATTCATTCAGAGCTGCTATTCAGGCAGATGTCACAGGATGAATCAGATAAACGACTATTTCAAGGGTTAGGATTACAACAGTGATGTTTTTAGTGAATAAAGTGTTGGGGCATCACAAATTAACATGCAAACCAGGTTGCTGGTTTGACTCCAGGTGCTTTTGGTGTGTATCATCCTCTTCTAAATTTCAGATTTCTGGTGAATTTTGGCATATAAATATTACTGTTCACACTGTTCACAAAGTATTGCTGTTGTGACAAGATATCAAGAACTTACAAGTAGGTTCAACTGAGCAACCTGATTGGCCAACTAGACATTTAGAATGTATTCAAATCAGTTATTGTTAATTAGAATTATTAAAAGTTAAAATGAGCTATGGTCCATTTGCCCGGGTAGCCTTCTTTAAATGGAAGTATAGCTATTACTTTTCCTTCAAATTAAGGGAACGAGTGTAACCGTGAAATGCACATTATGCCCTGTAGACAAGCATAAACACTATATAAACATAGTAATTATAATATCTGCAATAGTCCATGGCATTTTATTGGATGCTAGTCTCACTTTCCCACAGCAACGTTAAAATAGTTTAGGTTTGTGTACTGTGGAATTCTGTTATGAATTGTATTAAGTGTCCATTTCATTATAATATTCAGATTAATCATAAATAATTAAACATGCACATGTATTTTACATTCCGTCAAAGAAGGATGGAGGTGGGGTCCAAATTTTTTGATACATTTGAGCATTTAAAAAATTACTTCAAAGTAACACAAAAGTTACTTTCCAAAGTAACTAGTTACTTTTAGAATTTGTAATGCAGTAACTTCTTTAGTTACTTTCTGGGAGAAGTAACTAGTTACTTTTTTAGAGTAACTTGCCCAACACTGTATTATTGCACAACTTCAACATCTTTGTAGGTTTGCTGTTTTACCATTTCCCCTCATGGGGCAAAGAGGGTCAAAGGTCACGATCAAATCCTCCAGCATCAGTCATGTGGACATTTCAGGTTTCCTGCCTTTATGGGTGGAGCTAATGCTAGAGTAACTTGCCCAACACTGTATTATTGCACAACTTCAACATCTTTGTAGGTTTGCTGTTTTACCATTTCCCCTCATGGGGCAAAGAGGGTCAAAGGTCACGATCAAATCCTCCAGCATCAGTCATGTGGACATTTCAGGTTTCCTGCCTTTATGGGTGGAGCTGAGTCAAAGTGAAAAAAGGGATAGAAGTCAGGATCTATGAGCAGAAGGTTTCTTGGTTATGGCTGACTAAAGTCATTTACTCTAAGTCAGTTGCTTGTGTGCTTGATTTGTACTGGTGCTCAGAAAGACACCAGGAATGCTGTTGATGCTATGATGAATTTAAAAAAAACATGTTTTCATGAGTACCCTGACCTCAAAATACAAGGAGGAGGAGGATTAAGGCTGTGTCGGCCAGCCCTGCAAAAGGTCAGTCTGTCCTGCTATTGTCACATTAAGAACCACAAGACCCCTTAACTGAATGAACAGCTGCTCAGCTGTATGACAGAGACAGCAGAGCAGCTAGCACGTTAGTGGCTTGTGCTGACACGCTAGCAATTAGCATTAGCATGTTAGCAATTAGCGTCTATTTAATTTTTAGTGGATAAAAAGACATGCTAATTGCTAACATTTCAGCCTATACTTAAACTAGTGGCTAGTGCGTCATGCTCATTGCTAACATTAGCGGCTAATGCAAATTTTTACTGGCTAGAAATTAGTGGTAGCATTAGCATGTTAGCAGTTAGCAATTAGCATGTTAGCATTAACATGTTGGCTTGGCATCTATTTAATTTTTAGTGGCTAAAAAGCATGCTCATCGCAAACATTAGCAGCCAATGCTAAAATTGGTGGCTAGCGCATCATGCTAATTGTTAACACAAAAAATTAGTGGTTTCAGCATTTTCTCTCTCTCTCTGTCAGCATTTCCAACTGACATTTTAACATGTGCAGTAACTGCTCTGCTGATTAGAGCCGGCAGGCAGAAGCCAGCAGGCAGTGATGGGGCCAGAGTCAGGCACACTCAAAATCTAGTAATTTTTCTTATGCCGTTTTTTGATGCACTACCTGTCCTGCAGTTTTTTGTCACACATAAATAAAACAGGTGTCAAAACTACCAGCTCGGCCAGGTGACGCAGGCTATGACTTTTCACTGAAGGGTTTAGCCAAAAATTGCCCAAAAAATGAATTGCGAGAATGTCCACTGCTAGAGTGAGTGATGTCATCGCTAGAGAGGCAGAGAAAAATTTGTCGAAAAAATACATTTGTAAATTGTGTTTAAAATTTCAAGCTACAGACATGATTTACCAACCAAATGTAGGAAAATGTGTTGGGGTTACAGTGATAACACTGATGAAGACACAAAGATTCGGCAGCAACATGCATCTCCTGCCCAATATACTCCCATGTTAATTTGAGAAGAGAAATTTCCAGTAGGAGCAGGGAGAACCTGTTCTTTACCAGACTGGCCAGGCCAGAGTTTTTAACATTTACCTCTCAAACCTGACACAGAACTGGTCCATGAGACAAGGATGCTCACCATCATTTCAGCTTTTGGTTTGTGGAACACCATATAGGGTATATTTTTGCCACCTTCGAGGGGCTTCATTTGGAGACTTTCTGTGTGTCTCAGTGGGAGAGACAGACTGCAGCTCACCCTGGTTGCTTGGTAACCTCAAGACTCCCTTTGACTAACTTTCATGAAGTCTCTGTATGATATCAATGACTAATCAAGACTACATTTTTAATGTCAGCCATTTTATCCTTCTCTCTCACAGACACAAACACAGACACATACAGATGCAGCAACTCAAAAGTTCCCGTGTTTCTGTGACGGGTCCTTGGCTGATCCTTAAATGGTATGTAATCTCCTGTGATGACGTAGTCAGTGAGGCCCCGACTGGAAACACCCCTAAGCAGCCTGGGTGAAAACCAGCTGCAATGCCTCATTTGTCCACGGGGAGGAGCAGTGATTGTAATGTTCTGCTCTCACCTACACTGTATAGAGACACGTCTGAACAGGTACGCTGGGGCGAGCGGGTGAGCCGATCAGCTGAGACAGAGCACAATCATGGATGGATGCATGCTAGTGGTGCAACGGATCATTGTTGATCCGTGATCCGTTCATATCGCTCCCCACAGACAGAGGATCTGCGGATCACTTGGTGCTGACCACTCGTATCTTCAGCTCCATGTGGCGCACAAGAACAACAACATCATCAACAACACGCCCCCCTTTTCCCCCTTTCAAATAAACTGATAATTTAAAAAAAACAAAAAAACTCTGCAGCTGCATATTTGCAGCTCTGACGTGCTAGCCCCGTAACGTCCGATGGACCGTGTGTCTCTTTGTAACTTTCTTTAAGGGCCATATCCGTTTGATGCTGTCTGAAGCCTGTGCAACACACTCATCTTCTGAGTATTTATTCCTCGGACCGTCATAGCAGTTTATATTGATGGCTATATGAACAGCTGTTATAGACCAGTGTGTCCAGCTGTGTACTACATGCAGATCAGGAGTGAGCTAGGATAGAGAGAGTGTGCGAGTGCGAGACAAGAGACGCGTCAGTAATTCTGTAAGGACAGATCAGCCAATCATGTTGATTTAGTAATCAGTGGGAGTGGGCTAGTGTGGGTCAGGTGTTGAAGGTGGCAGGCTGTGGAGTGGAGGGGGAGGGAGGCTGGCCATGAATCATAAAAGAAACTCCATGCAGCAACAACTTGTTTTTAAAATTTATATGTAGACCAATACACACTCAACAAAAGCAAGCAAATCAAACAATCAAAATTGTATAATAATAAATCTACATATCCAATTATTTTCTTTTTGCTTGTTTTTCGTTGTCGTTTAGCAACTGTAGCAAAGTTCTTGCTGCATGAGTTTCATTTATGGTTCAATTTGTGCGGGATTTAACATACGGGATGGACAAAAATTAAAATTCAGTAAATGAGTCATCCTCCTGTTCATGAACACACTCAAATCACAAGGCTACTGTATAGTACACAGTAGTCAAACCAGCCATTTTCCGCTCTGTGATTTGTGTGACACTGGGAGACCAAAAAGCCCATTAAGTGCAAACAAAAGGTTGAGCAAAGAGAATGCTAATGAGGTGTAAGCTACGTCATCTCCAGGTAAAAACTGTAAAAAAGATTCTGTGAGAGAAGCGCCATCTTCTGGTCATAGCCTGTTATTCAACAAATAGGTGGAGTTACAGTAAAAAATAGACACGCCCAGGAGAGGGGGGGGGGTGTCACTCCAGCCGCTGGTACTTAGCAGGCAGTTGGCTGGAAGATGGTTGCCATTCAGCTGGCTTTCGGCTTGGAGGGGAACTTTTGAGTTGCTACTGCTGTAGATAGAGAGACAGACAGACAGACAGACAGGGCAGACACACACACACACACACACAGACTAGACAAAAGTATTTCAAAATAAGTCCCTCCAAAATAAAAGACTTTGTAAAACTCTCTCATTAACAGGCACAAGACCATATAAGCACGCACAAACATGCTGACAGCTATTTAATGTATGGGGACGATGGGGCCAGAGTCAGGCACACGCAAAATTTCTTTCGAAATTTTTCTAGTTTTTTTAGGCTTCCTGCAGATCCTTGCTGAAAAGCAACATACGCACATACAGTAAGAGTTGCGTGGCGACTAGAGGTCAATGCCTGAAGGAAGTAGAATCAGTGTGCCGTCTGTTACAATAAATACAGTGAGGCCTGTATACCTCAACAACCCCTATTCTTCTTCAGAGGCAGAAACAGTAGGGAACAGTAAGAAACAAAGCTCTTCCTGTGACACCAGTGACCCTGAGCATTGTGATCATGAAGTTAGATACTAAGGATGCATTCAAATTTGGCTGTGTACTTCCTTACCAGGATATGACATGGAGTGTGGAAAGTAAAGGAGGAAAATGAAGGGGACAGAAGGGAAGTTGTTTGTTTATGTCGTTTAATGCAATGGATTGTATGAATGGATGGAGAGTGTCTGATCTCAAAAAAGAAGGAGGCTTGAATTTTTTTTCTGTATTTTTAATACGTGTCATAATGTAATGTAATGTAATGTTAAAGGTCCTGTGTGTCAGATTTACAGGGCTCTATTTTACAGAAGGTGGCAGAAATGGAATTTAACATACAAAACTACATTTCATTAGTGTATGCTCCTCCATGTTTCTACAGTAGCCCAGAATGGACAAACTATACACTAGCTTTACATAGGGCCCTTTGTGTTTGTCTTAAATTTACATTTGCTGATTGTGTATTGTATTGCTGTAACTAACACCCGGCACAGTTAGTTTTACATTAACATGAATCTCTGCGATCGTCTGTCAAATACTGGTATATGACCTTAAGGTGTGGAAGTTTCTCTCTCTCATTCTCTCTCTCTCTCTCTCTCTCATTCTCTCTCCCCAATCAGCATTACCATCAATGTTACTAACTAAACCTCTTCCCCGGAGTTTCTGTGCTTTCTCGTCCATGGATCGTGGCTGCTGTTGTGGTCTGCTGCTGACGTCCACCATATATAGCATTACTGTCATTATTGCTACCATATCTCCACTACAGATTAGTTGGTTAATGACTTATTGCTGCTGTGCATCTGTGTCTCTCTATCTCTATCTCAGGTTCCACAGTTACTGTAATCATTCTACCATCTATTGTAATTCATTGTAATTGTACAATATGTTTGTGTTGATTGTTCTGTACATGTGACATCCATTGCACATCTGTCCGTCCTGGAAGAGGGATCCCTCCTCTGTGGCTCTTCCTGAGCTTTCTTACACATTTTTTCCCTGTTAAAAGGGTTTTTGTGGGCAAGTTTTTCCTCACTGGAACCAAGGGTCTAAGGACAGAGGGTGTCACTCCCTGTACAGATTGTAAAGCCCTCTGAGGCAAAATGTGTTTTGTGACTTTGGGCTATACAAATAAAATTTGATTTGATTTGATTTGAAGTTAGTCCGGGGGCATTTATTTCATTCCAGCTCCTTAGTAATGCCATGCTAATTCTGAGTGGCATCCAGACATAAGTCATTCACCTGAGCAGATGACTATTTAAAAGACTATTTTCATGTGAAAATGACTTGAATCCACAGCACTGTTTTAAGGTGGTTTTAGCAGAGATGCTGATCCACAGTTGAAACACTAGTACAACATGATTCACAGAGATCCAGCACTTCACACCATGAGCAAACACGCTGACAGTGGTAAAGCTAAACTTCATGGTGGAGGGTCACATTCTGTGACCAGGTCAGTTTAGAGGGGAGAGACAAAGATGCAGAGCTGATAACAACCTATAATTACATTAAATATGACTAATGTAATCTAATTAGTAATAAAAATGATGATGATAATAATGATACCAGTAGTGTTGGTGTCCCTGATCTAAGCCTAGCTCCGATCTATAAGAACCAGTGAGTTCATTATACCTTGGGACTGATTCCCTTGTTTCTTATTCTTTTATTCAGCATAACAAAACAGTTTTCGTTGTTGAATATTTGTATTTTTTGCGTGATCATGCCAGTTCAAGAAATTATTTGTGTTGAGGAGATCTTACTTTTTCCTGCTCAAATAGAATGAAATACATTCGTCTTGGATTTCTGTTTTATGCCTCTGTATACACCATGAATGTATGCTTTTAACCTCATCATTACGTTTATATATTGTGTCTATGACTACAGCAGCCCTGGACAAAGACTGAACGTCTAAAAAGAGAATTTGTGTATACACCACTATCATGAGCTGCAATTCAAACAATGATGAGGATTCATTTCAGGAGGACATCCACAATCTTGCAGGATGGTGCACAGAGACGACAACAACCAGTTGCTCAACATCACTCAAACCAGAGCTGATTGTTGTTTGGAGACAAAGACACACACATGCTGTGAGTTGAGGTTGAACAGGTAAAATTTTTAAGGTTTAAGGGTGTGGTTAAAAAAACTCAGACCCAGCTGTCCCCATCCTAACTTATGATCAGCTTTTACTGAGGAGCAGAACAAACATCCATAGACAACACCATACCTTGCTGCTGCACGGCAAGCAATAAAGAAGTATGTGCGACACCAGTCTACACAGCCGCTTCTTTCTTCAGGCTGAGACTCTTTAGTTCATCCTCTGCACCTGTTTTGTGCATAGCATGAAGGGACTACAACTGGCATTTTGCTGTACAAATTTTGTTTTATGTGTAGTGATGAATACATTTTAGCATCAACATTAATTTTCAGGATTCAGGAAAACTCAGAAATATAAATTATAGTCTGTAAGAATGGAGGAATACAGACATTTAGATCTGTGCCAAGTCAATGTGAATGCCTTTTAATCTTGACTTGTAGATCTTTGTCAGACCTGTATGAACACAATGATACCAACTGCATACTTGTAACTCCTCAAGACATCTTGGCACCATACCAAATTTAACACTAGAGACTAGTTATGAGAGATGATGGCTGTAATGAGCAATAAATCCGCATCTGCACACTGTAACTTCAGTCGTTGTTACAGTTCACAATGTTTAACTTTTTAACTTTAATAATCTTTGCATGGGCCAGTGACAGGTTGAAGATGTTCGTCAGGACCAGACTAGGCCTGACAAAGACACACTTTAGTCCGTCTTTTCAAACATTCATACAGGACATACAATAAGAAATTGACATTAAGAAATGTGTTAATGTTCACTTCCATGTTTGTTTGTGAAAGTGTTCAGTTTAAATTCTAAATCTGCACTCTTTTCAAGGCTTCTCAAAAAGGGACACACCTGTTTGTTGTGCAGTGCAGGTACACATAATGGCTTGTGGGACTTGCGGGGGAGTAGTGTGGAATGAATGGTAATGCATACCAACATGGTGAGACAGATCAGGTAGTTGCAGTAAGTCTGTTTCTGTCTGTGTTTGTGTGTGTGTGTGTGTGTGTGTGCGCATGCATGTGTGCATCTCTTCGCATCTGCCATCACATCACCAAACAATGCATTGAGGATTTCACAAAGTAAGCCATACATGCCGCTCACACCCACGATGTTTGACCTATTTCTGTTGGTTTAAACATATCACACATCACAACTGTGATTTGACATTTAGAACCAATGTACTCAGCAGGAAGTGCTGTCCTGTAGCAGTCACTCGTCTAACTAGCTGTCAGCAGCTTCACATATCAAAAAGTTGTTTGTGTGGAATTTTTACATAAAGAAATTATAATTACTGTGATTACTGAGATCACTGAGTAATAGTAGTATTGATGCACTGTGAGAAATCAGGCTGCATTGCACACATGATTTCTACCTCATGTTCCTTCTTTGGCATATGACTTGCAGAACTCCAAGTGCATTTGGCATGCTACCAGACTGTGGTCACATATATAGTACTATAGGAAGATTCCAGTACTATTGTACTCCAACAGCAACATGCATAAATAGGACTAACTTCTGGATTCCACCTGCACAGCTGCTCAGTCCCAGATAAACCACTCCCACGAATTGCAGCCATTGCAGGCAATGCTTGTGACCTCAGCAGAAGTGTCATGGCTCTCTCTCGCTCTCTCTCATTCTCTCTCTCTCTCTCTCTCTCTCTCTCCTATTCTCTCTCTCTCTCATTCTCTCTCCCCAATCAGCATTACCATCAATGCATGTTACTAACTAAACTTCTTCCCCGGAGTTTCTGTGCTTTCTCGTCCAGCAGGTTCTCATGGATCGTGGCTGCTGCTGTGGTCTGCTGCTGACGTCCACCATATATAGCATTACTGTCATTATTGCTACCATCTCCACTACAGATTAGTTGGTTAATGACTTATTGCTGCTGTGCATCTGTGTCTCTCTATCTCTATCACAGGTTCCACAGTTACTGTAATCATTCTACCATCTATTGTAATTCATTATAATTGTACAATATGTTTGTGCTGATTGTTCTGTACATGTGACATCCATTGCACGTCTGTCCGTCCTGGAAGAGGGATCCCTCCTCTGTGGCTCTTCCTGAGCTTTCTTACACATTTTTTCCCTGTTAAAAGGGTTTTTTGTGGGCAAATTTTTCCTCACTGGAACCGAGGGTCTAAGGACAGAGGGTGTCACTCCCTGTACAGACTGTAAAGCCCTCTGAGGCAAAATGTGTTTTGTGACTTTGGGCTATACAAATAAAATTTGATTTGATTTGATTTGATTTGATGTTTATAAAGACTCCCAGAAGGTGGTGGCTGGTTGGAGGAGAATGTTTCATTTTTGACCGAGTAGATCGAACTGGCCAAGACAGACACACAATCTAGAGAAACTTCCAATCATAAAAATGTCCAAAAAGGAAACAATTTAACTACATAATCTACTTACTCATGGTAGTGAGCACATAAAAATGCAAATGAAATCTGAGCTAACTAAGCTGAGCTATCTGAGTTAACAAAGTCTGGCAGGCAACAGGCATCTTCTAAAAAACTCCTGGTGGAGTTTGAAACCATGTGGAGAATGGACCAAAACAGGATCATGGCTGTTTATGCCAATTCAACCTAGCTGTTGAGCTGTAGATCCTCAGTTTGATTCCAAAGATTCCAAACAAACAGATGGACAGACAAACAACACTATCATCAAAGCTCCACCGTTATCATTGCTCAAATATGTATACACACTCTTTTCTGCAGGTGGATGAAGATGAATTCATAGCTGTTTTAGAAATCTCAACCATTAGTAACACATGCACATTTGTGACTTCAATCTCCTCTTCAACATTAATAATTTCTATTTTTTTCTTCAGTTTTTGTTTTTTCTGTTTATATGTACTTATTTCTGCTGGCACAACAACAAGACGTGCAATGGATGTCACATGTACAGAATAATCAACACAAACATATTGTACAATTACAATGAATTACAATAGATGGTAGAATGATTACAGTAACTGTGGAACCTGAGATAGAGATAGAGAGACACAGATGCACAGCAGCAGTAAATCATTAACTAACTATAAACTGTAGTGGAGATATGGTAGCATAAAGCATTTACTTCATAGATCAAACAGACTTTACAAAGTACTTCACATGAAAAGAAACAAGAGAAACTCGGGAAATCAAATGGTGCCTCCAAATGAATAAAAGAATAATCAGAGAATGATCAGCTTGAACACACAAAGTTTCAACATTTCAACATCAGAGTAATGTGCAACATAAATCTTGTAATATTTCTAGATTAACACTTAAGATATCAAAACTTTGACATATAAAGAGTTAGTTTCACAACACATATGGAATGATGTGCTAAAAAAAAAAAAAAAAAAAAAATAGAATGTTTTATATTTGAGATTGTTCAAAGTAGCAGCTTTACACACACTTGTTTGATCAGTCAGCTTGTTCCCCTTAGAGGGAGATTGTAGATAAATGTAGCACATATTGGCTGTTTTTCATTCACTCTGACTGCTGACTGCCACAGCACACAAGCTCCTCCACACTTAATATTAGTTAAATAAATTGTAAGAATGTACAAAACTAGACTGCCATAGAGTGGAGTGGAATGGTTACTTTTCAAAGTATGGTGTGTGTGTGTGTGTGTGTGTGTGTGTGTGTGTGTGTGTGTGTGTGTGTGTGTGTGTGTGTGTGTGTGAACAAAAGTTCAGAAAAGCCTGGCTTTCTCCATCCAAATAATAGACAGCAAGCAGGCAATGGAGGGATGAATAGGAGAAAGAAAAGTAAGAGAGGAAGCTGTGTGCTGCTCCGGCATGCAGCCTGCAAATTACCACAGCAGATGGTGTGTGTGTGTGTGTGTGTGTGTGTGTGTGTGTGTGTGTGTGTGTGTGTGTGTGTGTGTGTTTGAAACACAAAGGATCCAGGAAGTGGCGGATGACTGGCATGCAGAGGCGTGGGCCACAAGCCCTCTTGTCAATCATTGCCCTCCATTGCCTGACCGGCTGGCAGACTGTTTGCTGCCATCACTCACAGACTTCTATTGCCTGTCTCACTGCCATCATTCATTCATCACTCATTCATACATTGAAATTATTATTTGAAAATACTCAAAGAGCAAGATGTTGTTTTTAAAGCTGTCTGTAAGTTTATATGGTCTAAAGTGGAGTTGAAACATAATTAAGTCTTTGGGAACTCTGTAATGATGCTTCGTTTGCTTCAGCTGTGATGCATATTAAACCCCACCTATGAAGTATTCAAGGCGACTTACAATCATGAAGAGTCAAAGAAGCTTCCACAAAAGCTGGTTGAGGAGATTATTTCATCACACCTGAAGGGCCTTGGAATTTCCAAAAAATGTAATATGGATAGTTGGAGGTGGGTCATTGATGACGAGGGGCTGTTATTCTGTAGCAGGGAGTGGCAATCTTGATCATGAACAGGGCATCATGGATTCCCCAAAATACAAGGACATTTTAAAGAGAAAAGTGAAGCCTTCTGTTCTTGAACGTCCTGGAGTGGCTTTTTCAGTCACCAGACTTAAATCTGACTGAAAATCTTTGATGGGATTTAAAGAAGTGAGCAGCACAGTAGCCATCAAACATCACTGAGCTAGAGCCTTTTGCACGTGGAGAATGGGCAAAGATTCCAATCAAGAGGTGTACGAAGCTTGTCCGCAGTTACTGAAAATGCTTGTTAGAATTTTTAAAAGCTAAAGGATGCACCACAAAGTACTGAAGCTGAAGGTTGAATAAAACTGCATATGCACATGAGCTACATTTTTCAATGGAGTTAAGTCGGATGTCAAATTAACTCATATGTATCAGTAAATATTTTTTGTTGTTTAATGTCATTATCTTTCATCTACATCAGTATAATGCTGTTTGAGGTTAGGGGGTTGAATAATTGTTACTCTTTACATATATGGTCCAATGGTGGTGTTCCTGTAAATTCCTGTAAATCATTCTTGCTCAGCTGTGTTTTGTTTGTTTCTTTTCTTTTTCTTTATAATGCATGCAGGTAGGCAGTCCAGGATGTAGCCAGTCTACAAAAAGCAGTAATGTTTATTTTGTTTAGCATGTTTCTTGCATATTGTTCAGGTTTACCTTCCTTATATTGCTAAATGTTGTTGCTCAACATAGCAAATGTGAAACAACCTGCATTCAACATTGAGAGCAGTATGCTGACAAAAAGTTCTATGTTGTAGTTTGAAAGTACGATGAACCATCAAGGTTCACATTAATGCTTCATGTGATCATCAGTTTCTCCTTATTCTTTCTTCTTTTCTTCAAACTTTCCTTATCAGGGAGCAAAGCCTGCCTGTGCAGGTGAGGTATTCACCATCCTCATGTGTAAGCACATAGTCAACCCATAAGTTATCAGTATAACACTCATGGTATTACACCTATTCACCCAGTGAGAGGAAGGTAACAAGCACCACTACACATTATATTATATTAAAATATAAGTGAGGCGGGTATCTTAGCTTAATGTTAGCTACAAATTTCAAAGACTGCATTCTTCCACTTACGCAACATTACCAAAATCAGACACATCGTGTCCCAAGCGGATGCAGAAAAACTAGTCCATGCATTTGTTACTTCTAGGCTGGACTACTGTAACTTTTTGTTATCCGGCTGCTCCAATAAGTCTCTTAGGACTTTGCAGCTAATTCAGAATGCTTCTGCACGTGTTCTGACAGGAACCAAGATCAGAGATCACATCTCTCCCATTTTGGCTTCCTTGCACTGGCTACCTGTTAAATCTAGAATAGAATTAAAAATCCTTCTCCTTACATACAAAGCTCTTCATGGCCAGGCACCATCATCATCCAATCATCATATCCATCAATGTATGTTACTAACTAAACTTCTTCCCTGGAGTTTCTGTGGTTTCTCGTCCAGCAGGTTCTCATGGATCGTGGCTACTGTGGTCTGCTGCTGACGTCCACCATATATAGCATTATTCATTCATTCATTCATATCATTATTGCTCCCATATCTCCACTACAGCTTAGTTAGTTTTGGTTTTGATTTACTGCTGCTGTGCATCTGTGTCTCTCTATCTCTATCACAGGTTCCACTGCTACTGTAATCATTCTACCATTTATTGTAATTCATTGTAATTGTACAATATGTTTGTGTTGATTGTTCTGTACATGTGACATCCATTGCACGCCTGTCTGTCTGGGAGAGGGATCCCTCCTCTGTGGCTCTTCATGAGGTTTCTTCCACATTTTTTCCCTGTTTTTCCCTGTTTGTGTTAATGTGTTTTATGCTACTCAAACACTTTACAGCAGTTAAAATCATCAAATAACAGAATGAATAAAAAACACAAAACATTAATCACATATTTCATGTTTTTAACATAGACAGGATGGTGGAGGAAGAGTTGTTTGATCCTGTAAATATGCTTCTTTATGTGTATGTATTTTTGGGTGATTATTAGTTATATAGGTTTGTAAATGGATGTTTATATTGTGTGCAAAATGTACGAAAATATATAAATGGTATGATCTATTATTGGCTGGATTTGGATTTTGGTTTGCAAGTGTTTCCGTTTTTTGTATGTGTTTAACAAACACAGTGTTCATCGCCCTCTGAAAGGGCGTTTCCTAGTCAATATGCCTCTGGGCTGCACGAACTGCACAAATGTGAACTACACAGTCATAATGCAAAGAACTTTTCTTTTCGTCTTTAATCTGAAAGAAAAGAGTCATAAAATGATAACTTGCTGCATCAGCTTCCGACATCATACAACACATTTTTATTACACTGAAGCAGCATTGTTTTTACAGTTATGCGGCCTTGTTTGATGGCATATTTCCTTATTGTCACTATCACTTAGTACCTTTACTGCCTTTACTGTAACTGGAGTGGTTTGGAACCTGGATGGTGATGTCCATTACACAATGTACAATATATTCAAGTCATCAGTATAATCTCTCTCTCTCTCTCTCTCTCTCTCTCTCTCTCTCTATATATATATATATATATATATATATATATATATATATATATATATATATATATATATATAATATAGTCTCCCACTCTCTCATCTCAGTGTCTCATTTCTTGGATGGCATATCATGGCCTACTTGGGTGGCAGACCCTCCTACATAACAGCTGGTCATGCTTGCCTCCAACAGAGCTGGTGGGCAGATTGGCAAAACAACTTAGTGAGTTCTGCACAAGTGTTGATGCACAATGTTAGTGTGTTACTAGAGCTGGTAGTTTGGACCAGTGGCTTCCAATCAGTGCCACCAAGCCCCACAAGTCTGTAGCCTATCATTTCAAGCAAATCTGGAGTTTTCTGATGAACCCAGTCATTAGTGAGTACTTCATCTAGTGTTTGTCTCAGGTGAGAACACATGAAGTAATGAGCCTCCAACTAGACTCTGTTCAGCTAGGATGTGTCAAACTCTTTCTGCTTATTCTATAATTTAAGTCTATGACTAAATCACTATACAAACTGTATGCAAATCTGTTTCACATAAGTAGGGGTCCACACAGTCATAAATAGTTAGTTAGACAAGAGAAAGAGAAAGATTCTTTTTTATATGAACTGAAGTTGTGTTCCAGTACACTGAGTGATGGTAATTACCATTATTGTTTTTAAAAAAAAGATTTTTTGGTCAAACTTTTCTGCTAACCATTAATGTGAGGTCATTACTATGTGGACATATTGAATGTTTGGTTCATGCAGATTCCTCGTTTTGTTCTCATCCAGGTTTCTTTTACTCACATTGCTTAATTTCTTAAAATCCTTCCATCAAACCAAGTAAAAATGAGACTAAATAAAATTATATTTCCAGTTTGAAAGTTAGAGCATCACTCACAATATAAAAGCCCCGTGAAAATTAAAAGGGACTGTTACTGCTCAGCCACTGGCACTTGTTTGGGGATATACAGTAGCAGCAGATTAGGGTTAATGAAAAAAATCTGCTGCCTTTTCCTACTGGCCCACCACCTTGTAGAGCTCCCTTGTGTTGTAAATAAACATAACTGAGGGTGTGTTATTATAGCAATATAACTTTATGCTTATACATGTGTCTAAATAAACAGAGCCCTAACTTCCTAGCATGGACACACATCCTCCCTACTCTAATAGCGGAACATCAGCAGCCATTGTAGTTGGGAGCTTTGTCTACCAGAAGCACCATCACTGGGACAATTGTCATTCGCCACTAGCAACAGTGCAGAAAGGAGAGAGAGAGATGGGAACAGCAAGCGGATTCACACTGTTCAACACTCATACACGCTTCTCTTTCACTATCACACTTGGACTGTCACACACTGCACCCTGACTCAGGTGGAGATCAAACAGTCAGCTCTCTCTGAGTACTTTCTCCCCCAGTCCAAAGACGTGTAGGTTAATTGGTGATTCTAAAATGCCTAGGTGTGAATGTGAGTGCAGGTGGTTGTTTATCTCTATGTGTCAGTACTGTGATGAAGTGGTGACTTGTCCTGGGTATACCCCACCTTTCACCCTAAGTTAGCTTGGATAGGCTCTAGCCCCCCACAACACTCACGAGGAAGTAAGCAGTTACAGAGAATAGATGGATGGAGAAACTCTGAAGTAAAGAGTGCATTAGTATCATGACAAGTCACTGTAAAACATCGAAAAGACTAGCGTAAGTTAACAAACACATGATTTAAATGCAGTTCATCAATTTTCATACCACGTGACCACGGCTGAAGACACTGTATACAGAAACACACTATAAGCACTACTGGGCATTGCATCATCTCAATTGTGTACAAAACGGGCTATTTTATGACATTTTATGATTTAAAAATCAATAAATCCGCATCAGCAATTAAAACATCTACGTGGTAGGCTACTGTCAAAACTTCAAAATATTTGTATTTACAGTTTTTAGTAGGCTATATTTGTCATTTTAGTTTGTTATCAGTGATTTTATATGAACGAAATAAATTATAAAATCATAGGTAAACATGAAAAAATAAATTAAGAAAATGTTTGTACTCACCAAAACAGCTGTCCAAAACACAAAATCCATTCTCCTTTCTTTCCTCAAGAAGACCTCAATGACTTGGCGGTACAGTTCAGTTATCTGTGTGCTTCAGTTCCAACAAGACTTCTCTTGAAAGGTCCATCCAGGCTGGCAACAGCTAGCTGAATTCTGATTGGATAAAACCTCTAACCTAAAAACAACAACACTGGAAGGAGCTTAATATAACATGAAGAGAATATGAAGGATATGAAGTATGCTTTTATGAATTTAGATAAAGTAAATTAAAAATTAAATGAACTTTTATCAACTTATGATCATGATTTATGTTAGGCCAGAGAGAAGGCCTTGACGGCCCACCACTGGTGAACACATTTTTACACCTGTGCACCCAAAGATCTTAATGCTCAAAAATAACAAATCAGTGTACTCAATCATATGTCACCTTTTTGTTTTATTACATATTGTGAATGAATTATACACCAATATGCCACAATTATTCCTCATTTTCTTCACACTGAAAGAAAAATGATGCAACTCCTCCAGTTCTGAATTACAGTACCACTGTCATACATATGTATTTCATAGGATTACTAGCAAATTGGCAACTTTGGCACTACAGACAGGTAACAATGAAAAGAGCAACAACACAAGAAACAGCTAGCTATGATTACTTACTAGTCCAACAGCAAGATGTCCAGCCCATAAAATATGATCCCATTTCACCAAAAATCAGTTAAATAATTGTGACTTACTACTTCACACTGGTGATTGTTACAAAGTTACATGAGTGTGAGAACAGAAGCACGAATGACAGAGACATCAAGCGACATCAGAGACATCAACATGATTTAACATCTGTTAGCTTATGGTGAAAAGCATAAACAGCCACACACACTTTAATCTTTCTTTCATATACAGAATATCAGAATATATTTATGTATCATGGAGACTGACATTCATGCAGCTCATGTGGCTATGGTTTGATCCTCACAGTTTAAAAAAGATTTTAAAGCTATGACTGGCACATATACAACAGCAACAGTATTTGGTTGTTGCAAATGCTAGAACAGCATGGTCAGAGGCACAATTCTGGCAGTTCCCAATTATCATGGTCTCGATAAATATTTACCTACGTGTCACCTCAGGCTCTTACAGGCAATAGGAGGGGGGAAACCAAAAGTGGCAAAATACAAAGCAGCAGCATGGCTTCTTTAGAGTTGCAGTGGGTTAGGAAGGGTGGAGAATCTGGACTGTGTGTGTGTGGGCATGCCTTGATGTTAACTGAATCTGAGCTAAAGTTGTGTTGTTGTGATTCATAGCTTGTACAATAGAAATCAAATCTACATGAACAAATACAATGAAGCCATCTACTGACCACTGAATGTGGATTAATCTGCCAATGAAAATAGTCTCCAACAAATGCTATTGTAGAGTAACAATGTCCACAGAGGAAGGGGTTCAGGGTGGATGGAAAACACATCCAGTCTGTCTGAATGACTGTCGTCCAGTGGACCTCTCTGCAGTGATGAAGTGCTTTCACTGGCTGGTCAAGGATGACATCAGTTCCTCACTACTCAGAACACAGCACCTACTACAGTGTGCTTACCATCCCACCCTACTAACAGAAGATGTTATAGCACACATCATCCACATGACCCTATCCCACCTGGACAAGAAAGGGAGCTATGTGAGAAAGCTGCTTATTGACTACAGTTCAGCATTTAACATCATAGTTCAGGATCTGGGATTAAACATCTCACTGGGCATGTGGATCCTTAACTTCCTGATGGGCAGACAGCCAGGTGGTAGGGGTGCACATAGCACACCCCAATCCCACCCTTATCCTTAACATCAGAGCACCCCATGGCTGTGTTGTCTCCCGCTGTACTGCCTGTACACATAACTGTGGAGCCACTTGACCCCAACACCATTGTTGAGTTTGCTGATGTCACAGCTGAGGCAGGCCTGATCACTTGAAAAGGTATATCTGATGGAGGGAAAGAACCTCACCCACTGGTGTCAAGACAACAATCTCATCCTGAACATCAGCAAGACTACGCAGATGATAGTGGACTTTGGGAAGAAGGAGGAGAGAAACTGTGTGTAGACAGCTTCATACTGTTTGAAAGGGGTCTGCCATCGGCCCTGCACACAGACTCTGTGGTGATAAAAATAGACAGAGATTGTTACAGTTATATCAGTCAAAGCTACATTACCAATACCAACTATGTGCTACTGTCCCTGGTCATGATGCTGACATGATGAGGGTGTTAAGGTTGATTGCAATGTGCTGCACCAAAGGTGTATTGTTGTTTTAGTTATTAGCAGAGATAGGAGAGAGACCCCTGCTTTGTTCATATTTCCAATCCTTTGCATAATTTTGCATAGTATTTGCATAATATTTGCATTCTGGCTCTTAGCTGGCCTTGGCTGCAGTGCAACAGTTGTACAGGGAAAAGCCCACAGGCTCTTACTGATTATCTTCCTGACAATCAGGAAGCAACAACAGCTGCTGGCCAAGAGCGTGCAACTACAGGGAAGGTAACCATACAAAGGAGGTTTTCCATCAGGCAGCTGAACTGAAATGAACAGCTGGATTCACAGTCACTGTGTCACTCGACACGCAAAAAAAAAAAAAATCTTCTGTGTTGTCCAATAGAGTACAGTCAGTGTTTTGTTTTGTTTTTTAAATCTAATCTAAAGGTAAAAAGCCTTGAAAAAAGCCTTGAATTTGGGGATGTGTTTCATAAATGACATCAGACAATAAATAATTAATCTAATAATTAAGTAAAAGCCACTAAAATCAATGCTTTTGTAAAGTATCTATGACAGGACTATTTCTCTCTTTGTTTGTAGCCTTAGGAATGGAAAACATCTATCAACTTTTTTATTTTAGTGATTTTTTATTGAGACTGACATAGCATGCTAAACCTGTCATGAAAAATGTGGTGACCTCTGTAATGGCTTCCAGGATATAACCAAATCAAGTCTAACTTCTGCAGTAAAGGACAGCATTATCCTGCTGACCTGAACTGCAAAGAGATCAAAAGAAGACACAATGCAGACATATGCATGTCCTTGTGTGCATATGTTGATAAGACATCATTGATATCTCCTGCATTATGCTCCTTCCACTGTGTGGGAAAACTGCAAGGAATGTGTTATCACTTCTCATAGAGCATTCTCTCACCGCCACAGACAGGCAGCTTGTTAGCTATTTCCTTCTTGCCCATACAGGCACATTAGAAGACTTGGCCTACTAAACTAAGACTCCAGCATGTGGGAAGGGTTACTTTTAAAAGCTGCTGGGGCAAACATAGTGTCAGTCAACATGTCCAGATCAATTTGGGTTACAAATGTGAGCAAAATCTAAATGGCTGTTCCTCTAAACAAAGATTCTTTTAACGCTGTGATAAGACACTTGAAGTGGTGAAAGCTCAGACAACATAGCTCACTGTCAGCGGGGAATGCCTTTAATAGCAGTTTGATACCTATTAATACCCTCTCTTACCACTTTAACAACCTTCAACCACTGTTAACTTTCATTAGTTTACATCTTAAGGATACAAAATTTTAAGTGACACATTCACCACAACTGCACTTTAAAGATACATTTGACCTTCATAGAGAACTATAATCAGCTTGAATTGTTGCTGTTCCATTGTTGCTGTTGTTACAATATTTATGAAATTGACTCTTAATGTACTTAATAAAACTGGAGGGTTAACACCAGAAATTACTAAGTGACTTGTCTTACTTAGACATTAGACCTTCATTTTATTACATTCATTTTTTATATATATATATATATATCTGTGACTCATGTGTCACATGACTTCTTATCATTTTAGTCATGGACTGCATCATGTCATAAACATGTTATTTATCATTAAAATTCATGAAGAACACTACTTATGTTATGATATGGCACGATATAAATCAAACTGAATTGAATTGTACTGGGTCTGTTGCTGTTTTATCGTTTTGTTTGCTTATCATGCTGTTGTTTTTATTTTTTGACATTTTTTTGGAATTAATCCTGCCCACGCAGATGGCAACAGGTAACCTAGTGTGAAAGTTTTAGAGAAATGTGTCGATCATGCTGATGTTGAAATCTCATGAACAGGTGACATTCATCAGGAAGAAGAAGAAGAAGTAATTCACAATAAACTTTGTGCAGCTCAGTACTACATATACTATAGAAAGCTGTGTGAATATGCTGAATAACTACATTAGCATATGTGTTTGTCCAGCTACACTTGACCTCCCACCCTGAACTCCTCCAGCTTCTCTGAAAACCCCCCTCACTTTAGCTCACTGATTCCAGTTTAGAGAGGAAAGCTGGATTTGCCATGTTTGATATTTGGTCTGACTAGTCAAGCCATCTAACCGCTGTCTCTTGCTGCTTCACTCTGCTGCTCCACCTCTCTGGCACTGACTGATAATTAAGCCTGCTGGAATTTAGGAGTTGAGTTTCAGCAGCATTTAGTTTGGCTGGCATTCTGGAGGCACAGACACATAATACTCATCCTTCTCTCTCTTATCACTGCCACAACTGACCAAAACTGTACACTGTAAAAAAAAAATCATGAGACAATAACATCTTCTCTTTGTATCCACATCCAACAGCTGCATGTGTCACCTGACAAAAGTAGTACCTAGGAGTACCTAGTACCCTAGTACCTGTCACATTTTTATGTGAAGTAGAGAACTAAGGCTGTGATGGCTGTTTGTACACAGTAACTGGTTTGATTAGGCTTATAATAAAGTCATAAAATGGTTCGGAGTGTGGAGGTGTGTGTGGAATAAACACTGTTGCCTTTAGATGAGGTTGACATGATTGTCATATGGCCTAGTTCAATTGAAATCATACTGACACATATTGAAAGATACTCTTTTGAGCTCTTTTGTCCTTTGAAACTAGCACGGTTCCCAGTTCATGTGTCATCTGAAGGGGCGAGTTTAAAAAAAAATCACCCCCCTCACAGTTGTCATGGACGAGGAAATCGCCCAAAACCGTTGCCTGTACTAGGCTGTGAGGTTTTAATACGGGCCCTTATGGAGATTAACTCACTTCTGCAGCCTGTCTCAAGTGGCTGCTTGAGGAATTACAGTTTTTAGCACTTCTGCATTAGCTTCATTCCCACTGGAGGTTGCCGCTTGGATGCAACTCATTTAGATAAATGGTAAATGTAAACAACTGTATTTATATATCGTCTTTCTAGTCTTCCAACCACTCAAAGCTCTTTACAGTGCGTATCTTGTATCACGATTGCACAGCCTTCAGGAGCAATTTGTGGTTCGGTATCTTTCCCAAGGACACTTTGGCATGCAGACTGGAGGGGATCAAACCGCGGATCATCTGATTAGTGGACGACCCGCTCTACCTCCGAGCCACAGTCACCCCTAGATAGAGGAATTTTTTAGACATTTCAAAGTTCATGTGTTCCTGTGACTGCAAAACATAATGACTCTTAACTTGATGTACAGTAAGAGCTGCATAATGTCTGGAGGAGCTTCCATGTCATCATCATCAAATGTGTGCTTGCAAGATCATCCACAGATCTCTCAAATATACATTATTGTTATTTATTTATTTTTGTTTTTTTTACAAGACAAAGAGAGTGATATTTACACCAAAGTAACTGTCAGCAGACTGCTTGCAAACATTAAAGCATTTGGTCTGTGCTGAAGTGTATACTTACATAAAGTAGTAAATGCTTAGGAAATGTTAATGTGTTGTTTGGCAACAGTGCAGTCACAGTCCAGTTTTGGAACTATTTGTGTTGGCAGAGCCAAATAAATGATTAAATAAACAAACCAATCATCAACTCTTATCATTTATTACTGTCAAAGTTCTCATTGAATAGAAGAAGAGTGCATTCTACATTTTTACATTTTCCTGTAAAAACTGGCAGATGGGGAGGGGCCTGCTGCAGATACTGATTGGCATTTACAGTAACCAATATCACTGAATATGTGTTACACCAGATAGTGTCAGCGTCTATCTTACAGTGAATGTGGCCAGACCTATTTCGAGTGCATAAGTCAGCTCTCTGTCTAAAGTCAATGTACCATGAGTACCCGGATGGTGCACTTATAACTGTAAAAAAGTTGAACGCTGGACACTTCTTGCCCTTAGACTATGCAGCTGAAGAGAAGGGATGACCAGCATTATGAAAATGGCAGCCAAAGAAGCAGCTTGAGTTCAAGAGTATCATAATATAGAAATGTAAGTTGTACATATGTTTTGTTGTTGTTAACACAAAGACGGGTGAAGAAAATGTTGTGATTGTCATTTCTGGTAAGTGCACAATGGCAAAAAGCAAACTGAGACAACACTACCTGAAAGTAACTACACCATGAAGTATACAGTGTGCACAATGTATTGAGCCCAGTGACTGTATCAAACAGGACACACTTCACTTCAGCTGTATAATTAAAGACAAAGCATTTCATTAGATGCAGGGTGCAGGATAAATCCTCTACAACTCTTAACTGTATATCAGGAATTGACAAATTCTAAAATAGCATGAAGAATTCCTAAAACAGAAATTACATTGTTGACATTTTAGCATAGGTGACATATTTGATAAAAACACTTTTAACTAATGACTGGCATTTAATATCAGTACAGCGAGATAAGATAATCTCATGAATTACCATATGTTCCAAATATATTGTATATGTTGTTGAACATTGCATTCAGTTGTATTACTGTTACTTTTTCTGATGCTTTCTCCTGGAAAACTGTTCTAATATTTTTCCTGTATCCCAGCAGTAGTGTTAGTGTAAACTTCCTCCTCCAGTTAACTGCAGCGGGGTGGAGACCAGATGAACATGTCAAAGAAAATGCTTCTTTTTGACAGTCCCTTTATCTTCCAATCCACTGGAACAAGAAATGAAACAGAAAGGTCGTGTCATTTAGGTATGTCAACACAAAATCAGCAGTAAACAGACTGCTGTCAGGCAGGTGAAGCTCCACAGGACTAATATGTCACATTTAACATACAGTATCTGCATTTCTAATATTGCCTGCCACTTTTAGTTGACTCATCTCAGACTTTAGTTTTATTGAACATTCTTTACCCTCACCATTGCAGTATCAATGACAACATTCAGAGGAACTCAAATATGTTTGCTGCAATCCTGCAATGGTCCCATGAGTTTCTTTGTCTTTCTGTAAGGGGCAGTGTGTGTTTGGACTAAACCCAGCATTTCCACAGCAGCTCTGAAAGTCATTAAAACCTCCACAGACACACAACTGGCTTTCATTTTGTCATTATGGCCCCCATGAAGGCCCTGATTGTTGTAGGGGAGCCTCAGCCAGTGAAACAGTGCCATGGAGGGGGAGGGAGAAAAGGATGACGGAGGGACCACACATGTCTTCATGGACAGGGGATCCCCCATTAACCCATGGACTTTACTGAGGCCTGTGGGAATCAGCTGCCTCTGTAATGCTGGAGAACACTCAGAAAGAAGCCTGTTTGTGTAGTTTCTCTCTGTGTTTTGTGTTTTGAAAGTAGAGTGTCATCATCAAGTAGTATGGGTGTGTGTGTACGTATAATATATATATATATATATATATATATATAAACTCTATGAAGTTTCTCATGCCATGATATATATATATATATATATATATATATATATATATATATATATATATATATATATATAAAGCTGTAAAATCATCAACATATAACTCAAACTGGCCTTTCTGGATCAGTTTTGAAGCAAAATGCCCCCATCAATACCTTCTATGAATTTATTTCATTTATTGTGTAAGCTTTTTGATTGAATGCCCAAAATAATGAATGTCTTCACTGCAGTCACCGTCTTTCAGGAAATAAGTTGTAAAACATTCATAGTGAGGAAAGATGAAATCCAAAACTTTGACTTGAGAAAGATAGATAGATACTTTTTTAGTTATACTTTTACATTGTCCTACTGAACAAGAGTGGCCTATGCACAGACTTAATACAATTACACCCAGGTATTGAGGAGGTGCACGTCAACTGCTATATAACTACAGTCAGATTAACAGTACAGTCAGTAACTCACTGTCCATCAGTAGACAATTATCATGATAATACTTCCTTCTCTACATTACATTGTAGTGCGGTTGGGACCTTTCTGGGCATTTGACATTTGACTGGAGAATCCGTTTGGCCACCCCCTCTCTCTGCCTATAGATAACAATGTTATCAGTGGTGGAGCAGTCATTAGTGATGGGGTTAGACGAGAACAGAAGGGGCTGGGCTTCATGTTGTGCACCACCTTTTTAAATGCTGATATTGTTATTATTGTCCTTTTTTATCTAAGTGACTGGCCAACGGGAAAAAAGTATGAGACTTTGAAAGAGTAGCATGTCAGTGTGTAGTTTGGAGAAGAGGTGAAGACAGAGTAGAACAGAGAAACAATATTACTGTGAATATTGGACTGTGAAAAAGAATCCTGTCATTTGGAATTAAAGAGGAAATGCTGCTACAGGCATTCACTGAAAGCAAACTGAAAACTGAAAAGTATGAGACAAAAGAAAAAAGAAAAAGCAGCAGACAAAGAGAAAAGGCAGTAAAGAATACTTGAGATCTGCTTCCATTCAGAATAGATCATTTCACTCCCACATGGCAACAGCTCTGGAGAAATTTGGCCAGCACTCATGTGACACAACGAATCAAAACACTCACAACTGGAGTCCCCTGAGCCAACCAGGCATCCATGTGTTCTTCTCTACCAGTACGCACATTTCCATTTTTTCACTCATTGACCATTTACCAAAACACACAACACTCACTCAAGACAAAATTAAGTGATGATATGACGTACTCGTCTATGGTCAGGTTATATGTTAACATTTTAAACACATTCTTAAAATGTGTACTTTTAAAGTACTGCTAATGCAAAGACTTATAGACTGTAAGAAGTTTGGACAAAGCCTGACCACACATGGTGAGCCTCCAGGTCACCCATCAGCCCTTTGGGCCAAAGCCTCTTTGATGTCTAACACCGGGCTGCAGCAGGCAGGAAGAGCCCTGATACTAATCTGATCCCCCTCCACTGTTTCCTGAGGCACAAGCTACCCAAAAGTGATATGGTAGGTGCTTGATTTCCAGACTCAAATTAAATTAGGGTTTGAGTCAGAGAAAACATGTTGCCTTACTGGTTTAAAGCTATGGGTTTGAGGGAAAGTGGCCTTCCCCATCGCTTTCTTTAATGTACCCTGAAAAGGGTACATTAAACATTTGTTGAATATTCCCCACAGCAAAACCAGTGATTTTCTTTTGAGAATCATTAATGGTTCTACTTCTAATCTTCTCTATAGAGTAAGCACTGTTTGTTTCTCTATGAAGTTTCTCATGCCATGAGGCTCTATTAGTGTGGTGGATGAGAAGATAAGGCTGCGTAGCAGTAAATGTACAACTGTCGGAATAAAAAAAACTGGAGGAATAGTCTAAATTTCATTTTTTATTTCAGTCCCTTTTGTGTGTCATATATGTCTAATGCTAATTAGCACCATAAGTCGGCAGGAGCATCAAAAAGAATGGGACAGCATGGAATATCAGTTGATGGAAATATGAAAATGAACCCTGTCTCAACTGTATAGGATGTTAAGAACAACAAAAGTTTGTGAACAGATAATGTGCCAAATCATCAGACTCTATAATATTATTTAACCTCAACATCTACACCTTGAGTAAGTACTTAGCTCCTCAAACTGATGAGCAGTTGCACCTTACATGGCAGCCAATGCCATCGGTGTGTGAATGTGTGTGAATGGGTGTATGAGATATGTAGTGTAAAAGAGCTTTGAGTGGTCGGAAGACTAGAAAGGAGATATATAAGTACAGACTATTTATCATTTTGTTATGTCGCAACACAAGTTTTAATCAAAATCAAAGTTTCTGATATATATCATAGCATATAGTTTTTTATAGCTTTTCTCTCTTCTTTTCATATTCATATTGTATGAATGTGTTGTATAAATATATTTCAGATTTCCAATGTTTTGAATATATTTTGTATATTAGATATGTGTAATGTAATTTTGTGTTCACTCAATTATGTACTAAAAACAGTTCAACCAAAATGAAAACAGTCTGCATTTGAATGTAGAATTTGTTATTCTTCCAAAACATATTTAGAACAAAACTCTGGAAACATGAAAAATTATTTCAGATATATTTTCATGGTCATTCTTTTTCTTATTTTAAAGAATCTGTTAGCACTATTTTTCCTCAGATGTTCTGGTTGAGGTACAATTCATCAGGGACACACAACTATGTTTGAAGTTTTATTGACATCAGTACATGTAATACTAAAGGATTATTATTGTGCGGTTTCTGGTTCAGCAATGCAGTTCAGGTCTCTACTCTCCAGTAGTGCAGCTCATCTGCATGAACAGTTTTTTTCTGATCTCAGCATTTTCAGAACATTTCAGCCTGCAGTGTAACACACACTTTCTACAAAAACATTTCCCAGCCTCTCCTCCATTGTGAAGAGTTGACTGCTCCCCCTAGAGGCAGACACAGATTATACAACTAAAAAAATCAATCAACAAAGTAAAATAAATAAATAAATAATGTATTCTATTTAGCGTGAAAAATGTCAACAATATTAAAGTCTGTATCTGATCTATCTGGGTTTCCTATAAATGGATCAGTGCATATACAGCCACACAGTTAGACATTAAACTTGATTAACTTTGTCTTCAGATGTAGATAGAGGGTGTAAAGCTGGGCCTGAGCAAGGCCTTCCTGTGTTTGACCTGCCAGGTGCTGGAATGTGACGTGAGTCTGCCAGCATTGATAAAACCATTTACAGTGCAATCTGCAAGGAACCAAAGGGCTTGTCAAATGAGGGTGGTTGTTGAGGCAATTCTACAGCTCATGTGAGAAACATCTCTATGATGATAACCAAGGTGTGGGTGGAGAACTGATACACCCAGATTGCAAAGGTTAAGAGAAGCATGGTGAGAGGTTTTCAGGATAATGAGAGTATGAGGATGTTCCATGAGGTTTTTTGAAGTTTAACTTACATTAAAAAAAGAGTGTAATAGATCTGTGCAAACACAGTTCATGCTGGTCAAAGTATGCTACCTGCAACATATAATACTGGTCATGATAAGTTTTCTGCATTTGACACCAAGCAGGTTAAATTCTGTTAAAAATGAATTTAGTGTTAGGATGGTGAAGTTATGAAAGCAACTACAGCAAATACAGTAATGTTACATGGTCCGGGTGCCACTTTTTCCATTTCAGACATTAACATTAATATTAGACTAGCACTACACAACAATTAATAATTCTATTATTGCAATAATGTGTGTATCTATGACTCAGATAATCATTATTTATATATTTATATATTCAAGAGTCCCTTACTTCAGTTCACTTTCAGTAATTATTAAGTTAAAGGATCACATTTTGGGGGGATGAAAAACTCAGAAAACACATGGCAGTTAGTATTGCAATGGGATAATTACTGAAATATAAATGGTGTGTGACACAACACAGTTTGTTAAGAAATGGTGTGTTCCATGGTTTCTCATTGCCCTTTGCCTGAGGATACTCTTGGAGCAAAACTTTGCAAATAAATATATTATTATGAGTTAAACAGTGAGTTTGTTTATTTTGCAATGATGGATCCATTACTCTGACTTCTACAGCTGTCTCATGAAATAAAAAAATATCCTTTACAGTGTGAAAATAATGTGTATATGAAACTGCAAAAAAGTTTAAAGACAAAACTGTTTTGTTCAATGTTTACAGTACATTTAAGTTAATATTTTATATGAGCAATGATATAGCAATGAATGGTTTAACTTGAAGATGTATTTTCATTGTACTGATTCATGTTTCTGTAAGCCCAGTGTGTTCCTTCAAAGTTGCTCAGACACACCTTCTGAGCTGCACAGTATACAGCACTAGCTGTTTAAAAGGAATAGTCCCATTTATCAGAGAAAACAATTATACACACTAAAATCAGCTGTATGTGAGATGTGGGTATATCTGAGTAGTGGAATAGAGCACTGCACCCGAGTCACTCAATAAACATAGATAGATAGAAGAGTCATTAATAGTTTATCCTTGTGTACATTTCTGAGCCTTTTGTCATCTTCAAACTGACCAGGCCTGAACATTTCCTTTTCCACCTCCTCCTTCATTTCCTCCACTGTTTGGGTGTGGAAAAGCCCTTTATGTTTCAGTGACTACTACAGTAGTTTGCTTAGGCTCAGGCAATTTCTGCTCCAGTCAACACTGCAAAGGCTTTATATGTGTTGTGTTGATAAGTGTGGCAACATTTCAAAGCATTTCCTTAACGAGCAAACAGCTATCTTTCTGGGTTTCCTCTGTCACGTGACAGGCTCAGCCAGATTTTTGTGAATGAGTGAGACCGAGTGTTCAGTGATGTGTGTGTGTGTGTGTGTGTGTGTGTGTGTGTGTGTGTGTGTGTGTGTGTGTGTGTGTGTGTGTGTGTGTGTGTGTGTGTGTGTGTGCGTGCGTGCGTGCGTGCGTGCGAAAGGCAGTCCATTCATACATTCCTCTCAGAGTAACCTGAGCCTGGGTGCGGTAGGTGAGGGGTGCAGAGAACACAGAGTGTGTGAGAGAGAGAGAGAGAGAGAAAGAGAGAGAGAGAGAGAGTATTACAATATAATACTTTTTTTATAATACCTTTTGGTCATTGAACTAATTCAAGACACCTCAAAGAAAACCTATGCATGTGTATGCATATATTTAAAACTAAATCAAAATCAGTTTTAGTCTAATAATAATAGTTTATGCTTTAAATATCTGAGGTTGACTGACTGGAAACAAGTCAAAAACATAGGCACTCACTGATGTTGATTGTTTAAAAATCAAGTCTCAAGAATCCCACAATAAAACACTCTTCAATGTCCAGACATCTTGAATGGGCTCTTTAAAAGGGGACAATGTCCAGACAGGAGGAAAATGCACTGTTCATTTTCTTGTGTTGTACTATAGAGCCTGCTCGGGTGGCAGAACAACACAGAACATAGTGCTGGAACACAAACACACACACACACACACACACACACACACACACACACACACACACACACACACACAGATATAAAGCAGCAAAGCAAGGCCCCAGTGTTTGGCTCCCCTCCCCTGTGTCTGGTTGCAGCCCTCCTCCGTCCTGTGACCTACAGGCATTTAACCTTTGACCTGCAGGGCCAATATTAACTCTTGTGTGATTGTTCCAGGGCAGCCGACTTCCCCTGGCCCAGGCCCTGAGAACATTCCTGGGCTCTGTCGCTAGGAGAGCCTCACTGTCACACTGATGACCTCCTCTATGGCCAGGGTTACCCTTGATCTTCAATACACACACACGCAGGAACTGGCATGTACAAAAGGACTCTTGCACACACACATACACAATCATTGCCCCACCCCCTCCTCTGCTGGTGCTGGTCTGTCTCAGAACTAAAGGCCACCCAGTCTGCCTACTATTGCTCTGATGCTCTATGCTCACTCTGCATGCAAAACTTGCATTTGGTGGCTAGTGGATGACTGAGACGTTTACTTGTTTAATGGATGTACATTTTAATACAAGTTAAGCCATGTTAATAATAATAAATAATCTGTCTTCCCTTACTTAATAGTAAAACTGTTTTCATTTTAAGTGTTCATTCAGAACTTACCAGCATATTGTGAGGTATCATGACTAAACATGTGCATAGTCAAACTAGTCATAAGTATTCAGACCCTTTGCTGTGACACTCATATTTAACTCACATGCTGTCCATTTCTTCTGATCCTCCTTGAGGTGGTTCTACTCCTTCATTGGAGTCCTTCATTGGTGTTTCATTAAACTGATTATACTTGATTAGGAAAGGCACACACCTGTCTATATAAGACCTTATAGCTCACAGTGCATGTCAGAGCAAATGAGAATCATGAGATCAAAGGAACTGCCCAAGGTGCTCAGAGACAGAATTGTGGCAAGGCACAGATCTGGCCAAGGTTACAAAAGAATGTCTGCAGCACTCAAGGTTCCTAAGAGCACAGAGGCCTCCATAATCCTTAAATGGAAGAAGTTTAGGATGACCAGAACTCTTACTCGACCTGGCCAAACAGCCAAACTGAGCAATCGTGGGAGAAGAGCCTTGGCGAGAGAGATAAAGAAGAACCCAAAGATCACTGTGGCTGAGCTCCAGAGATGCAGTAGGGTGATGGGAGAAAGTTCAACTATCCCTGCAGCCCTCCACCAGTCAGAGCTTTATGGCAGAGTGGCCCATCTCCTCAGTGCAATACATATGAAAGCCTGCATAGAGTTTGCCATAAGATTCTCTGGTCTGATGAGATGAAGATTGAACTTTTTGGCATTAATTCTAAGCGGTATGTGTGGAGAAAACCAGGCACTGCTCATCATCTGCCCAATACAATCCCAACAGTGAAACGTGGTGGCAGCATCTTGCTATGGGGGTGTTTTTGAGCTGCAGGGACAGGATGACTGGTTGCAATTTGAGGAAAGATGAATGCGGTCAAGTACATATCCTGGAAGAAAACCTCTTCCAGAATGCTCAAGACAAGACAATGACCCTAAGTACACAGCTAAAATAACAAAGGAGTGGCTTCGGAACAACTCTGTGACCATTCTTGACTGGCTCAGCCAGAACCCTGACCTAAAGCCAATTGAGCATCTCTGTAGGGATCTGAAAATGGCTGTCCACCAACATTCACCATCCAACTTGACGGAACTGGAGAGGATCTGCAAGGAAGAATGGCAGAGGATCCCCAAATCCAGATCATCAGCATCATTCCCAAGAAGACTCAGGGCCGTACTAGCTCAAAAGGTTGCTTCTACTCAATACTGAACAAAGGGTCTGAATACTTATGACATGTACATACAAAATAAATATACATGTGATATTTCAGTTTTTCTTTTTTAATAAATTTGCAAAAACATTCTACATTTCTACTTTCTATTTCTACATTTCTGTTTTTTCTGTCAAGATGGGGTGCTGAGTGTGTACATTAGTGAGAAATGAAATTAACTTTTTTGATTTTAGCAAATGGCTGCAGTGAAACAAAGAGTGAAAAATTTAAAGGGGTCTGAATACTCTCCGTACCCACTGTACTTATAAGGTAAGTATCATGTTAATTAAAAGGAAGTTTGCTCTGGGCAGAGGCTGCATCTCTTCTCATCTCATTTCTGTTTATTAAGACAGAAAACCCTGCCCCCATGTCCTGCTGTGATGGATATACTGTAGTGGACTTAAAGACCCTGCACACAAAGGATATGGTACTTTAAAATTTCTTGTAATAACTAAATTGCATCCTAAATTGCATCCTTGTAGCCTATCCTTACAACTTTTAAATAAAATAAACACCATAGATTCAAAGTAGTATGTGTAGTATAAGTACATGAATCAGGATTTGACAGTATATGAGCTTCTATTAGTCTATTGTGTTTAACATTTACAGAACGGTATGTTTGTTGGCTCTACATTAAGTAGTCGGGGCCGTGTTTAGCTCAGTCGATAGAGCAGCTGCCCCATATGCAAAGTCTCGCTGTAGGGGCCCTGGTTCGAATCCTGACCTGTGAGGCCCTTTCCCGCATGTCATCAAAAAAAAAAGAAGAGTATACATAAAGACATACTAGAAACAGGAAACATAAAATAAAATGCACTTTTCAGACATATGGATATGCATTTGGATAATTTCACAGTGCACTGTATACTCACATGGTGTGTGGCATTATAATAGAAAAATATCTATATAACATATCTATAACATTTTACAAAACATGAAATCACTAACCCAATATTCCAGTTAATATAAACAAACATTTTGATCAAATATTCATCATATTTCTGTGAGGAATTAACCCAGCATTGTAGTTAATATGAACCATTTATCCTGAATCTTCACCACATGTTTCTGGGTTAACCCAGTATGTGATTGGTCCTGCTGTGTAGTGCTGAGCATGACCCAGATTGAGTTATTCTCCGTAGTGTTAACAGGAATACCACACACATATGACTGGACTCACATACAACGAATCAGAACAGAAGTTTCTCAGAATGTGCATACAATGTTTGCATATGAGCTCAATGCCTCTCTGCTGACCACATGGCTGACACCATACTCTGATGATGTGGTTGGTTTCACACACTGTTTCCCTTCAGCTAATTGAGTTGCATAGTGTAAGTCACTTATGAGCACATGCACACTCATGATTGACAACAACAAACAGAACCACGGCTCTGGCTATACCTTGACCTTGAGATGAAGCCACTCATCATACTAACTTAACTAAAATTAAAATAAAACTAAGTAAATTAAACTAAACTTTATCTCAACTTCAGAATAGACCCACCTCTCTTGCGCTCTCTCTCTCTCTCTCTCTCTCTCTCTCTGTGTGTGTGTGTGTGTGTGTGTGTGTGTGTGTGTGTGTGTGTGTGTGTGTGTGTGTGTGTGTGTGTGTGTACAAGCACATACACATACATTTGCCACTGCATTAAGAGCCTAAAATCTGTTTGACCAGTAACCCAATTGACCCTTTGACAAATGTGTGTACAATAAGAAAGTATATGTGTCCATGTGTTATTAAGGGTACAACACAGTGATGCCTTGTGTATTTTATAAATGTGGGGAATCGTTTGTGGTTTTGGACAGTCTTACCTTGAAGGTGCTCATGGTGTTGCACTTAAAGTCAAAAGAAGTAGGTGTGTGAAGAATAGCCAAAATGGACCTCAAGAGAACAGTTCAAGTGATGGTACTCCAATGATCCGCATGAAGTAGACATGCTTTGTTGGATTGTTCAGAAAATGAACAAGAAACCTCTAATTCTGAAATGGAACATGTGTGAAGTGGTTGCACTGAATTTAGGCAAAGACAACCAATTGAGGACAAATGCCTTCAGTTCTGTTGAATTTAAACAAAAAGCTTACATCTCAATCAGGTAGCTACTGCAAAAAACACAGCCAGTAGCGTAGTAGCGTACAGTACAGCTGTGAAATGTGTAATAGAAACATTTATGTGTGTGTGTGTGTGTGTGTGTGTGTGTGTGTGTGTGTGTGTGTGTGTGTGTGTGTGTGTGTATGAGGATGTTACTAATGAGTTGAGAAGCAGGTCAGCTCTGTAAGAAGATCGAGGCCTCCTGGTGAGGAGTAGTCAGCACTTTGTGATGGCCACGCTTCAGGACACAAACACACACACACAAGGAAGTTGATCAAGTGTATGCAATGAGGTCAGGGTGGTGTGTGGGAAGAGGAGGATGGCGTGAGAACACAAGGCAATGGTGGTGGTGGGTGGGGTTCTGTAGTAATGACCACAGGTTGGACACATGCCTGCCATTTGGGCAACAGGTGGCCAGGCATGTTTTTCTGCGGTCACCAGACATGGAGTCAATGAAGTGGAAGTGACACTGTGATGAACAAAAGGCAAAAAATGCAGGTAACAGACAGTGATGTTCCCCTGCATCCCCCCCATGAGTAGATCATCATCTGGGATCAAACAGTGTCTGCCGTTCCTTTCTCACCACAGGTCAGGCCTTGAAGCTGCTCACATGGTGAGCAAATGAAAAATCAAAATAAAAAAGTCAAACAGACGATTAGAGAGAGGGAAAACAAGTTAGTTAAGTACTTATAGAATATATTTTCATTCTCCTGTAAATTCTCACAAATTTTTTGTGGCAATATTTCTTTTTTTAAAGATAAATTTTAGTATAAATTGCACTCCATGTGTTTATTCAATAACCTGTTCATTAACTTGTGCAACTACTACACTATACTATACTATACTACAGTATACTATACTACAGTATACTATACTAGATTTACTAGCTCTAGTATATACTAGTTATATACTGTATACTAGATTTTATTTGGTTTATTGCTCGGTCTGTCTGTCTGTCTGTCTGGTTGTTGAGGGGTCATTGACCCTTTGAGAACGTGACAAGACAGCAAGCCGCTGGCCAGAGGGCTGATGGGTCACAATATTGTGTAGAGGGCAACTGTCCACTCTAGACTATTGTCTGAATGAACGCTACAGTCTCTGAGACAAAAGAAGCACCTGTCTGATCATCCAAACACACACACATGCACACACACAGACACATACTGGTCTGCCATGTGCCTGACACAAGGCCACTGTGTGTCTATAACCTCCTCTTTCACAAAGGAGGGGAGTGTGATGTGGGCTGGATGGATCTTTGAGATTATATGTGTGTGTGTGTGTGTGTGTGTGTGTGTGTGTGTGTGTGTGTGTGTGTGTGTGTGTGTGTGTGTGTGTGTGTGTGTGTGTGTTGGCGGGAGAGAGACAGGGGAGTGTGTATGTGAGCTCTGTGAATGTCTGTGTGGTTTGGGGGTGGGAAGGATCACTCTAGGGGTCACTTTGGCGGGAATGTCAGGCTTGTTGGATTTACATCTGTTCAGAGCGTGCCAGCGTGTGCACCACCCCACAGTGAACATGCACACATACATCCTGCCATTTGTGAGGAACAGTAAGGCATCATGTTGGCATGTGCCTGATTAACAACAGGTCAATCTGTCCTTCTGTGGAAGTGTGTGTGTGTGTGCACATGAGCAGCAGAAGCGATACTAAAACACTTGTTGCGCATCTGTCCTTCAAGGCATGTCCAATGAGCAGCTCCTATAATCAAAGAGGGGCTGTGTTGATCCAAGTAGGCATCTATTGACAGTTATCCAGGGAGACATAGGCCAACTAAGTCATAGCTGTCAGGCTTTACCATCCCTCTGGGTCTCAGTGAATAATTGTGCATTCATGGGCTGTCAAGATGATTGCATATACTGCTCTTCACCAGGGAGTTTCACTTAACTTAAGGGGGGATTGTAGAAAGCAGGACGCAAGTTTGGTTAATTGTGATGTCAAAATAAATCATCTGTAAGCGCTAACCAAATGTGTTTCTTTAGGAAAATAACTTTTGAAACAGCAAAACCACAGACTGAATATTACAGTGCTGACAACATCAGGTGCTTCAGAACACACCTCCTCTGACCAGAAAACGATTTCTATTACTCAATCGATCTTCAAAAACACCATGCACTGTTAGAACATTTGACTTTGGCGTAATGATATTATACAGCAGTCAAAAGAGAAAAAAAGGTACATTTAAAATTAGTCTCCATTGCTATATTGAAGCCTACAAACTAGAAAACACTGAAATCATTTTTCTGAAATGTAGAAACACACAAGCCATGCTCACCTGAAGCAGGTCTTGCTCAAAGGATGCAATAAGAGTGGCACATGTGGTGTTTTTTTTTACTTTTCCAACTTCAGTCAACACTTCTATCTGTATTAACATCACAGTGGACGTGTGAGGTGAGTGATCTGACATTTATGACAACTCAAGCTAAATATACACTTCCTTTTTCTACCCATGAATGCTAACAACAGCACAAGCATGCATGATTGAATAAGGTCTTGAATCTGCAAAAAACATGAATAATGTGCAAACAAAGCAAGACAAGGTGACTTGGGTTACCAGGTGGAGACACATGGCTCAGTGATAACTGCAGTATCTCTTTATGCAAACAGGCTAGTGATAAAGTGGCGGTGACTTTCAACAACCGACCAACAACTCCCACATAAGGGCTGCAACACCATTGACATGTTCTGAGATCTGTGGCTCATTGCACCAGATCAAAACCAAGCCTGCTATAAAATGTAAATACAAGGTGAGTTAATGACCTAACAGCAGCATATTTCAACACACTCTAGAATTTGTTTTACTTTCGCTTTTTCCAGGTGTCCAGGGTGCACACTACTCCAAGGACACTTCGACATGCAGACTGGAGGGGACTGAACCACCCATCATCTGATTAGTCGAGGACCTGCTCTATCTCCAAGCCACAGCTGCCCCGTATAGTAATGGTAAATGGACTGAAGCACCTTTCTGATCTACTGACCACTCAAAGTGCTTAACATATCACCTTTCACACACACATGAATACAATGATGGCAAGGTCTGCCATGCAAGTGCCAACTGTTCATCAGAAGTGACACAGCACTTCCTGCACTCACACAAGAACTAAATAAAACAATCAGGACAACTAGACACAAATTAAATGGACGACACAGGTGAAAAAAATCAGGGTGGAACATAATCAAGAACAGATTAAAGCAGGAAGTAATACAAGACACAGAAAGGAAAGAACTACAAATTAAAACAGGAAACACAAAACAAACTCAAAACCAATTATCACACAATGACAAAAAAAAAAGTGAAAATGGCAAACTTAGGTTATATCATTTGTTTTTAACACAGACAGTGTAAAACAGGGACTCAGTATTGTGGCATCACTCACAGGTTTCTGAAGAGCCAACGTGAAGTTTAGTGCAGTGGCTCTGGTCGTCACCATCCTGCCTCTGTTGCCTCCTGGTTTTTCTAAAACTGGGCAAAGACATGGATCATCAGTGATCTTGAGACAAGCTAAATAATGCCTGGGTGCCATTTGTAATGGCACCAACCTGTCAGTTAAAGCGTTCATGCGTTCTTTAAGTCACCCTCAGTACAGTTAACTAATGAGACCAAAACCATTTTTTGTACCAGGCTATAAACATGTTTATTTCTGCTGTGAAGCTGGACTGACTTCTGGAGTCAGCCTCAAATGGCCATTCAAGGAACTGCAGTATTTGGCACTTGTTTGTTGGCTTCACTTCACAGCCACACACACATTTAATATAACTATGTTGTTTATTGTGCCTCGAAATTACAGTAAGTCGTAAAAAGTTTATAATACTTCATACTCTCAGTGCATCAGAACTTGTATGCATGTACATATACTGGTGTGAACACATGGTCCTGGTGGTAAGCGGACATGTATTACTGTGTGTGCACGCATATATTAGCTGTCTTCCTACATGTGTTGCACTCCACTGGGGCATTGGGATGGCTGAATGGAGGAGTGTGGAGGAGGAACAGGGAGGGATAAAATCGCTTTCAGAAGAGGGAGGAACTCAACACATAAATCCTCCAGCTTCTCTTTGATAAGGCTTCAATTCACGAGGGATCATGTACCATGCTAATAGCTGCCTGCTTCAATCTCCCAGCCAGCTCACATAACACGCACACACATACACACACACACCCATGCACACACAAACACCTCAAGCATACAAACAAATAACATATAAACATATAAAATATGGATAACACAAACTATTACTGTCTTTATGTGACACATAATATAACACAGATTAAAAGAATCTGCAAAATTGTATATAGGGTAATATATGTAGAATTCATACCATAGTAACTCTCTCTCTCTCGCACACACACACACACACACACACACACACACACACACACACACACACACACACCACAATCCCAGGCCAAAATCAGGCCGTTTCTGTCTTGAGATGTTCACACAATTAAGTCAACCTAATGCGAGTGGACAGGCGCCCACTGCCATGGCTGTCAGACACAATATGCTCTAATTATACATTCACTAAATGCAAACATCTGAAAATGTTGTCTCCTGTGCAACCTGAAAGAATAAAGGGGTGCAGGGTTACATGACAGAATCTGAAGCAGACCTTGTGGTGCTCAACCTCGCCACTAACGCTAAAACACAGCTACTGTGATCTATTCACTAATACTCCAACGCAGATTCAGCTGTGGATTAAGCAGCCATCAACTTTTCAGGTTTTAGGATATTTAAAACAATGAATTTCAATGTTTTCGCCAAAAGCTTGAGATACCAATACAAATGACATCAAAATAAAAAATACAAGGTTTTGGTAAAACCAAAATAAACGTTTTGGAATGAAAGCAGTTTTGCTCTAGGCTTTACATGTATTCACAGTATTCACAGTTAATGCAGGCTGCAGACAGATGTGATTCTATATAGCACCACACTGTGAGCGTCCACCATAGCACACCATGACCCCCACACTGGCTTCTGAAAGAAAAGGCACCAGAAAATCATTCTTTTGGAATGACGCATAGCAGAACTCTTAACTGTTCTGTAAAAACACCTGTAGAATGTGTAGGCTTCACACTCATGTGTGACTGCTGGCCTTAAATACATTCAGTATACACCCCTACTAGATGACACTAAATTAATTAAATTCACAAACAACATTAATGACTAAAAGTTAAAAATCAAATTGGATTGGGAAACGACCCATCCATGAAATAGATGTTGACTTACTGAAAATATTGAGTTAACATATAAAGATGAAGGTTCATTCCATCGAGCATATTTCTTACAGACGTCTTACAAAGAGTTCTCCACGGCACACTTTCTCTTTTCTTCCTTTGTTGTCACTCCTCTGGTGTCTGCCCTCAGACAGGCTCTTGCTCACTCTCATGAGAATGAGAACCAATCAAAGACGAGATCGAACTTCAAGTTGGTCTTTGTCCTGACCTGATTCCTAATCACACTGACAGTGTTTGTCTTTTGCAGCCAGACTTTATTAACATTTTTCATAACATGTGCTTCTAAATATGCTACCTAGTTCATTTGTTTTCCTTTTGACTGTTTTTACAGTCAGAAGTTAATACTGTTTCTGTGTCTGACTCCCAGCCAGTTCGAGCTCCTTCCTGCAGATGGATGAGAAATTTTGAGTTTTGTTCTGTACATGTATGAAAGATTAACTCTGGACAATACCCTGACCTGATTCTCTGGACATTGTCTGGAGTTGAGTGAACACTGCAAACTTTATTAGGATTTGCAAGTCTTGTCTGTTTCTCTTTGTTTTCCTCTTGTGTTACCTGCCCGTCGTCTTCTGTGCTTGTTCTTGTCTCTCCTGTCTGTGCAGGCTGGGCATGGCTGACCTAATTTCTCCTGCCACTCCTTCCACTGATTCTCACCTGATCTGCTTCCATACCTGCAACTCATCAAGCTACTGCAGTATATAACTCTGGTTCTTTCTTCCAGACTTGTTCCTTTGCTGTATGTTGCGAGTTACCAGCACTGAGAAAGATTTTTGGAAGAATCTTTTGGTCTTTGTATTTTTTGTGGATGTCTGCCTTTAAGCTTTTCTATTTTGTCCGCCAGCCCTGCCACCCTCAGCCTGTTTTTGTTTGCTCTACAGTCTTCACCCTCCTGCCCTGAATATCTTCCCTGGACGTCACCATCACTCACCACTGATCTTTGTCACATTTTTGTAAATAAACCTAACCTTATTCCTGCCTATCTGCCTTGTGGGTTCAGTGTTCCATCTTAAGCTCACACTTAACAGCTTTTGTCTTGTTATTTTATGTTATCCTCTTTTCAAAATCTTTATCGTTCAGGCTAATGAGCTAATCCACTTACAACAGACAGAAAGGTTTTTATTACAAATGCTTACAAATCCAGTTAAGGTACAAAACCTTTGAAGACAATATTTAGATATTGTCCATGATTCATATTGTTAACACGTTTTTGATTAATCTGTGTGTAGCATGACAAGTGATGCAACATTTAGCTTTTTCTCGCACTTAAAAAGAAAGTGAATGAACTGTGCAACTCCATGAGCTGTAAAAGAGGGTACCAACAGAGAATACATTCTTCAGACAAGAGGGTTTCAACTGCCTGTTCTCAAATAAAAGGCGAGCAGACCATAAAACATGAAGGAATCTCTGACTGGTAAAACTTGTGACAATTTATGTCATCAATTGGCCAGGGGAAATGATAGTGGTCGTTGCAGGTCTAAAGAAGGCCTGTGTACGTCCTGACTGTCAAGGTGGTCCCATTAAGGATCATTGGTTTTATAGTACTCCCTAACAGTCTTCACTTTCTGAATGGCTTACTTTGATTTAAGACTAACAAAACAGGCACAACATGTTCAAAGATTCTTCTCAGTAGGTCCCACATTGAAAACAAGAGGTTTGTTTTTCACCTTCTATTCAAAAATCAAAAAAATCAAAAAAATTTATATATTAAAGGCAGTTGTGAGCTGTGTCACACTACTCATGGTCAAGCCTACTGATCATCAATTGATAGAAAAACATGTTTCATGTATTTACAGCTACAGATGAATTGCTGACAATGTTTACTTTTCAAATACAGTCTTATCCTAACCCAGGGGCGCCACCCCAAAATGTCCAAAGAGCAAAAAAAACATAGAAATACAAAAATAGAAATACAGATTTTTGGTGTAATTTTTTTATTTTGAGGATTTGAGAAAAAAAATGGGATGTGCATAATAGGCCTTCTGTAATTTCAGACCTTAGTATGGAAAAGAAATGCAGTTCTCTTCAAACCTCAATAACAATACAACTCTTCTCTATCCCCCCTTATCTGGGCAACAGAGTGTAATAACACGCAGCCTGCAGTTAAAACGCAGCCTGCAATTATAAATATAAAACAGCAGCTTTTTGAAAAGGTAAGTAGGCTATATAAAATGAAAATAAGCTAGGTTAATTTCAATTTCTGTCCATTATCCTATTTTCTTTAGTTTTCCGCAAATGCCAAGTTAAGTAGCCTAAGTCAGTGCAAATAAGTAAAATAAATAAAACAATCCTTTTTTCTCTTCCTCCTTATGCGGCGTAAGACACAAACTTGCAGCAGTAGTAGAGTTTGGAGATGCAATCCACTTCTTGAAACTGTTTTTGCGGGCCTCTAATTTCTCCACAGGCACTGCAGTTGCACTTTTTCTCTCAGTCCCAACTGGGTGCTCGGCTGCAAATTCACCATGTTTTACCTGGAAATGTTGCTTCGAATTGCTCTTCTTGTTATTTGACAACTTCTCATTGCAAATCAAACATGCAGGCAATCCTTCAGCATCAGCAATGAAAGCAAACGATTCTGTCCCTTCTTCCTTAAATCCATTTTTCTCATCAGCAGTCTTTCTCTTTTTGCCTTTGGGATCCATGGACCATCACAGACCCCTGTTTGTTTACAACAGCCACCCGCCTGTCACCGTGCTGTGTGTTGCAGGCTATGACACAATTCTGCTATTTGGTGCAATTCTGAAATTTGGTATTTATTACATAAATGTTTTACAGCATAAGAATGTTTGTGTCAGGTTTTCCCCCTTAAGAAACCATATTAAAACAACAACAACCAAAAAATTCATTCTTTTTCCATTTTCACACTTTATTTGAAATTCTTTGAAAAAGCTCCAGGGAGCCACTAGGGGAGTGCTAAAGAGCCGCATGCGGCTCTGGAGCTGCGGGTTGCCGATCCCTGTCCTAACCGATCAAAACTGGCTGGCAAGGCTTTTTAATATTGAACTTGGTTTTACAGCTGGGGACTGTGAGACCCCAAACAGAAGGAATGTGCCTTTTTCTGTAGCAGACATATGTCATCAGTTAAAAATCAAGTTTAGAAGTAATTCTCATCAAATGTCATGATTTCAAGGTAGTAAAAGAATGAATCTGTTTTTGGAGCTGTGAGCTCTGAACCCAAACAAAACATCATGAACATCATGATTTATTAGACATTGCCTGATCTGCACAACTTTTGTGAAGTTATAGGGTCATAGTTAAATGCATATATATATATAAAGTCCTCTGAGGCAAAATGTGTTTTGTGAATTTGGGCTATACAAGATTTGATTTAATTTCCTAAAACGTCCTTAAATCACTGACAGCACTTTCAGACAGGCAACAAAAGCCACAGACTCAGTGAACCAGCTGTTACATAGTGGTGAGAACAATTCACATATCTGAAACAACCTGTTACTGCATTGAATCTTTATTGAGAGGCTGGTGTATGATTCAGTCTAGTTTCTGAGTTAACTGACTTGATTTTTCTGAATGTGTACAAGTTGAGTTTTATGAAGTGATTTGTATTTTGTATATGAAACAAATGATTACGAGAAACGTAAAACTAGATAAAACACAAGCAGAGTGCTGTCAACATCTCAAGTGGAAGAGAAGTGTATTTAAAGGTAATATGGTCCATAGCCATTAGCATTGAAGAGCCTGGAAATCTAAAGCTGTGGGGAAGGAAATTCACTGTCAAAGAGCTGAGGCCATTCACTACTCCCTCTTTTACCCCTCTGTTGCCGCCTCCTCCTCCTCTTCTCTTGGGCTCAGATCCTTTATTTTGACATCTGTCCACCACATTCCAAATGCATCTCCTCATCCATACCTGTTGGTTTCACACAAAAAGCTGGTTCTTCTGTGCATGACAAAAACACATTCTTACATGCTTGCAGTTGTACGAGTAATATGTTTATTACTTTCATTGTGTGTGTGTGTGTGTGTGTGTGTGTGTGTGTGTGTGTGTGTGTGTGTGAACATTGATCCTTGCGGGGAAATTTGGTAAATTAAAGAGCAACATACTCACTCGGCCTCGATGGGGAACTTGACCATAAACTGCTGTGTTAGATTTGTAGTGGAAATGCAACACAGTCTTGTTGTAATGTCAAATGTAATAGCTACCATATAATGTAATAATCTGCTGAAGAGCATATCCATTAAAGATACATTATTAAATGAAATGAAAGATCAATATCAATCTCATATCTGTGTAATCAAGTGTGCAGCAAGAACCAGTAGGCAGTTACAGACACAGTGGGTGAGGGTATCAAACCTAACTTAACTTAACTTAACCAAACATAACTTTAAAAAAAAAAGAGAAACAACAATGGTGTTGCTATATGTTGGAATTTCAATATCTTAACTCAAGGTTGGTTTCTAGGATGTTGAGTCTACCATTTCTAAGATCAATAATGAACATTCACGCTCAATTTATTAACATACAGTATCTATACAAACAATCTGGAGAACCTAAATGAATAAAAGTGTTTAGCACTGTCACCTCACATTAAGAATGTTCCTGGTTCAAACCTTGGCTGGCTGGAGTTTGCATGTTCTCTCTGGGTCCAAAGGCATGCACTTCATAGGTTAATTGCAGTTTAACGGTTATTATTTCTGAGTGAGCAGAATTGGGTGTGAGGTTGTTTATAGTGTGAACATTCAGTGACTCTGCTTAACTTTACTACATTTACTACAACTGAACTCTCATGGCACACAGTTGGAAACATTTTTGGTCATGGACGGCGATGGACGACCCACCATACTGGCAGCAGCGGCTGCGGCGGTGGGCGTGCACGAGCGCGTGCGCGGGGTGGACCACTCTGCGATCGACCGGATCATGTCTGGTGATCGACCGGTAGCTCGCGATCGACGTATTGGGCACCCCTGTTGTAGAAGATAGCTATCATGGCCGAGATCACCACTGACATGTTGATGTTTATGTCCACGATCACACTCAGAGTGGCACCTACAGGACACACATCAGGTGTGTCCTGTCCTCAAGTCCGACATTTCCTCTTCTTTTCATAGTCTAGTGCCCAAGTGAAGTGGTCCCGCTTCGCTTATTCTGAGTTTAAAAGTCAGAATTCTGCGTTTAATAGTCAGAACTCTGAGTTTAAAAGTCAGAATTCTGAGTTTAAAAGTCAGAATTCTGAGATTTTTTTATTTTTTATGTGGCCCTAATCCTCTTCCGTACACCGCGACGAGAGACGCTGGTTTGTTTTTTATTTGCTGCACCGCGACGAGAGACGCTGGTTTATTGTGTTTATTTTGGTGTGTGTCCGCGGTAAAACACGGAGCGGATTTTTGAGTTGCTGTTTGTGGTGGCACATGCCCTGGACTTAACTGCACTGAACTGTGGCATTGTGAAAACCTGGAACGTACGGTTCCCAAAGGAATGAACTGAACCTTTTCTTTTTTTTTGTTTGTACTGTGGTGAAGCATTGTGAAAATACACATTGTGAAAATCGCCTTGTGAGTGTGTGTCAGTTGCTTTGTGTATAATTGCTGTGCTGATCTGTTATGGGCTGAATTATTTTTGTTCTGTTTATCTTACTTTGTCAGACTTGACTCTGACTGGCACCCCAGCATTTTTTCTAGATGACCCATTACAGTGTGTTTTCCATGATGAGGGGATGAGGGTGTGAAATACTATTTTGCTGTTGTGCGTGTTGGGTTGCATGTGCTAAGAATAAAAACTTTGTCGCGGTCTTCTTTGCACTGACTTCCGCTGTCTGTCTCATTTTTGCTCTTCCTACTAGAGTGCCTTCCTGAGGGCTGAAGAAAAATCCACAGAAAAGCCGCATCTTTGTATAAACTGCTTAGTTCAAAGCATGGGGAAAAAGTAGGGGCTTATAGTCTAGAAAATACAGCAGTCGCTCGCTATCAAGATGTTGTCTAAAAAGCAGAATGTTCATCCTGGCACTTTTCTTTTAACTTGTTTAGGCCTACTTGGCCTGGCCATCTATTTAATTGGTCTAATTAGGCCTATGCATTGACATTTTTTATGTGCAGGTCATCAATAAATCTGATCAAAGTAATTTACACTTTATACTTGTGTTATTTATGTGTCCTAGTCCATTTTGTTGCATTTTTAATTTATAAATGTACGCTGCTTGCATGAAAAGGTCGTTGTCACATTTTCAGAGGGTAGATTGCTTTTGGCTACCATGGAATTATATGCCTCATTGTGAGACTCTTCAGAAATCTTCAGTTATTGGTCCCTGTGTTTTTCAAAAAAAGCTCAACAAATATTATTCAAGTAGAATGTAGGCTACAGCCTCCAGTCAAATTCCACAACTTCAGCACTTCATCCTTCAAACCTTTATAGAAACCTTCAAAATCAACACATTTTTCACTGGACATTAAGGATATGAAACAGTTTGAAATTTTTGAATAGAAGTATAAAATTCATGAATTGAATGAAAATATTCAAGTAAAGTACTACAAGTAGCTCAAAGTTGTACTTATTTATTAGTACTAATTATTTTATTATTTTGGTGACATCATTTTACTTTGGTGCCATTTTGTAACATACAGATTTTTTTCTGTATTTTTGTTCAATACAGGTTAACTTTTGACAACAGCAGTCATCAAGCACAGCATGGTGTTTGCTCTTTGCTCTACAGACTGTATTTGTGCAGCACCTCTCTCAGTACAGTAAAACAACCAGCTGTAAGCTTGTCCTTTAAAGTATTGAAGGAAGCATGGAGGCTCGGATACTGCCCTGGTTATCGCTGGGTGGATGATTCGTCAGGATCACCTCCTTGTAGTCTGGTACCCTGCAGTCCAAAGACATTCATTTCGATTTGACTGGAAACTAAAGGAAAAGATGCAATACCACAGATGACTACTAGATGTCTCTAAAAATCTCCTTACTGTGTGAAGTCAAAAAGTCCTAGCTGTGATCTCAAACTATCTAAATCAGTGGTCCCCAACCTTTTTATCACCACAGACCGGTCAACACCGGGGGATACTGAATCGTGACTGGTCGCTATCGTTACCGTTACGCCGCGCAAGTGACCCAGACGTCACTGAGAGAATCATTTCTCAAAATACAAAATAAAAGGTTTTTCAAAATAAAAGATCGTCCATACTCAGATAATACATAAAACGGTAATAATTAATTATTTCTTGTGCGGCCCGGTACCAATTGATCGACGGACCGGTACTTCTGGTTGGGGACCACTGATCTAAATGATTACATTGTGCTAAAATAAGATATAAGATATAGACCTAATTATGTACCTGTATGTGATATTATTAAGATCCGTGTTTCACATTAAGAGTTGTATAGTGAGTGATCTATTAATTATTATTAATTACATGCACCTTCAGTCATACTATTTAGCAACATAGCTCTGTTGACTGTGTTGGACTATTGGAAGTAGCTTTCAAAATCAATAAATTGCTGGAAGGAATATTTAACTATCTGAGCTGACGCAGAGAGGCAAACAATATCTCTACCTCCCAATAATAGTCATTTGCAGAACATCTGCTGCATCCAGTCTGCAGTGTTTTACTGATTCTTGCTTTATTTGCAGGTCCAGTATGAAGTACATGGACTCTAAACTATATGAAGAATGAATGGATGGGTTGCAAAGAAATCCTACAGGTTGACACCATCAAACCAAAATCTATTCTAGTGTGATGGAGTCAAAGAGTGAGAGATGGAGAGATTCAGTAAGTGAGCTGTTGCTACAGTTATGTTTTGACATCTTTGAAGTTCAAGTTAAGATTAAGCTCATGGTCGGCCTGTGCGTCTTATTTTTGCCAACATCAAACAAGAGTAAAAACATACTGAATAAATGTAAATAAGTATGTCTTTTAGTGATGTATAATAAACATGTTCTTTATTTTTTTTCTTTATGGGGGCATGCAAGGCATGTAAATATGTCAAAAGAAAATACATGACAGGTTGAATGTGGACAAACGAGGTTCCTATTGGCTATTTACCTGTTATTCCAGACTGTCTTCCACTGGCAATTCCTCCAGTCCTTGCTGACTTCTTGAACCATTTCCCACAAATAAGGATGCATAATCCATGCCACAGAACCCGCCTGCACATGAGGAGGACCAGCAGCACCACCACAAGAGTCCCAGAGAACATGATCCAAACTGCAACACATACAACAAACATATATACAGCAAATAAATCTAATATTCATTCAGTCAGTTTGCCTCAAACAATTTGCATGGTTGGTAAATGTTAAAATGTTTGTGCAACTGGCCCAGGCCTGAAAAAATTCTTCCGGGTCCAAATCGCCTGTGGAACAACAGCCTGGCTAACAACTGGAGCTGGCAGCAGCTATTGTGTCTACCTGTCATGTCCCTGGTCTTTTAAACTGTACTTATGTCTATACCTGTATGTACAATTGAGAGCAAAGTGAACTAGAGTCGAAAATCTGTTTATGGTACAGCGTTACACCATGTTGCTTTAAAGAAAATATATTATGACCCAAGGATGTGTAGCAATCTTCTTTACCAACTACCTCTGTGACTTTTCCTGTAGAATGCTATAAGATCAGGACAGTGTGTGTTTGCAGCCACAATTGTACAGTTCATTACATTTAGCTCCCCTCTGTATCATGATGTATTTTAATTTTAAGTGTGGCTATTTCAAACATGTACACTTCAGCCTTCAGGCATGAGCGTGACATGTGTATGGTACTACACAGTATATTAATGCTCTTGTTGTTGCTGAATGGAAGCAAATCCTTGCAGCCAGGTTCCAAAATCGTGTGGAGAGCCTTTCCTTTATGAGCAGAGGCTGTGTGTGTGTGTGCGTGTGTGTGTGTGTGCGTGTGTGTGTGTGTGTGTGTGTGTGTGTGCGTGTGTGTGTGTGTGTGTGTGTGTGTGTGTCCTCTTCAGTTTGATAACAATGATAGCTCTGTGGAGGGCCGCTCCACTACAACCCTTGATAGAGAGATACAGAGAGAGAGGGAGCAGGATAGAGAGAGTATGGGAAAAAAGGAGGCCTGATTTGTGGAGTGTGCCTCACACCCTCCTGTGGGTGTCCCCCCCCTCCCCTCTCATTCCTTTCTTCTCAGCCACTCTGATGTAATCCAAAGGCCTCTGCAGGAGCAGCTGCACAGCGAACCAGCCTTCCCTCCTTCCCTCTCCCTTTCTCTAAATCTCTTTCTCTCTTTTCTTTGCACTTCCAGAGGCATGCAAGGCGAGGCGAGGCAAGGGATAGGAGGGCGCTCAGACACAATTGGGGTCTTTTTCCTGCCCTGAAAAAAGGGGGCTATCGCCTCACATCTCCTTCTGTTGCCCCTTTACTGTACTATACTGCAGGCGGGTGGGTGGGTGCAGTGGCACTGTGTCTTGGCGTCTTGGTGTTCTGAAAGGCCAGCATAAAGAGACAACTTCACATAAATACCAGAGCCAGACAGCAAATTTAGCTGCAGACAAGCAGTGGTGACAACAACGTGAGAAAGGATGCAGTAATACTGAGTTTACACAATACCTGCATCTTCAGTTGTACTTGAACATATGGGGCATCAATCAAACCCCAAACTTCAACTAGTACACCAAAATGTTATTTATCAAGGTGGTAGATACAAATCACAACATATTCCCCCAAGGCATTGTTAATATTCTTTTTCTATTCTGATGTTTAGGTTTATCCCTATTCTCTGTTAAAGCTAAACTAAAGCTCTGCTAGCAGCCCCTACAGGCTGCACCAAGGACCAACAGTGAGTTATTCTTAGTGTCAAGTTGAAAATGTTAGTTTCTCCTGATGGTGGTGCTACAGGAAAGGTTGTTGTGGTTTTCTGTTCCATGTTGGTTTATGTACATGGGGCCATTGTATGCAGATAATCCTAAACAAGATTTTTATTTGTGGCCCCAAAAAACTGCAGTAAACAATTTGCACATACCAGTAATGGCTGAATGGATGTACACATGCACACAACAGAGATGGACAAATCAACCAACCATCCATTATCTGCAGGGTTCACCATGAACAAGTCACCAGTTCATCACAGAGCACATAGGGACAAACAACCATTCACACTCACATTCACACCTATGGACAATTTAGAGTGACCAGTTAACCTATTAAGGTTCATGTCTTTGGACTGTGGGAGGAGCTGGAGTACCCAGTCCACACACAATACGTTTACATGCAGCAAGAAATTGGAATTTCTGATTGTATCAGATAATGACATGCATAAGACCAAAAAGGGCTACAGCGCCACCTAACGTAACGGAGTCAGCAATGCTCCGGCCGTTTATCCGATTCTCTGAACGGCATGTATACTCAGACAAGTGACCCGGTCTGATTGTCACCCATGCAGACACTAATAATATAACATAATGAGTGGTAAACCCTTCTGTTGATAGATTGATAGAACTATAGTGTTAACAGCCATTAACACTGGCAGACTCAGTTGGTTTTGTAGGTAAAAAGAAGTTAAAGAGCAAACTCAGCAAACTCAAAAGCAAATGTGCAAAGAAAAGGCTAGATTAAGAAAAAAATATAAAAAAGAAAACTGATATTTTTAAAATATAATATATATTAATAATACCACTATATGTAAGTGTACAGGAAATAAGAAGAAATGTTTCTTTCAGTGGCATTTTCAAAATGAAAAATTAGTAAAAGTAGTGAAAGTAAATTAAACATGTATCTCACCTTCTAAGAGCAGGTTAGAAAGAAATGACAGCAGTGGATTGTGCGTTGTATGACAAAGCATTGACTTTCCAGTTCAAACGTAGCTTTAACTACTGGGGAGGGACACCACGTCCTTGGTTTGACTTCTCTGATAAACTATGTCAATAGTCTGCTGATACTAGACCAGACTTTAAAGTACTTCAAATTTGTCACTGGAAGGGCAGTCAAACAGTTTGACTTAAACAAAGTGATTTATATCATCACTAGTGATTTAAACTAATGTCACACTACAAAGCATTTACAGAGTATTCTGTCTGGTTTGCTTGGAATAAGTTAAAACAAATGGTAATGGTAAATGGACTGCACTGTACTGTAAATTAAAATAATTAATCATTATAATCATCATAATTATGATTGTTAACTGTGTGCCTGTCTGAACACAGGAAGATGCCATCTCTCATCTTTGGAGTTAACCCCCTTCACTTTCCTCAGCAATGGAATAACACACACATAAACTCCAGCGTTGGCTTTTGAAACACCCTGGCCTTTATTTGATTAAGCACTGTAGCCTACACTCTACATTTATTCCTAACCTAACTCCTCCCACTAACTTGCAGCTCCTCTATCATCATACATTGACTCGGTTGTCTCCATTGTTTTCTAGTCCACTCACACCTTACGCACACGTTACACACAGCTGTATTCACAAAGGCAATTACGCTACTCTTACGCTCCATTTTGGGGCCTCCTCCAGCACTTGGTGCCCTACAGTATGTGCAGCACGTAACATGTATTGTTGCACTGCACTGCATTGCATTCCATTGCATGATTCGGGCTCACTACTGCTAGTTCTGGTTTGGAGCAGTAATGCCACGTCATGCACGTCAAGCCGTACTCCCCCACCACCAGTTGCCAATTTCCCTGATCCTGTCTGAATAACACTATATAAGATATTTACTATATTAAATCATAAAATGAATATGCTGTGTCATCACGGACTAAGGAAACATGCTCCATTGAAATACAAGCTTCTTGATAAATGACTAGAATCATTTGAAATTTGCCTTGATGGCCCAGGCCGTCTGTTTGTGTTTTGTTCTGTGTGTTTTGATCTGGTTTGATAACTACACGGCTCATGCTGAAGCTCCGGGTTGCCAGGTATGAAATGTACTACAGCCGTGGAAGCAAATAAAGTAAACCAGCTGACAACCTAAGAAGCTCCTTGAGCAGACACATGGTAAAAATATTTTTGAAAATATATTTTGAGATGATTTAAAAGTTTAGAGAAGTGTTGCCAACTTCAGAATCAGAATCACTTTCATTGCCAGGTATGTGAACACACGAGGAATTTGACTCCAGTTTCACTTTGCTCTCTTAGTACAAACAGATTTTAAAAAAGTAGACGTAAACGAGAACAAAGACAAAAGCTGTTTAAACAGTTTGTGACCAGGGTGTGTTGGGTCTGCAGAGATTACCTGCCTGTTTCCTGACTCTGGATGGAGGGCAGGCTGACACCAATACTTTTCTCTCTCTGCTGATGGTCCATTGCAGTCTGACTGATTCATCATGAACCAAACAGTGATTAGTGAACATTGTTGCAATATTTAGCGACTTTTTAGATCCCTCTAGCAATTTTTTTAAGCAACTAGCTACTTTTTTTGTTGTTATTTGAGACGTTTTGAGACTGACGTGAAAGCACGTATTGTCTTTTCAACGTGCAGTGGGGAGTCACAGGCAGCCAAGTCATCGCACAGCAATCCCTCCCAGCTGCAGTCAGAGCAGGAGATGTTTACCCCTCTACATCCAGACTGCAAATGAATTGCGTGTGTACAAAGCTGCTGCTGACTGATCCCAGAAGAAAGTTTGTTTTAACTCCTCTCTTCTTCCATTACAAATACATGCTGATTATGCAAATAGCCAATTGTAACTGCCCACGTCAGTTAATACATTCTTCTTTATTTATTTTTTGGTTCCTACCTATGGGGTGCCGTTTGTAAAGCGGCTCGCGCTGAAAAAACAGCAACATTTTGTCACATTTAGCTTCAAACAATGTTTAAAAAACTGATGTGAATTTTTGAGTCACTTTTTTGCACATTTACAACAGCATTTGCCAACTTAGAGATATTTAAATCCAAATGTTAAATCTAAATCTAAATGTTAAGCGTAAATGTTAAATCTAAATCTAAATGTTAAACCTAAATATTTCGGGTGAAACTAAATATTTAGCTAATATGCAAATTCAAATGTCGGTAACCGGAAGTACCAAAATAAAAGCTTGATGAGGTCAGAGTGTTTTTATAGTGGGAAATAACGAAAAAACCCATGTTATCCGGGGAAATGGACTCTTGGACATGGATTATTGTGATAACAACTACCTAAAATAACAAACACGTTTGGAGAAACTTTATTTGAAGATTTTTTCCCCCGTTTTTCAAGCTATTTTTTTCTGAATTATCGAGATTCTTTGAAATCCCACGAGAACAAGCAACCAGCAAGTGACTCCCGTCCATCGATGACTCCTGCCCCGCACGTACATGCCCCACTGTCAACTTTATACCATACTGGCTCAGTAAAGATAAGGCATGTAATTATTTTCTTAATTACTGCGATACTTCGAATGGAAGCAAACATGGCCGGCTTGTTTAGTTTAATCAAGTTTTACTTTGATCTGGGTTTAAGACACTGGGAGATAGTCCTATCTTTAAGTCATATAGATGGTATTACTATTAGTTTGTCAACTTCACGCAGGCACCTGAAGACGTTGCAGTTGTTCAGAAGGAAAGCCCATTCAGATCTCTTAGACACCAGCAATGTTTCTCCAGGATCAGCTGGACATATATGGCATGCTCCATGGATACAAGATGATGCATTTGAAATGCATTCAGGCTGGCTACATGGTGACTCAAGAGACGATCAGGAGACTGCTGAAAATATTGGATCCGCACGGTGTGCAGCTGAGGTGCCGGAATCGCCTTCGGCAGCGTATATACCAGAATCCAGGCCCAGACTTTTCATGGTATGTAGACTCATATGGTAAACTCAAACCGTACGGGATCTGCATCATTGGTGCAATAGATGGATTTTCACAAACGGTGATATGGTTACATGCCTACTCTACAAACAGTGACCCCAGAATAATCGCGCAATACTTCATTGATGAGGTGTCATCAAGGAATGGAACTGCTGCCCAAATTCGTTCGGACCTCGGAACCGAGAACTGTTACATTGAACAAATGCAGATGTTCGTGAGGCATGATCATCTGGACAATTTTTCGCACAGATGTTATCTGTATGGATCGAGCAATCACAACCAAAGAATAGAGAACTGGTGGGGCTTTTTAAGGAGGCAACACGCACAGATCTGGATGAAAGTGTTCCAAGATTTAAAAGACTCAGACTCCTTTTCTGGTGACTTCCTGGACAAAAGTCTCATTCAGTTCGTATGTCTTGAAATATTAGAGGTAAGAACTGCAAAACGTTTATGTTGTTTTTTTTCCCCCATAGTCCTATATTATGTCAGAATAATACTGTGACACTATACAATAGTGCTTAATATATAGGCCTACTATTATTAGTGAAAAGGAGCTCACTCCATGTAGGCTATATTCAAAACGTAAAGTAAAGTAAGCATTAAAGTCAACAGTATATATTCAAAGTACTTAAAGTATGAAAAGTATAAAATGCAATAAAATGTTCCTGTCAGTGTTTTGATGTTTTTAATTGCGTAATACAGTTTATTATTGCAGATGTTTAAGTTGGAGCTGATTTGAACTACTGCTACTGAACTACTACTATTACTGGCTAATTTAATGATCATGTGTGAACTGAATTTCTCACTTTCTATTTATCTTTAGAGAGAACTGCAGGAAGTTGTTCACCTCTGGAACACTCAGAATTCGCCCATGCAGAAATGCTGTGTCTCCATGCGGGCGTCCAGTCATGATATACACCCTACCCCAACTTTTTGGTGCCAGAGAGTACCTGAAAGAGGTATCCCAACAAAAGATAGAAGCCTGCAGAGAGGAATGCCTTCAGAGAGGTCTGTATTCCTGTGACGATACAGTGTTTGACATTTGCTGCCTTGCCATGGCAGAAAACAGTCTTCATCCACCCACCTCTCCAGAGGAAGCCATTGAGCTTTACATGTTTTTACGTGCTTACATATGAGCTCAGATTTAACGATCACAACCTGCTCGATCAAATGACTGGATGTAAGCCTCCACAGGGTAGAAAATCTTATGGACCATGAATTTCTAACTGTGAACACTTTACTAATAGGCATCTCCCATTTGTGCCTTGTATATCTTTCTATTCATTATGGAAAAATTACACATCATAATAAGTGCTGCCAGTCCAATAGCTGCATATGAAATATCACATCACGTTGTGAAAAAATGAATATCTTGGGTGCATTGTAAAAAGAGAAGCCATCAAACAGGTTATAACATCTTGTCCCTAATGGTGTGTATGCTGGATTTCAAATGTAGCTCTTACAGATACCTGTTAATACTGAGCAGTGAAACTCTTTTATCTTTTGATATTTAATTATTGTTTATCGTAGCATTTAGGAAATATACCTTCCTGTTTTTTTGTTTCTCTCATGAAGTTAATTTATGTCTATTTGCAGCCAAACAATTACACGTAACAATATTTGGTGAATATGTGTGTATCTAAAATTAGTTGGTGATTATCATGTAATCTCTTAAACATATTCTCATAAACATATATTTGAATGAAATGTCACTCTATAGATTTATGTTGAAATGCAGTTGTCAATAAACTTTCAGCAAATGAAGCATATGATTATCTTTTAGTAGGGCATGCATCTTTCCTTGAATTCACACATTTGATAACTTTAACATTTCACAATAGAATTTTATTGTGATTGTGGATGGAAACATATCATGTCTCACAGAGCAGGACTCCTGAACTACATGTATCAACAGTAAAGACAATCTGTTTGAAGACAGTACAAAACAAGACAGCAACATGTGATTCTATTTGTAAAAAGCACCGTTTGGTACCGTTTAAAGTACCTTTTAATGTAACAAGCAGATTCACAAACACTGTCAGTATTAACATCTGACATGAGGTAGAGATTCAAATTCTATTATGATTTAACAGTGAAAATATAACAGAAGTATTTTTAATGCCCAAACATTATCCTAGACTGATAACAAAAGTGTCTTAAATCAAAGTAAATTGTTAACTGTTTCTTGGTATGATAGAAAGAAAATATCCATAATAAAAAAATCAATCTGTGCCCGCACACCCCTGAGCTAGTCATGTATTCTCCTTACATGCTCTGATAACAAAGTGTCTTAAAGCAAAGTAAGTTATTGTTTCTTGATATAATAAAACCAAAATCTTGAAGTAATACAAATTATTTTTGCACTAATCACAGAGCACCTGAGCTACTGTAATCACATTTTCTCCATATATGCTCTATCCCACATTCACACAGTCTAAACCTAAATCACTGGCACTGAAGGGGAAGAGAAAATTATGTATGTGTTCATAAGTCGCTTATGCAATGTCCATTGCATAAGTGTTGCTGGACAGTATAGACTCATTTCAGCTCGAAGCTCAGGGTAGCTGCTGTAAGTTGATGGCAGCTCCACAGTCGGGCCACAAGTATGGACAATTGGCCGCCGTGCTAGCCCTTCCAAAGAGGTGAATGTGACTTGAATTTCTTTTACACAGATGACATCAGACCCAGTCAGAAATCTCATCAGCTTCCAGAGACCTATTTCATCCAATCCCCTCATGTACTGATGTAAAAATCGCAAACTTTGGTTCTCTGCTGAATTAGTTGGAGAAGCTGTTATCATCTTAATCACCTTTCGTGTTGTTGGTTTAATGTCCTCATACAGCTTCTTCATATCCTGTACACTTGGGAAAAACATCCTGAGTATTGGCCCTGCAACCTCTGCAATATTATCCAGTGCATATTTTGGGTGCTGGATCATTTGCTTGTGGGCGACCTGAAAAAGCACGGCTCTCAAGTTATCTGGAGTCGGTACTGTTCTTACTCCCATGCGATCCATAAGATCAAGAAGCTCTTCCTCGTCATCGCCGACAACAGCCTCTTGCAAAGCAGTGGAGTTTTCACCAAATATGACTGCTGCTGTAAAGGCTTGTGCCAGCCGAAATGGAAAATACCCCTGGTCCTTCAGTCCCTTGGCCAACAGATTTCCATTCCTCCTCTTGCCATTTTGGGGATAGTGATGGCACCCTCACATCTGCACCTTCTGCTGCACAGTCTAGGAATTCTGTCCAGAAGGCAGCATACACATCCCTTGACACACCGTCAGCATCTGCCCCCATTTCATCAATGAAGCTGTATTTCACAGGGTCATCAATAGGTCATCATTGCTTCATCTTTGAATTGAGCAATCAGTTCATCTAAGAGAGTCACTGTGAAGTTTCACAGTCACATGCAAATGTTCACTGGCAGGACTTGGTGGTCTAGCAGAAGCTGTCTCGGCATCAATAGGAGTTGAGGTGTAGGTGGGGGTGTTTATTTGTTCCTCTTCTATTGTAAGGATTGGCTCTTGTATCATCAAGATCACCTAAAAACGGACCAAAAATGACCTCTGATGTATTACACAAAGATGTAAGATCAAAAATCTGAACAGCTGCAGTAGAGACAACAGCTGATATTGTGGCAGTACTTTGCTCATCATCTTCAACTGTGTGCATTTGATTTTCACTGTTATGTCTTTTCGGTGTCAGCTGCACGACCTCTTCCATTGTGTGTTTATCTTGTCCAGATTCTGTGTGTTTTCATCTGTCTGTACATCAGCTCCTTCCTCTCGGTCATCTCCACTGGTCAGGGTCTTTGTGAACAAATAAAATCTTAACAACCCCAATTTGTGTGTCTCATAGTAGTCTCCCACACTAACATCCTCATCAGCTTGTGCTTCTTGAAAGTTAACTATATCATGACTGAACTCTTCCCACTTTCCCATCGTTGACTTTTCATTAGGGAAGAACAGTTTTTTAGCTTGTGACAGAATCTCAGTTTTAGTGGCATTCTTGTTTATATCAAGAACTCTGGTTCCTCTACCACTGTGTTTTCTGACCTGTCTGTTGTCATGTATCCACCCTAATTCTATTTTTCGGGTTGTCTTCCAGGCTCTCTTATTCTTTTTTAGATGCATATTTGTTGGTTGCACTGTATTCTCCCCCTCAAAACCTTGATCGCTGTCTTTGTTGCTCATTGTACCCATTTTCTTTTTAAGTTTTTTAAATAAGGACAGTCTTTTTGTATCATCTCCACCTCTTCTCTGTTTTTCCATACAGAAACGCCTTGTGGCAATCCTGTCACCATAGGCTGGAATAATAATAATAATGCATTTTATTTCAAAGCGCCTTTCAAAACACCCAAGGACACTATACAAAGACAAAAAGCAATAGAAATACAAAGATTAAAAAGGCAATACACAATAAAAAGCACAGGCTGTAAAATATAAAACAAAGAAATGATTAAAAGTCAAAGTGCATATGTAAGAAGCCATAGTGCCATCATCTATTTCTCCAATTACCGAGCTGTCAATCTGCAATAAAAACAAAAAGTATACATTAGATCTGACAAAGCTTGAACTATATTGTCTCCAAGACTAGTTACTTCTGTGCCAAATTCCAGGACAACCAATTATAAATGCCTAATGTAGATGATAACATAATGGACAGTATGAGACAATACAAAAACAGATTTTGAAGTCGTGACTTACATGATCCTGCTGCATTTTCTGAATACTCTCAGGAACACCTCTGCTGCAAAGAAATATCCACAGACCATTATCTTGTGGGAGGCCGGAGGTTGAGGATGTAGCCATGCTGGCACTGCAAAAATGTAGGAAATGTAGGAAACTACCTGATGCTAGTACCCGACATGTCTTACTCACGCAGCATTCACCCATGAAGATGCCCCTTCTGTCGATTTTGGGGGTTCCTAACAGTTTGCAAGTAAAGCTAAGTTGCTTCCCGGCTTCGAATCTACCCCATAATAGCCAAAGCCATTCCATATTCTGACTATTCTGCCACGAACGCTTTAGAAAGTTTGCCTCATGCTCTAATTGATAAGTCGCTACAACGCTTGTCCACGTTGTCCGCCCACATCATCCATCCTAACATGGCATTCCGTTACACACTAATTCGATCAGCATTATGTCCCGATCATTCATTAACTTCTCTTCACTCTGTTAACTTGACTTCTTAGAGAGTGTCTTATTCAAAAGCTACTCGAAATCCTTGCTACAGACCCACTATATGTCACCCGTAATTATTTTGGTTTCCTAAGTCATTTGAATTCTGTCCTTGAGTCTCAAACAATCCCTGATCATCACTGAATTGATCGCTACTCAAGTGTTCAGATCCACACTGTCTCATTCCAAGTAGCTGGAAGTGGTTTTGGGGGTCCTTCATGCCCAGATGCTACAGCAGATTCCCTACCGACGCTTCCCCACACCACAGCATCAGACCCAAGAACTTTACGAGATCATACTTTATTTGCAATCATTCATTTTGTCAATAAATAATTTTAACATATCTTGTTGATGGTGTGGTCCGTGCTAGTGAAATTAAGATATAACAGCACCACAGTAATTTAAAGATGCATTGCAAGGATTTATTACATTTCTAACTTACCTGTGTTAGAGTTAATACCTTTTTGTGTGGTTATCACTGATGGTAACAAGACTATAAGTGGATAAGCTAAATTATTTAACAGTACAATTATTACTCTATGTTAAAACTGAGTGTTGATTCAGCTACGCTAAGGTTATTTTAGCCATTCAATGAGGTAACTAGAAGGCTAAGAGTTGTATAACATTTAGTCTAACTGATTTAATCAAGGTAAAATGTCAGACATTGAACCCTTTTCTGAGAGTGACAGAAATGGTGAGACAGACATGCAACCACAAGCATCAGCCGGCATCAAAGCTGCTTACCACACTTCTTTGCCAGAGCCACAAAGAAGTCAAAGAGCTTGCAAGTTAACAGAAAAAGGCCCAGATTAGCACGAGGAGCAAGTCAAGACACACGTCGCAGAATCGACACCTGTCAAGCAGTAACAAAGACAATAATTAAAGCTGCTAAAGGTCATCTAACCACAGAAGCTGATGAAGATCAAGAGATAGAGAATCTGTGTTTATGTCTGCAGCATCAGATAGAACAAGTATCTCTCACCATGCCAAGTCCAAGTTCGCCAGGTCTGTGGTTCATTCTCGAAGCAACTCAAGGGTCACATCTAGTCATTGAAGCCAGTATTCTGCTCACAGACAAGAAAGCTGCTGCTGAAGTCACCGCCAATGAAGCTGGACTGCAGGTACTGTTAGAGAAAAAACAGACTAAAACAGACTAAAGATCACAGTGTACCATTATCACTCTCAGTGTATTGGCTGGCCTTATTGATTTGTTATTGATTTGTTACATAATAACATTTAAGGTGACGTTCATATACAGTATATGTCTCCCACAAGTCGTTCCAAGAAATCACTTGTGATTTGGAACCAAAAATAAATAAATAAATAAATAAGAATGTATTACCTGCCCACGTCTAAGATTCAGCCCCTTTGGTAGTGTGCAGCCTACAAGGTGTGGTTTATTGGTGTATTGTGTATTTACATTAAGCTAAAAGCTCTGCATCAGCATATTCATTTACGTGATTGTCTGCTTTCCTTTGCTTCACTTCTCACGGGTCTGTCTGGGTTCCCTGTTTCATGAAATGATCTCAGGCCTCATGCTTTACTACCGAGAGGAGCTACACCAATGACGTTGTTTAGTAGGGATGGACCGATTGTGAAATTCCGGGCCGATACTGATACAGATGTTTAAAATAACTTGGCCGATTCCAATGTTTGTTATATGTATTGCAAACTGCATAACGTGGATCTTTCTCAAAGCCTTGCTATGCTTGGCTATGCGCCGAATACACGTCTGTTCTATTTTTGATGCTTGACGTAAGCAGCACACATCAACCTACACAGACCACCTCGAGCGGGCAGAAGTCAAGACACAGAAAAAGCAAAGAGAATCCGGTGGAACTGCCAGTCATAAAAACAGACAAAAGCGAAACTACATAGTAGTAGAAGTAGAAGTACCTACATAGCATATTTACACATGTAGAAGCATGTTTAGGAGAACATACACCGGGAAAATGGCCAAATCTGAGCAGGTAAACAAAGTCTGGTGGGCTAAACAGTAAGTAAGTAAGACTGACGCAGAGTGTGACTCACACTTCATCATGAAAAGTGACCAACACATTGTAAAGGTTACCAGTCTACACGGCTCTTACTGCGGCAGGCGAAGGCAGTTTTCTGGGGTAGAGTTCACATTAGTGTAAGGATGGAGGACTGGGCATGTCTTTGTGACTTTCCACATATAAGTGTATTTTCAGACAGGAGGGGATTGAATGGGGGATCAATCTTCTTATTAGTGGACGACCCTCTCTACCACCGAGCCACAGCCGTGTGCGTGTGGGTGGGTGGAAAGGTGTGAAAGCAGGTTTGGGTAGTGTCAACCATGTGGTTGTTGATACTTTCAGAGCAAGGTGAACCAGCTACTGCTTGTGATCCATAGTGCTGACCATGCTTGGAGGGTTATGTGCTTTGTGTCTGCAGTTAAGCACGTCAATTAGTTCTTAGTTTCCAATCAAGGTCTGCTTTAAAGAAGTACGAGGCTTCTTTAAATCTGAAGTTCCATATTTATCACACAAGTCTGATTTGACTGAAGAAGAATTAAAGAAAAATAAAGAACATTTTCTTTGTATCTAGCAGTTATAAGGGCTGACTGCATTGTTTCATTTGCTCTGTCGATATGGTGATTTGCTCAATTTTTGTTATCCACCGAAAACACAAAGAAAGATTCCTTGTATGTGAAAACAATGATTCTGATTCTAATTCTGAAAATATGTTCTCCATAAAACCAAAATCAGTTTCATGCTTCAGGTGGGTTAATGCAGCAATTGTGCAGAGTCCTGCCCGCTAGAAATGCTCCACTCCCAATTCTTGTTTAACTTTGTAAAATGACTGGGTGATACTGATGACTGGTGGTATGTGGCTGTACAGCTACTGAGACACAAAGACAAATCTCTTTACATGTAGATCTCTACCATGGTTGATGTGTCAAACGTCAAATGTGTAAGAAGAAAGAAGATTACCGGTTAACTAATCAATTAACTTTACAGATAAGATGATGTAATACTTTTTAAGCAATCGGTGCAGGGTGGTGACGACATGGCACTGTAGGCTGGGAATGTGTGTGTGTGTGTGTGTGTGCAGGGTGTAGCACCATGGGTGGCCTCGCCTGTTCAGCTGCCTTTTTGGCACCACGCCTGTCTGGGCAGCAGCATTTTAATCAGACGGACTCAATACCAGAGAGAGCTTTCTGACTAGTATCATGACAGTCAGTTCAGGCTTATTGTGCCAGTCACATGACTAGTGAGTATGCTGTCCTGTTGGTCAGTGCCAACACTCCACCTCTGATATGATGGATAGGATATTTCATTTAAATGGAACAACATATGATATGTTGTATAATCTGGCATGGTATAATTTATAGATTATAGTATAGATTTCAAAGATTTCTCCAAAAGGGCAAAAGTTCAGGGATAGCAAGCTGACAGTCATTTCTGCTTCAGTTACTCTGAACTCTCTTACTATATTTCCATTTATTAAACTACAGGTATTTGTGCTCTACATACGTATATTTCTATACAAGAATGTATTATTATTATGTTACTCCCACCATCTAAGAAGGTTCTTCATTCCAACCACTGTCAGAGAATATAATTCTTAATTGTGAATAATTTATCCAATCAAACTATTTAACTAATCTAATCCTATCTTATTTTATAACCTGGGTGGTACCTATGTTGTCATGTTGGCAGTGATTTTTTTTAGATATATTCATAGCACATACATACTCAAATACTGAATACATGTATACACACACACCAGTTTTCACTTTAAATTTCAACTAAAACTAACATAAATGCTGTACCAGGGCAGGAATTTCACGAGGGGAGCCATGGCCCTCGTGCCCTTGCGATTTGGCCTTGTGCCCTTGAAGAAAATATCTGACCTAAGGCCACGGTGTCCTTGATGCCCTGCCCACACTGCCCCAGTTTGTTTTGTGGTTTTCTAGTCTGCCTCTTTCCGGTCAACACAGCTTTAACACCTGCGTCTTTTGAGGAAAAAAAGCGTGTTTTGATGACATTCATCATCACTGGTGGGTTTGATTCGAGCCTGGCATGAGCCGCTTGGACAGGCTATAATGACACTTCATCAAACGCACCCCAACTCTCAATGTCACAGCCTCTCGGCTGACATAAAGAGAGGAAGAAATCGCCGGGACTGAAGTCAGACAGTGTGTTAAATTAGTGAACGAATAAGAGGAATTTCAACATATGTTAGTTAAGATTAAATTGCGTGTACAGTAACGTTATATCAGTACGTTGACTCAGTTTTAACGTACCAACCATAGCCTGTAACATTAACCTCAACAAACGCTTGCTAGCTTGCTGTCCAGTTTTTCCTTTGTGGAGCTGCTGGTTCCTGTCGTAACGTGTCATTTTTATAGATTTATGATCTTGGTGTTGCTGCTTGGGTAAGTTACAGTTGGTTGATGTGTGCTGGCTGTTCATAGTCGCAGTTTACATAATCTGTTTGCAATAGTGACGTTCAGTAGAAAAGGATGTAATGATGTAACACAGGTTAATTCTTCATTCCTTTATTTGTGTTCCATATTTTTATTTTATAAGTATTGCAGACCCAACAACACGTGATGCTGATGGGTTTGGAGGCCATAATGCAAAAGTGCAGAAAACGACCTAAATCTGAGTGACAGCAACAGCAGCTGATGGAGCAGCTCCAACTTTGGAAGGAGAAATGGTGTCAATGTGTTTCAGTATGTTTTAAACTGACTCACTCTTGGCGTGACAGATATATAATATTTCAGATCTCCTGACATGAGAGTGCTATTTTTAAAAATAAAAAGTCAAATGTTTTCTTTATTGTCTATTTAGTTTATTTTAACTACGAGGGACACTAACTTCGGCCTGGGCTCTTACGGGTTAATGAGTAGTCTATATGCTAGTATTTGTTCACAGTACTGTTTACAGTCAAACATTTTGATGCACCGTAGGCCTGATCAATGAAAAATCTGTGTAGTAGTTTTTTGAGGACAGTCTGAAGATGCTCCTGCACATTTGGTGTGATCTGAAGAAAAACTGTGGGTGGAGATTGGTGTTTTACAGTTTTTGAAGTGAGTGATGGACTTCATCATTTCCTGTGTACTTCAGATCAGTTCAGTTGCTTTTATTGTCCCCTAAGGGAAACTTGGCTTGCAGACATTTTAAAAAGCAGACAACTTTAAAAACATAGAATGAAAAACATAATCACATTGAATTCACTATGTATGTATCTACCCTGGTAGCACGACTCACGCTTCGTACTGATGTCCACAACGATTTTATTATTTTCCGTGAAGTTACAGAACACCGTGAAAACTGTAGCAAAATAAACACATTTCATATACATCACTTTCAAATTATTTGCCAACACAAAGCTACAAATTTTCATCCTTCAGAACAATTACCGTGTACCCCCGCTTATCCAGTAGTAGACAGTCCTCTCGTCTCTTTCTCTCTCAAACCTATAGCGCGACCCTCGTCACTCGGACCGGAAGTAGACTTTCAAAATAATGGATTCCCAAACATACAATAACATAACCAAAACCCTGAACTAACTGCAGGAAGTTTTCCATAAAGGTGTATAACATAATAAAACCACGATCAGAAATAAAGTATGACAACATCACCATAACTTCTAGCGTTGCCATGGTAACACACAGCTATTTGCTGGCGTCAGCTACACTCCCACCAATTACCTTAATTAATGCAAATGAAGTTGTGAAATACACTAACACTCTTCATTTAATAATTGGTAATTCCATAGCACTGATCTTAGTTTCTTTAACACTCTGACATTTAAAATCCATACGATTTTCCACAACAAATAAATGATAAACCATATAATCATCACTCTCAACACAGAGAATATCCACTTGAGAATGAACTTCAGCATAATGACCACTTTTAGCTTAAAATAAACATTTGATCAATGGCTGACCTTTCCCTCCTTACTAGACCTTTCTACTCCTTACTCTTCAATAGAACCACTAACTTCTGAACAGGTCTTTCAATGATGGATGGCTGCTTGAGGCGTTCACCCCCTTTTCCTAACTTCCGTTCTCCAACTTGCACCGTCACTTTCCGTACCAGTCCATCATCATCCTCACGTGCTTCAACAACTTTAGCAAGTTTCCATTCATTGCGAGGAACGTTCTCCTCTTTGATGATCACAATGTCACCCACCTCCACATTACGCCTTGGAGCATGCCATCGTTGCCGTAAAGCAATATTTGACAGGTATTCTTGCCTCCATCTGTGCCAAAACTGTTCAGACAGATATTGAACCCTTCTCCATCGTTTCTTAGCATACAGGTCTTCCTTGCTGAACTTTCCCGGTGGGGGAAGTGGAACAGAAGATTTCATTGTAATCAAATGATTTGGTGTGAGTGGCTCCAAACTTGTGGGATCGTTGATGTTGTCGACGGTGAGAGGACGGTTATTTACAATGCTCATGGCTTCATAAAAGAAGGTCCTTAAGGAAGCATCATCCAGTCTTCCAGCACTGTTGGCAAGGACTGTGCTCAATACGCTTCTCACCGTTCTGATTTGGCGTTCCCACACGCCTCCGCTGTGGCTTGAGTGCGGTGTGTTCATCTGGAAGTCGCACTGATTATCCGCCAGGTATGCAGCCACTCTTTCCTTATTAAGTTCTTTCAGAGCCTTTGCCATTTCATTTCTCGCTCCTGCAAAGTTAGTACCCTGATCTGATCTAATGTGTCTAACAGTTCCACGGATGGCGATAAAGCATCGCAAGGCATTGATGAGTGCATCTGTCGTCATATCCTCCAACATCTCTATGTGCACTGCCCTGGAACAAAGACATGTGAAGAGGAGGCCATACCTTTTTTGTTCTTTACGGCCCTGCTTAGTGTGGAAGGGGCCGAAGCACTCCATGCCACAGTAGGTGAATGGTGGTGTGGGTTCAACACGATCACTCGGTAAGTCCGCCATCCGTTGCTCCTCTGGCGGTGCGCGCACCCTCCTGCACTGTACACACTGCCTGATATACTGGGCTACAGCTTTACTTCCACCAACTATCCAGTAACCATTGGCTCTTAGTTCATTGAGAGTTTGTCCTCTGCCTTGGTGTTGTATTTTGTCATGATGATGTGCAATGAGGAGGTTTGTGACAGCGCCATCCTTAGGTAGGACTACTGGGTGTCTCAACTCAAGAGGCGAAGACGCCTTTCTCAGTCTTCCTCCTACCCTCATTATACCATCTTGAATGAACGGGTCAAGCTGATAGAGTTGGTGGTTGCAAGGCAGCTTTCCTGATTTCTGGCTGAGCTTGTTCAATTCCTCTTGGAAGGCATCCTGTTGTGCAAGCCTGACAATAGTCAGTGCAGCTTGCCTTCTCTCTTCTACATTTAATGGTTCGGTTGTCTTGATTCTCTTAGCCAACCGCTGAATACGACCAATGACTCTGACCGCTGTAGGCCATCTTGAGAACCGTAACAGGGGTTCTAGGATGTCAAGTTGCTTTGCAGCCTCAGTTTTCAGCACCTGGGTAATCTTCACCTCCGGATCTCCCACCAGCAGCTCTGATGTGACCTGGTTTGTGGCTATCTCCTTTTCCCATAAAAATTTAGGACCAGAGAACCAGTTTGAGTCGATGAGGTCACCCACCTTGAGACCCCTGGAGGCGTGGTCCGCGGGATTCTCTCCTGTATCAACATAGTGCCATTGTCTTGTGTCAGTGGTTTCTCGGATTCTCTGAACTCGGTTCGCAACGAAGACGTGAAACCTTCGTGCATCATTATTGATGTAACCGAGAACCACTTTAGAATCAGTCCAATAATACTCCTCATCGATCTTGAGCTCTAGCTCCTCTCTTAGCATGTTGCTTACGGCTGCTGAGGTTACTGCGGCAGTTAGCTCCAACCTTGGTATGGTGACTATTTTGGTTGGCGCGACTCTGGCTTTGCCCATTACCAAGGAGCAGTGCACTTTCTCTTTGCTCAACAACCTGATGTAAGAGCACTGTCCATATCCTTGACTGCTCGCATCAGAAAAATGATGCAGTTCAACTCTCTGGACCTCATCAAAGCTGTCAGGTATGAAGCACCTTGGTATCTCTATCTTCTCAAGGTTTTCTAAATCCTTCATCCAAGCCTCCCACCTTAGCTTCAAATCCCTAGGTAGTGGTTCATCCCACCCTGTACCTCTCTGACACATCTCCTGCAGCACTCTCTTCCCTTCAAGGATGAATGGCGCTAAAAAACCTAAAGGGTCATACAAAGAGGCTACAACAGAGAGGATGCCTCGTCGTGTTGCTGGTTTCTCATCAAGAGTCACTTTAAAGGAGAAGCTGTCGCTTTCTGTGTTCCATCTTATTCCGAGCACCCTTTGCATTGGTAAGTTATCGCAGGTGAGATCAACATTTTTTACCTCCGCAGCACGTTCTGCAACGTTGATGGAGTCTAGCACCGTTCGGCTGTTGGAAAGGAACTTGTGAAGGTGCAGCTTTCCTTTGGAACACACAGCTTGAGCTTCCTTCACTAGCTCAATTGCCTCACCAACTGACTTCATGCTTATGAGGCCATCGTCAACATAGAAGTGCTTCCTGATGAAGCCAGCTGCAGAAGGGTACTCTTCCTCATTTTGACTGGCAAGATGTTTCATGCCATAATTGGCGCAGCCAGGGGAAGACGACGCTCCAAACAGATGCACCTTCATACGGTACTCCGTAGGTTCTGAGTTTGTATCCCCGTTTTCCCACCAAAGAAACCGCAGATAGTCTCTATCTTCTTTGCTGACATGAAACCTATGGAACATTTTTTCCACATCACACATGACTGCGATGGGATGTTTGCGGAAACGGCAAAGTACAGCTGTGAGGCCATTTGTAAGGTCGGGTCCCGTTAGCAGATGATCATTCAATGAGGTGCCTTCGTACTTCGCAGAGCAGTCGAAAACTACCCGAATCTTGTCCGGTTTCCTCGGGTGGTAAACCCCTTGATGTGGAATATACCACGTTCTCCCAGGCTCTGAATGGGTGTCTACCTTCTCTGCATCACCATCCTTGAAAACACCTTCCATAAACCTCACATAGTCATTTTTGAACTTGGGATCTCTGTCTAGCTTCCTTTTGAGGTGCTTCAGTCGAGCCAGAGCCAGCTTCTTATTGTCTGGGAGGTGAGGACGTACTTTAAAGGGAAGGGGCATCTCAAGGTTGCCATGCTCATTTTGCCAAATTCCTCCTTTTAGTATCTGCAGGAAGCTAATATCTTCTTGAGATATGCTTTTGTCACCTGATTTTGTGTCTGCAAAGTCAGACTCAAGAGCCTTAATGACAGAAGATGGTGTTAAAGGTGGTAACTCTCTGACTGATACTCGATGACAAAGTCCAGTCACATCTTTAGCATTCACATGCTGTGGCACGCTTCCCACAATGCTCCAACCGAGATCAGTTTTAATGGCGTAGGGCTCATAGTCTCCCCCAGTGATGACCTTTCTTGGAATTAGCGCTCTGGAGCAGTCATAGCCAATCAATAATCCAACACCACAGTCCATTAATGGGGGTATCTCATGGGCTATGTTGGCGAGATGCTTCCATTTTTTGGCTGTTTGGCAGGTGGGGATATGTGCGCGGTCAAGAGGAATGAAGTCTCTTGTATAAGCTGGAGGTAAGCTGAAGGAAACGTTTGAGGAGAGACCTCTAACTGTAAGATCACCTACTCTTTGGCTCTTCACAATTGAATCTTTCCCCATCATGGTGGAGAGCTTCAGTTTGACTGGCTGCATTGCTGCCTGAAGCTTTTCACACACTTCTTGATCCACAAATGTGTGACTGCTTTGTGTGTCCAGCAGGGCATATACCAGCGTTTCATTATCAGGAGCATTAGGTGCAGAAATCCACACTGGCACAACCATAGATGTGCTCCCACCTTCTCCTCCATTCACGCAGCAAGATAATGAGGCTGTACTTTCTTCAACTGCACCTTGCTTTGATTCTACTGCGGAACGATCTTCATGCAATGGAGTTGGGTGCGCCTTTCTGCAAATGCCACACATGGCTCTGTTTCTACAGTCTTTAGAATTGTGACCTTTCCTCAGACATGCAAAACACAGTTTATTTTCATGTATGTATTTTTTTCCTCTCTTCTACAGGCATTTCTGTTAGCCTTTTACATCTATGAATGGAGTGATTTTCTCCACAGCAATTGCACTTGGTCACGTTTGAGTTTTGTGATGGCATGCTCCATTTCTTTGATTTTTCGGTGTCTCTTGTCTGGGTTTCATCGAGGTCCGGTTTGGATATGGAGCATGATGAAACTGGAGCCTTCACATTTGTGGCAAACGTGTTTGCCTTTGAGCGCTTTACCTCTCTTACGGGTGTCTCTGCAGAGTGCTTTAAAGCATGAAGAGATGACACTGGATTACATGCAATACGTGCCTCTTTAGCTATGAATGAAGCAAAGTCATGAAAGTTTGGATAGTCTTGGCCTCGATCCAGCTGCTCTGTGACATAACGGTTCCATCTGGATGTCACCCAATCAGGAAGCTTAACCAGCATTTTCTGGTTCTCCTCACAATCATTTAGAACCTGTAAACCATTTATATAAGACATGGCATTGCTACATGTTTGCAGGAAATCACTGAATTCTCTCAGTTTGACATAGTCTTTTCCACCAATCCTTGGCCATGTATTTAACTTCTCTCTGAACGCCCTTTGTACTACAAAGGAATGGCCATATCTTGTGTTCAACCTATTCCATGCTTGTTGATAGGCTTCTTCATCCTTTCTGTAGAAGCTGCCCTCAAGAAACAATTTAGCTTCTCCTGATATATACCTTTGTAAGTAGAACAGCTTATCTGCAGGGTTGGAGCATCGTCTCTCTATAAGAGCCTTGAAGCTCATGCTCCATTCTGTGAACTTAAGAGGATCACCTGAGAATATAGTAGGTTCTGGGGTAGGAAGGCGAGTGAGAGCTAATGATTCTTGCAATGCCTGGACCAAGGACGTCTCACTTTTCACAGCTTGCTGTTCCTGTCCTGGGATGGAGTGAGTGAATGGGTTTGTACCACTAACTTGCTTACATACAGGGCTGCTTGATCCATCCCTTTCTTTTGTCTCTTCGTCCGTGTAAACATTTAGTTTTGCCTGAATAACATGAATGTCTCTCTGATTCTCAAGATTTTTCAGTTGCTGACGTTGAGCTTCGATAGCAGCTTCCATATCAATTTCAGCTTTCTTTGCTGCCAACTGAGCAGCGATTTCTGCCCTCTTAGCTGAAATGCTAGGTGAGTCTGAGAGATGCTCCGAATGGTGACAGCTGCGTACGGTAACTCTGGAGGCTGCGGATCCGTAAATGGACCTAGCATATTCATTGTCAAGTAGCATGCATAACCTTGCTCTCTCTGCCTCAGCATCAAACTCGCCTCCTCCTTCAGTGAGGCGTACTCGCATCAATTGCAGTAAGTCTGCTGTCACCGCTGAGCATGCGTCAATTTTCCTACGAATTTCTTGACTTGGTGTGGCTTGGAGTCGGATGCTGTCATACAGTTCCTTTAACTCATGGTCGAGCCTCTCAGCCTCGTCCATCATGTCATACATGTCGCCTTCAGAGCACTCTTGCTTCAACCTTGTGCGAGTCCCTCTTACATTATTTTTCCATTTCTCATATGTTGCTTTAAACTTATTCTCCTTCTGAATTAACTCTTGCTCTTTCAGTTCTTGCATTTTAGGTGTTAATTGTCTTTCACGAGAGGATTTTCTGATCGTACCCTCATCTAGCTTCTCTGCATCTTGCCCTTGTAACATGACATCAGACTTACTATCACCATTTTGAAACATTTTGAACTCTCTCTCTCTAAGAATTATCCCAGGGAAGCAAGTTAAGTAAGATGAGTTACAAGGATATGATGGTTATAATTAGCAGTGAATAACCAAGTTGCACAACATGACACCCTTGACACTTATTTAGGAATCGACATGAAATTTCCCCACCATAGAAAAAGTCCTTTAGCAGAGCATCACAGTAGGAGTTATCAAGCATTTGAATGTTCAGTATCCCTTTAATGTCTTGTTTGTTGTTATCAACAGTACCTTTATTCTATCCATCAACTTCCTGAGGCATAGAAGCTGCACAGTTTATCCCGAGAACTCACGTTGTACCCTGAAGCTGCTCCTCTGAGTGTCCGCTGCGACCTGTAGCTTGCTGCAGGATGTAAGGCACCGATACTGCCGATCTCGTGGTAGCCCGTCGCTTTCCGGGATGTATACGCCGCCTCTCGTGGTAGCCCGTAGCCTTTCGGGATGTATACGCCGCCTCTCGTGGTAGCCCGTAGCCTTTCGGGATGTATACGCCGCCTCTCGTGGTGGCCCGTAGCCTGTAGCCTTCCGCTTTCCAGGATGTACCCGCCGCTCGTCTTGGCGCGTAGCTTGCAGCTTTCCGGGATGTACACGCCGCCTCTCGCCAGCCTCGTGATGGATTAGGACACGTTTTCACTGTATCTACCCTGGTAGCACGACTCACGCTTCGTACTGATGTCCACAACGATTTTATTATTTTCCGTGAAGTTACAGAACACCGTGAAAACTGTAGCAAAATAAACACATTTCATATACATCACTTTCAAATTATTTGCCAACACAAAGCTACAAATTTTCATCCTTCAGAACAATTACCGTGTACCCCCGCTTATCCAGTAGTAGACAGTCCTCTCGTCTCTTTCTCTCTCAAACCTATAGCGCGACCCTCGTCACTCGGACCGGAAGTAGACTTTCAAAATAATGGATTCCCAAACATACAATAACATAACCAAAACCCTGAACTAACTGCAGGAAGTTTTCCATAAAGGTGTATAACATAATAAAACCACGATCAGAAATAAAGTATGACAACATCACCATAACTTCTAGCGTTGCCATGGTAACACACAGCTATTTGCTGGCGTCAGCTACAATGTATGTGGACTTAAAATCATTGTTTTATTTTATGGCCTTGGCCACAAAAGGCCAAGTGACCTTGCCCCCAAAATGACGAAATTCCAGGCCTGCCTGTTACAGTCTGACTCCCGTCTTAAAAATGCAAGATGTAATAACAACAATTTTCACTCTGCTAGCATATTTTGACCTCTGCTACTTATGTATAAAGTTATTTCTAACTAGTGGTATAAGAGAGGAAAAAAGGAGGGGAGTCAGATTTTTACGGGTCACAATTTACACCTGCCAGAATTTGACTCCCCTCTTATATTAAAAATGCAAGACGTAACGCCAACAATTTTCACTCTGCTAGCATATTGTGACCTCTGCTACTTATGTATAAAGTTATTTGTAACTAGTATAAACAGAGAGGAAAAAAGGAGGGGAGTCAGATTTTTGCGGGTCACAATTTACACCTGTCAGAATCTGACTCCCCTCTTATATTAAAAATGCAAAATGTAACACCAACCATTTTCACTTTGCTAGCATAATTTGACCTCTGCTACTTATGTATAAAGTTATTTGTAACTAGCTGTAACAGAGAGGAAAAAAGGAGGGGAGTCAGATTTTTACGGGTCACAATTTACACCTGCCAGAATTTGACTCCCCTCTTATATTAAAAATGCAAGACGTAACGCCAACAATTTTCACTCTGCTAGCATATTGTGACCTCTGCTACTTATGTATGAAGTTATTTGTAACTAGTATAAACAGAGAGGAAAAAAGGAGGGGAGTCAGATTTTTACGGGTCACAATTTACACCTGTCAGAATCTGACTCCCCTCTTATATTAAAAATGCAAAATGTAACACCAACCATTTTCACTTTGCTAGCATAATTTGACCTCTGCTACTTATGTATAAAGTTATTTGTAACTAGTATAAACAGAGAGGAAAAAAGGAGGGGAGTCAGATTTTTACGGGTCACAATTTACACCTGTCAGAATCTGACTCCCCTCTTATGTTAAAAATGCAAGATGTAACAACAACAGTTTTCACTCTGCTAGCTGTCCACTAGAAATTGTGAGCGTGTGTGTCTGAATTCAGGGATTTGCAGAGCAGATTTCATGGTTAGTTGATTATAGGCATCGCAAGCCCAACCCTTATGACAGCTGCAAGAGCCACTGGCCACTGGCCACACACACACACACACACACACACACACACACACACACACACACACACACACAGGCCACCTTTGGGGTCGGATGACAGAACACCCCACTTTCGGGGACAGCACTTTCTGAATGGTTTAGAGAGAAGCTGCCACCATTCTCAGATGTGGGGTGACGGCCTTATTACCAAAACCACCTGATATTTTTGATTAGAGCTTGTTTTTTTCAGTATGGTTTTTAACCCAGACTTTGGGGACAATTATTATTTAAGCAACCTTAGGGGACTTGGGCTATACACAAACTTTGACAGAAGTCATCTTTGGGGTCTGATTTCTTGCAAGCCAGAGATTCCACACCTTGAGATAGTCCCCCCTCCCCTCCCATTTAGGGAAGTCATTTGAATTGGGGGGTGGAGTTTCTTGACATTATGTTAATATTAACTGAATCAACACAAAACATGAAGACATCAATTTAATCTATGACAGGGAAATGTTACAACCAATAAGGAGACCCACACAGGTACAAAACACAGGAAACAAGGTTTTAAAGGTTGTAAAATTACATGTATTGCAGAACATCTGAGACCGACGGATGAGTCTACATTTGTGACATCCCCGCTGACCGTCTAAAACCTGAACGTAGTCTCTGTGACGTCTCCACAGACTGTCTAAAACCTGAACATAGTCTCTGTGACGTCCCCACAGACTGTCTAAAACCTGAACGTAGTCTCTGTGACGTCTCCACAGACTGTCTAAAACCTGAATGTAGTCTCTGTGACGTCCCCGACGTATCTTCTTTGCTCTAAAAAAAAAAAAAAAGAGAATTATGGAATTTCTGGATTATTTGCAAGGATACCCTGCTGAAAAGGGACAGAATTGACACACACTCCGAACACAAACTAGCATGTATATACAAATGATTGAAGCCCCATCGATCAGTTTTGTGTTTGCTGTCCAGTGAATAAAGGTAGTGTAAGATGAATGCCTAGTTTGAGGTCCAAATATCAGAGGAAGAATGATGAATTTTAATTGTGAACACTGTTTATGTTCCAAACAGTAATAATGGCTGGCATGTTCCTCTAAAAGGTAAACTGGCTGAGGCACCGATACATAAGACTGTCCATACAACTGGGGACATTTAACACACATACACACATTTTACCTCCACCAAAATGGGGACACTCACATGACTGGACCCCCTCCATCATCAATGCATAAGACTGTCCATACAACTGGGGACATTTAACACACATACACACATTCTACCTCCACCAAAATGGGGACACTCACATGACTGGACCCCCCCCCCATCAATGCATAAGACTGTCCATACAACTGGGGACATTTAACACACATACACACATTTTACCTCCACCAAAATGGGGACACTCACATGACTGGACCCCCTCCATCATCAATGCATAAGACTGTCCATACAACTGGGGACATTTAACACACATACACACATTCTACCTCCACCAAAATGAGGACACTCACATGACTGGACCCCCTCCATCATCAATGCATAAGACTGTCCATACAACTGGGGACATTTAACACACATACACACATTTTACCTCCACCAAAATGGGGACACTCACATGACTGGACCTCCTCCATCATCAATGCATAAGACTGTCCATACAACTGGGGACATTTAACACACATACACACATTCTATCTCCACCAAAATGGGGACACTAACGTGACTGGACCCCCCCCATCATCAATGCATAAGACTGTCCATACAACTGGGGACATTTAACACACATACACACATTTTACCTCCACCAAAATGGGGACACTCACATGACTGGACCCCCTCCATCATCAATGCATAAGACTGTCCATACAACAGCGGACATTTAACACACATACACACATTTTACCTCCACCAAAATGGGGACACTCACGTGACTGGACCCCCTCCATCATCAATGCATAAGACTGTCCATACAACTGGGGACATTTAACACACATACACACATTTTACCTCCACCAAAATGGGGACACTCACGTGACTGGACCCCCTCCATCATCAATGCATAAGACTGTCCATACAACAGCGGACATTTAACACACATACACACATTTTACCTCCACCAAAATGGGGACACTCACGTGACTGGACCCCCTCCATCATCAATGCATAAGACTGTCCATACAACTGGGGACATTTAACACACATACACACATTCTACCTCCACCAAAATGGGGACACTCACATGACTGGACCCCCCCCATCATCAATGCATAAGACTGTCCATACAACTGGGGACATTTAACACACATACACACATTCTACCTCCACCAAAATGGGGACACTCACATGACTGGTCCCCCCCTCCCCCCCATCATCAATGCATAAGACTGTCCATACAACTGCGGACATTTAACACACATACACACATTCTATCTCCACCAAAATGGGGACACTCACGTGACTGGACCCTCCTATTATGTATGTATATATAAACCAATAATAACTATTTTGCTCGCTACAAACACCTACACACATACTATCTGAGCCAAACTCAGGACAGAGAGACAAGTGAACACAGACAATTGCTACTTGGGCAAGAGAAACACATTGGATTACAATGTGAACTCATACATCCACTGATCAGTTGGTGACCTCAGCGTAAACCAAGGGACAAAACAAAGTGACGAACTATGATCGATAGGTAACAGTTCACATTAGCATGCAGCTTGGACATTGTAGATTTCATGCATTCAGAAGCAGGCCAAAGGATGTGCTGCTAGAACAGTTGATAATTATGCAAGTCTAAGTACATTGAAGAACTTGTCATGTGACTGATAATGAGTTTTGCTGACATCTGAGTTGAGTCTTGGTTAAATTATGAGTTGCTGTGGTCTACTTCCCAAGATGCAGGTGTACATAAGGATTAGAACAAGCTTTGTATGTGGGGGAAATAACATTTTTAAGAAAGTATGTGTGAGTTTGTGTTTTAAAGGACAGCATCTTCATACAGAGGTGCAAAATCAGTTGAACTCTGTCTTTGTTGTTGCAAAGTCACATACCTCATTTTCACCGGGGGACAATGCTTCCAAGACAGGAACCACAGACTGATGGCTGCTATTTAAGTTGTCGTCCGCTGATGGTGTGGCCAGAGGAAAAGTGTAAATCTGCACATCAACAAAGGGACAGAATTGACACACACTCCGAACACAAACTAGCATGTATATACAAATGATTGAAGCCCCATCGATCAGTTTTGTGTTTGCTGTCCAGTGAATAAAGGTAGTGTAAGATGAATGCCTAGTTTGAGGTCCAAATATCAGAGGAAGAATGATGAATTTTAATTGTGAACACTGTTTATGTACCAAACAGTAATAATGGCTGACATGTTCCTCTAAAAGGTAAACTGGCTGAGGCACTGATGCAAAAGACTGTCCATACAGCTGGGGACATTTAACACACATACACACATTTTACCTCCACCAAAATGGGGACACTCACATGACTGGACCCCCTCCATCATCAATGCATAAGACTGTCCATACAACTGGGGACATTTAACACACATACACACATTCTACCTCCACCAAAATGGGGACACTCACATGACTGGACCCCCTCCATCATCAATGCATAAGACTGTCCATACAACTGGGGACATTTAACACACATACACACATTTTACCTCCACCAAAATGGGGACACTCACATGACTGGACCCCCTCCATCATCAATGCATAAGACTATCCATACAACTGGGGACATTTAACACACATACACACATTCTACCTCCACCAAAATGAGGACACTCACATGACTGGACCCCCTCCATCATCAATGCATAAGACTGTCCATACAACTGGGGACATTTAACACACATACACACATTTTACCTCCACCAAAATGGGGACACTCACATGACTGGACCCCCTCCATCATCAATGCACAAGACTGTCCATACAACTGGGGACATTTAACACACATACACACATTTTACCTCCACCAAAATGGGGACACTCACATGACTGGACCCCCCGCATCATCAATGCATAAGACTGTCCATACAACTGGGGACATTTAACACACATACACACATTTTACCTCCACCAAAATGGGGACACTCACATGACTGGACCCCCTCCATCATCAATGCATAAGACTGTCCATACAACAGCGGACATTTAACACACATACACACATTTTACCTCCACCAAAATGGGGACACTCACGTGACTGGACCCCCTCCATCATCAATGCATAAGACTGTCCATACAACTGGGGACATTTAACACACATACACACATTTTACCTCCACCAAAATGGGGACACTCACATGACTGGACCCCCTCCATCATCAATGCACAAGACTGTCCATACAACTGGGGACATTTAACACACATACACACATTTTTACCTCCACCAAAATGGGGACACTCACATGACTGGACCCCCCGCATCATCAATGCATAAGACTGTCCATACAACTGGGGACATTTAACACACATACACACATTTTACCTCCACCAAAATGGGGACACTCACATGACTGGACCCCCTCCATCATCAATGCATAAGACTGTCCATACAACAGCGGACATTTAACACACATACACACATTTTACCTCCACCAAAATGGGGACACTCACGTGACTGGACCCCCTCCATCATCAATGCATAAGACTGTCCATACAACTGGGGACATTTAACACACATACACACATTTTACCTCCACCAAAATGGGGACACTCACGTGACTGGACCCCCTCCATCATCAATGCATAAGACTGTCCATACAACTGGGGACATTTAACACACATACACACATTCTACCTCCACCAAAATGGGGACACTCACATGACTGGACCCCCTCCATCATCAATGCATAAGACTGCCCATACAACTGGGGACATTTAACACACATACACACATTCTACCTCCACCAAAATGGGGACACTCACATGACTGGACCCCCCCCATCATCAATGCATAAGACTGTCCATACAACTGGGGACATTTAACACACATACACACATTTTACCTCCACCAAAATGGGGACACTCACATGACTGGACCCCCTCCATCATCAATGCACAAGACTGTCCATACAACTGGGGACATTTAACACACATACACACATTTTACCTCCACCAAAATGGGGACACTCACATGACTGGACCCCCCGCATCATCAATGCATAAGACTGTCCATACAACTGGGGACATTTAACACACATACACACATTTTACCTCCACCAAAATGAGGACACTCACATGACTGGACCCCCTCCATCATCAATGCATAAGACTGTCCATACAACTGGGGACATTTAACACACATACACACATTTTACCTCCACCAAAATGGGGTGGAGGTAAAAATACAACTGGGGACATTTAACACACATAGACACATTTTACCTCCACCAAAATGGGGACACTCACATGACTGGACCCCCCGCATCATCAATGCATAAGACTGTCCATACAAACTGGGGACATTTAACACACATACACACATTTTACCTCCACCAAAATGGGGACACTCACATGACTGGACCCCCTCCATCATCAATGCATAAGACTGTCCATACAACAGCGGACATTTAACACACATACACACATTTTACCCTCCACCAAAATGGGGACACTCACGTGACTGGACCCCCTCCATCATCAATGCATAAGACTGTCCATACAACTGGGGACATTTAACACACATACACACATTTACCTCCACCAAAATGGGGACACTCACATGACTGGACCCCCTCCATCATCAATGCACAAGACTGTCCATACAACTGGGACATTTAACACACATACACACATTTTACCTCCACCAAAATGGGGACACTCACATGACTGGACCCCCCGCATCATCAATGCATAAGACTGTCCATACAACTGGGGACATTTAACACACATACACACATTTTACCTCCACCAAAATGGGGACACTCACATGACTGGACCCCCTCCATCATCAATGCATAAGACTGTCCATACAACAGCGGACATTTAACACACATACACACATTTTACCTCCACCAAAATGGGGGACACTCACGTGACTGGACCCCCTCCATCATCAATGCATAAGACTGTCCATACAAACTGGGGACATTTAACACACATACACACATTTTACCTCCACCAAAATGGGGACACTCACGTGACTGGACCCCCTCCATCATCAATGCATAAGACTGTCCATACAACTGGGGACATTTAACACACATACACACATTCTACCTCCACCAAAATGGGGACACTCACATGACTGGACCCCCTCCATCATCAATGCATAAGACTGCCCATACAACTGGGGACATTTAACACACATACACACATTCTACCTCCACCAAAATGGGGACACTCACATGACTGGACCCCCCCCCATCATCAATGCATAAGACTGTCCATACAACTGGGGACATTTAACACACATACACACATTTTACCTCCACCAAAATGGGGACACTCACATGACTGGACCCCCTCCATCATCAATGCACAAGACTGTCCATACAACTGGGGACATTTAACACACATACACACATTTTACCTCCACCAAAATGGGGACACTCACATGACTGGACCCCCTCCATCATCAATGCATAAGACTGTCCATACAACTGGGGACATTTAACACACATACACACATTTTACCTCCACCAAAATGAGGACACTCACATGACTGGACCCCCTCCATCATCAATGCATAAGACTGTCCATACAACTGGGGACATTTAACACACATACACACATTTTACCTCCACCAAAATGGGGTGGAGGTAAAAATACAACTGGGGACATTTAACACACATACACACATTTTACCTCCACCAAAATGGGGACACTCACATGACTGGACCCCCCGCATCATCAATGCATAAGACTGTCCATACAACTGGGGACATTTAACACACATACACACATTTTACCTCCACCAAAATGGGGACACTCACATGACTGGACCCCCTCCATCATCAATGCATAAGACTGTCCATACAACAGCGGACATTTAACACACATACACACATTTTACCTCCACCAAAATGGGGACACTCACGTGACTGGACCCCCTCCATCATCAATGCATAAGACTGTCCATACAACTGGGGACATTTAACACACATACACACATTTTACCTCCACCAAAATGGGGACACTCACATGACTGGACCCCCTCCATCATCAATGCACAAGACTGTCCATACAACTGGGGACATTTAACACACATACACACATTTTACCTCCACCAAAATGGGGACACTCACATGACTGGACCCCCCGCATCATCAATGCATAAGACTGTCCATACAACTGGGGACATTTAACACACATACACACATTTTACCTCCACCAAAATGGGGACACTCACATGACTGGACCCCCTCCATCATCAATGCATAAGACTGTCCATACAACAGCGGACATTTAACACACATACACACATTTTACCTCCACCAAAATGGGGACACTCACGTGACTGGACCCCCTCCATCATCAATGCATAAGACTGTCCATACAACTGGGGACATTTAACACACATACACACATTTTACCTCCACCAAAATGGGGACACTCACGTGACTGGACCTCCTCCATCATCAATGCATAAGACTGTCCATACAACTGGGGACATTTAAACACACATACACACATTCTACCTCCACCAAAATGGGGACACTCACATGACTGGACCCCCTCCATCATCAATGCATAAGACTGCCCATACAACTGGGGACATTTAACACACATACACACATTCTACCTCCACCAAAATGGGGACACTCACATGACTGGACCCCCCCCATCATCAATGCATAAGACTGTCCATACAACTGGGGACATTTAACACACATACACACATTTTACCCTCCACCAAAATGGGGACACTCACATGACTGGACCCCCTCCATCATCAATGCACAAGACTGTCCATACAACTGGGGACATTTAACACACATACACACATTTTACCTCCACCAAAATGGGGACACTCACATGACTGGACCCCCCGCATCATCAATGCATAAGACTGTCCATACAACTGGGGACATTTAACACACATACACACATTTTACCTCCACCAAAATGGGGACACTCACATGACTGGACCCCCTCCATCATCAATGCATAAGACTGTCCATACAACAGCGGACATTTAACACACATACACACATTTTACCTCCACCAAAATGGGGACACTTACGTGACTGGACCCCCTCCATCATCAATGCATAAGACTGTCCATACAACTGGGGACATTTAACACACATACACACATTTTACCTCCACCAAAATGGGGACACTCACATGACTGGACGTCCTCCATCATCAATGCATAAGACTGTCCATACAACTGGGGACATTTAACACACATACACACATTCTACCTCCACCAAAATGGGGACACTCACATGACTGGACCCCCTCCATCATCAATGCATAAGACTGTCCATACAACTGGGGACATTTAACACACATACACACATTTTACCTCCACCAAAATGGGGACACTCACATGACTGGACCCCCCCCCCATCATCAATGCATAAGACTGTCCATACAACTGGGGACATTTAACACACATACACACATTCTACCTCCACCAAAATGGGGACACTCACATGACTGGACCCCCCCCATCATCAATGCATAAGACTGTCCATACAACTGGGGACATTTAACACACATACACACATTTTACCTTCACCAAAATGGGGACACTCACATGACTGGACCCCCTCCATCATCAATGCATAAGACTGTCCATACAACTGGGGACATTTAACACACATACACACATTCTACCTCCACCAAAATGGGGACACTCACATGACTGGACCCCCTCCATCATCAATGCATAAGACTGTCCATACAACTGGGGACATTTAACACACATTCACACATTTTACCTCCACCAAAATGGGGACACTCACGTGACTGGACCCTCCTATTATGTATGTATATATAAACCAATAATAACTATTTTGCTCGCTACAAAACACCTACACACATACTATCTGAGCCAAACTCAGGACAGAGAGACAAGTGAACACAGACAATTGCTACTTGGGCAAGAGAAACACATTGGATTACAATGTGAACTCATACATCCACTGATCAGTTGGTGACCTCAGCGTAAACCAAGGGACAAAACAAAGTGACGAACTATGATCGATAGGTAACAGTTCACATTAGCATGCAGCTTGGACATTGTAGATTTCATGCATTCAGAAGCAGGCCAAAGGATGTGCTGCTAGAACAGTTGATAATTATGCAAGTCTAAGTACATTGAAGAACTTGTCATGTGACTGATAATGAGTTTTGCTGACATCTGAGTTGAGTCTTGGTTAAATTATGAGTTGGTGTGTGTACTGCCCTCACGATGCGTAACCTTTGCACAGCTAGACAGTCAGTTAACGAGTAGAAGAGTAGAAGAAGTCCTCCAATAAACACAAGGCTTGACTTTTCTTGTATTTTACTGAAGTCTTTACTTGTCAGTTTCTTGCTTCATCAACATCATTATCATCTCCTCGGTATCCTCATAAACATCGTAAAACTGAAAATTATTACAGAAACAACTGCTACACATTGTACAAACAAAGCAATGCACAAGTACACAGTTAGCATTCATACTCAAATTAACTAGCATCTTAACTAACTAGCATCCGCTAACGGCTAGCAAAGTACGTATTTCGCTAACATAAAAACGAGGTCTTAACAACACATTCCTCAAAATAAAATAAAAACACTTCAACAATAAGTTGTCTGCTTGCTCTAGAGCTAAACTCCGCTCTTCCAAACATGCGACGGCAAAACACGAAGCAGCGCAACGAAGCTGGAAAATAACACAACAGAGCGCTCACACTAACGCTGTTTCTCAAAACCAAAGAATAGAAGTCTCACTCCTACGTGTTTTCTGAAAACCATGAAATATACACTTTTTGAGCTTTTTAACCTGTTCCATCATTAACTTATTTAACTAAACATTTTTAACATTTTAAGGCAGCACACTCCCCGCTTGATATACTTACAGTATATCACTCTAAACACAAACACATTTAAAGGGGAATGTTATCTGAACACAATATACATTAGAGTTCTTTCACTAATTCTCTGAAAGAAGGACTACGACCTCTGAGACTGGTCTCAAAAACACCTTGGCTGTCCCGTCCTTTACGATCCGCACCTCTACTTTGCGGACTCGGTTGTCACTGCTTGGCAAAACCTTGACAATTAATCCCATTGGCCATTCATTCCTGGGAGCCTGGCTGTCTTTCAGCAGGACAACATCTCCTTCTTTGACATTTGGTTTGTCTTTTGTCCATTTTCTGCGACTTTGAAGTGTAGACAGATACTCTCCCTTCCATCTCTTCCAAAATGTGTCAGCTAGACACTGGACTTGTTTCCACTGCTTTCCATACATCTGAGCTGTGCCAAAGTTTCCACATGGAGCTGAAACTGCACTCATCTTCTGAGTAAGTAGCATCGCTGGGGTCAACACCATAGGCATATCTGGGTCAGTGGATACGTTCACAAGAGGTCTTGCATTCATGATTGCCATGATTTCTGCCATGAAGGTGCTCAAGACTTCATGTGTGAGACGTGATGGTCCTGTTTGAAGCAACATTGCATCCAGGATGCGCCTGGCGACTCCAATAAGTCTTTCCCAGGAGCCACCCATGTGAGAAGCATGAGGGGGATTAAACACCCAGGTGCAGCCTTTCTCCTGGAGGTACTTCCTGACTGCTGTGTCGTCTGCATTTATGTCCAGCTCCTTACAAGCTCCCACAAAATTAGTCCCTCTGTCAGACCGCAGAAGTTTGGCTGGACCACGAATGGAGAAAAACCTCCGGAGAGCGGTTGATAAAACTGTCTGTTGACATGCTTTCGATCAGCTCAATATGCACTGCTCGGGTTGACATGCACGTAAACAGCACAGCCCAGCGTTTGCTGTCTGCATATCCTCCTCTTGTCCGACGTGTCATGATGGACCACGGCCCCAAAGACATCGAGGCCGACAGTGGTGAACGGAGGCTCAGGAATGAGTCGGTCGGCAGGTAGATCGGCCATCTTCTGGTCCTCTAACCTCCCTCGCAGTCTGCGGCATGTGACACATTTGTGAATGACAGTTGACACCAGACGCTTGCACCCAATTATCCACCATCCAGCTGTTCTGATAGCTCCCTCTGTAATGTGTCGTCCTTGGTGAGCTACTTGTTCGTGAAAGTGTCTCACAAGCAGTGTGGCAATGTGATGGGTGTGTGGAATGATCAGTGGGTGTTTTTCTTCTTTTGACAGGTCAGCACAAGAAAGACGACCTCCAACACGAAGCAGACCATCTTCATCCACAACTGGATCGAGACATTTCAGTTCTTTCTCAAAGACACTGCACTGCACAGAGCGGATAATCACAATTTTGGCTCGTAAAAGCTCACTCGTGCTGGATGCATCTCCGAAACACTTCCATCCTTTCCTTTCAGCCTTGTCCGACTTTTCTTTGAAGGATGCTGCAACGTGAATGAGTCTGGCTATGATGTGTTGAAGTGTTCTCCAGCGTGAGCATCGCTCGAAGTGTTGAGGTCCCAACTGAGACTCTGACGTCTTGGTTGCTAGAGTAGTAACCTCTGGACGAATCTCATCGTCGGCTTCAAGGCTCGATGAGGGCGAAGATATTAGAGTCAGTCTCCGCTGCCTTGTCCTGATAGAGGAAAGCTGGCCCGGAAAACCAGCTGCTGTTGTTGAAGTTGGCATGCTGGCATAAACCTGGTTGCATGATCAGCTGGATTCAGAGCTGTTGACACGTGGTACCACTGGTTGGGGGTGTGTAGAATCGCCTGATCCGAGTTACCCGGTTGGAAACATAGAGGTAAAACCTTCTTGTAGAGTTATGAATGTAGCCAAGACGATCTTGCTATCAGTGAAGAACCTTACACTGTCTATCTCGATGTCCATCTCATCACTGATCAATTCATACAGTTCAACAGCCAGCACAGCTGCCGCAGAGCTCCAGGCGTGGAACAGTGTGGGCAGGACGAGGAGCCAATTTTGAATTTCCCCATCACAAATCCGACGTGATATTGTCCCTCAGTGTCTGTAGCTCTCAAGTAGGCCACTGCTCCTATGGCTACTGTGGAAGCATCGGAGAAGATGCACAGCTCTTTTGTCTGTGTTGAAGACAGTGAAACTGGTACATAGCATCTCTTTATATGCACGTCTTCAAGAGCTTTTAAAGAGTCTCTCCATGAGTTCCATTCTGATTCCCTTTGTGGAAGAAGAGGAGCATCCCACTCACTCTGCTCAGATGACAACTCTCGGACAAGTGCTTTTCCTTGCATCGTTATTGGAGCCACGAAGCCTAAGGGGTCATACAAGCTGTTAACTGTTGACAACACACCTCTTCGTGTGTATGGCTTTTCTTCACGGGACACCACATAAGTGAAGCTGTCTGTTTCTAAATTCCAGGAGAGGCCCAGACTCCTCTGAAGAGGGAGGGGATCCACTCCAAGATCCAGATCTTTAAAGTCTTTGGCTCGGTCCTCTACTGGAAATGCTTCCATTACCTGGCTACTGTTCGATGCCACTTTGTGCAGTCGCAAGTTGGATTCTGCCAACATCGCTTTGGTTCTTGTGAGGAGATCTATTGCCTCTTCAGGCGTGGCAACTGAGGTGAGACCATCGTCCACGTAAAACTGCCTTTCGACATACTGTCTCGCATCTGAACCATGTTCTTGTTCACCTTTTTGCGCTGCTCGTCTCATGCAGTAGATGGCCACAGCAGGTGAGGGGCTGTTTCCAAAAACATGGACCTTCATTCTGTATTCAATCACGTTCTTGTTAATGTCATTGTCCTCGTACCAGAGATACCGAAGATAATCTCTGTCCTCTTCTTGAACCACAAAGCAATAGAACATTTGCTCCACATCTGCTGTAAGAGCTACAGGTTCTTTACGAAACCGCAGTAAAACTCCTAGCAAGGTATTGTTCAAGTCTGGTCCACTTAGGAGGACATCATTGAGTGAGGTTCCATCACATTCAGCACTTGAGTCGAAAACGACACGTATCTGGTCACGTTTTTTAGGGTGATACACACCAAAGGTTGGCAGGTACCAGTGTTCTTTTCTTTATCCAAAGGTGGTGCAAGCTCAGCTTGATCATTGTCCAACATCTTCTGCATGAACTTGCTGTAATGCTCTCTCATTTCTGGCTTTTTCTCCAAGGTTCTCCGAAGTGAGCAGAGACGTTTTAAAGCTTGTTCCCTGTTGCTTGGAAGGCGTTGTCTTGGAGCACGGAACGGTAGAGGAGCCACCCAGCTATTTTCCTCATTTTGGTGGACCTCTGCATCCATGATAGCTAGGAAGGCTTTATCTTCCACAGACAGTGCTAGTTTGTTGTCATCTTTGGACCTATCAAACACAGAACATCCTAGGTTGTCTGTACTCACATGAAGACTTGTGTTCATCTCGTATGCAGGAAAGGTCGTACTGTGATGCTGTGTCGTACCACCGTAGTCTTCCTTCACGTGGATACTGCTAGGACATGGTTTAAGGAAGGATACACGGCCGTTGTTCAGGACGTTTGCCTTGTAGACGTTCACTTCTGACGGCTTGTGAACTGTGCCCAAGCACACATCTCCCACAATGACCCAACCTAGGTCTAGCCGCTGAGCGTAAGGCGCGTTGTGGGGCCCGTTGATTTGCTCGCGTACCTTGTGCAGCCTGAGGATGTCTCTCCCTAAGAGCAGAAGGATTGGTACATCTTTGTCCACAGGTGGAATTTTACTAGCAACTGACCGTAGGTGGGGGTGATGTTGTGCAACCTCTGGGGAAGGGATTTCTGTCCTGTCGTCTGGCACCATGTCACACTCTATTAAAGGGGGTAGGGGAAGCTTCACTCTCCCATTCATGGACTCAATGATGAAATTAGTAGCTCTCCTGCCTGAAGTCTCTAGTCTCCCAGCACAAGTTTTCAGTGTGTAGGGGGTGGAGCTAGTTTTCACTTCAAAGAGACTAAAAAACTCTGTCTTGGCGAGGGACTTATTACTTTGTTCATCCAGCACTGCATACATCTTGATCGTCTTTTCCTCACTCCCTTCAGGATACACTTTCACTAAGCAGATCTTGGAGCAAGATCGTGAACCATCTCCATTGCCACAAACCTCCGTACACTTGGAGGTGACTGAAGAAGGTGGGCTTTCACTGTGCTCCCCGCTTTCATCTCTGTCATCCACCGAACTCTGTGTGGTCACGAGAGGAGGACCTGGGTGTAGAGCTGCAATGTGTTTGTCACTGTTACATTCAAGACACTTAACAGTCATTTTACAGTCTCTTGCCATGTGTTGAGTAGACCCACAACATCTATAACAGATATGATTCTCTCTGAGGTATGATTTGCGCTCTTCAAGAGTTTTGTTTCTAAAGAGCTTGCACTTTTTCAGTGGGTGGGGCTTCTTATGTATTGGGCACTGACGATCAGGTTCTTCCATTTTCTTTGGAGCAGGACTGGATTGGATGCCTGATGATTCTGCTGGGATGTCAGTTTTATGTACAGTCACAGACCCTTTACTGCTGTACTTTGTAGGCCTTTCAGTCTTAGTGGAGATATGACTGCTGATGGGGGTTATAGTGAAGCTTGGGTCATTCTTTATCTTTGCCTGTTGTGCGACAAACCTTGAGAAGACAGAGAAGGGGGGAAAGACTACTCTGTAATCCTCTTTGTACCTGCTTCCAAAGCTGATCCATTTTTCTTGGATGTTGTATGGGAGCTTTTCCACTATTTGTTTCACCCCACGAGCCGTATCCAAATATGCGAGCCCTCGTAGTGCACCATCTTGCTTAGCACACTCCAGTTCAAGGAGAATGTCACTTAGCTCTCTCAGCTTAACAGTGTCTCTATTGGTCAGTCTCGGGAAGTTTTCAATCTTTTTGAGCAGTGCGTCTTCGATGACCTCAGGTGACCCATAACACTCTTCGAGACGTTGCCAGACCATGGCAACGCCTGCAGCAGGATTGAGAACGTGTACTGCTCGAATTCTCTTGGCCTGTTCTGTCGATCCAGCTCCCAGCCATTTGGTTAACAGGTCCAGCTCTTCCCTGGCGGAAAGATTCAAGTCCTTCGTGGAATTTAGAAAAGAGGCCTTCCATGCCCAATAGTTTTCTGGTTTGTCATCAAATTGCAGAAGACCAGCACTCACTATTTCTCTCCTAATGAGATATTTTGCAAAGTCTTGTTCTCTCTTGGGCTCAGGTAAGTACTCTCTTTCAGGTTTGGCTGTGTGCTGAGTACTATGAGGGTAGGTGTCACTCAGCCCCATATTTATTGTTGGCTTTCTTTTTATATCTTTGTAGACTGGCTGTGTGTTTCTTTGGATGTCATAAGAAACGCTAGGTTTAATGTCAGGTGTTTCTAGTCTGTCTAATTTTCTTTCGTGTGTCTTCACAACCGCAGGTTCCAAAGGCTGTTCCTGTATGAACATGTCAGAGTGCTGTTGGACGTACTCACTAGTACGTTGAACCGTACTGAGGGGTTCTTCTTCGATATCTGGAAGCTGGCTGCGCTCCCTGATTTCAACTTCCAATTCCTTAAAGGCTGAAGCCTCAGCTTCAGCTGCTGCAGCGGCTCTTTGGTACTGGAGGAGATGAAGATCAGCTTCCAGTTCAGCTTTCTGTTTTATCACTTCAGCCTCTCTTTCGGCGAAAGCTATTTGAGCTCGAGCTGCTTTGGCCTTAGCATAGGCTCTTGTGGCTGAAGAGGATGTTGATGAGTATCTAGTGGACGCTCTAGATGATTGGGACTTAGCATCACTTGCTTGAAGAGTCGCCATATTCTTGGTGACTTTATTTCCAGCCTTTGCTTGCTGTTCTTCACCAGCTGCTTCTTGTTGTGTGATGTTATCTTCTTTAAGGTAACATTTTCCTGAGCGTAGACTCATATTTGCTGAGTATTGTGTTTGTTGCTTGAGCCCGCCGTGTATATCTTTTTACTGTACTGCCCTCACGATGCGTAACCTTTGCACAGCTAGACAGTCAGTTAACGAGTAGAAGAGTAGAAGAAGTCCTCCAATAAACACAAGGCTTGACTTTTCTTGTATTTTACTGAAGTCTTTACTTGTCAGTTTCTTGCTTCATCAACATCATTATCATCTCCTCGGTATCTTCATAAACATCGTAAAACTGAAAATTATTACAGAAACAACTGTTACACATTGTACAAACAAAGCAATGCACAAGTACACAGTTAGCATTCATACTCAAATTAACTAGCATCTTAACTAACTAGCATCCGCTAACGGCTAGCAAAGTACGTATTTCGCTAACATAAAAACGAGGTCTTAACAACACATTCCTCAAAATAATACAGTATTCAACAACTGTCTACATATGCAGTGATACTTACAGATAATTATTTTCCCAGGCAAAAGCGTAAAAACACTTCAACAATACGTTGTCTGCTTGCTCTAGAGCTAAACTCCGCTCTTCCAAACATGCGACGGCAAAACACGAAGCAGCGCAACGAAGCTGGAAAATAACACAACAGAGCGCTCACACTAACGCTGTTTCTCAAAACCAAAGAATAGAAGTCTCACTCCTACGTGTTTTCTGAAAACCATGAAATATACACTTTTTGAGCTTTTTAACCTGTTCCATCATTAACTTATTTAACTAAACATTTTTAACATTTTAAGGCAGCACAGTGTGGTCTACTTCCCAAGATGCAGGTGTACATAAGGATTAGAACAAGCTTTGTATGTGGGGGAAATAAAATTTTTAAGAAAGTATGTGTGAGTTTGTGTTTTAAAGGACAGCATCTTCATACAGAGGTGCAAAATCAGTTGAACTCTGTCTTTGTTGTTGCAAAGTCACATACCTCATTTTCACCGGGGGACAATGCTTCCAAGACAGGAACCACAGACTGATGGCTGCTATTTAAGTTGTCGTCCGCTGATGGTGTGGCCAGAGGAGAAGTGTAAATCTGCACATCAACAAAGGGACAGAATTGACACACACTCCGAACACAAACTAGCATGTATATACAAATGATTGAAGCCCCATCGATCAGTTTTGTGTTTGCTGTCCAGTGAATAAAGGTAGTGTAAGATGAATGCCTAGTTTGAGGTCCAAATATCAGAGGAAGAATGATGAATTTTAATTGTGAACACTGTTTATGTACCAAACAGTAATAATGGCTGACATGTTCCTCTAAAAGGTAAACTGGCTGAGGCACCGATGCAAAAGACTGTCCATACAGCTGGGGACATTTAACACACATACACACATTTTACCTCCACCAAAATGGGGACACTCACATGACTGGACCCCCTCCATCATCAATGCATAAGACTGTCCATACAACTGGGGACATTTAACACACATACACACATTCTACCTCCACCAAAATGGGGACACTCACATGACTGGACCCCCTCCATCATCAATGCATAAGACTATCCATACAACTGGGGACATTTAACACACATACACACATTTTACCTCCACCAAAATGGGGACACTCACATGACTGGACCCCCTCCATCATCAATGCATAAGACTATCCATACAACTGGGGACATTTAACACACATACACACATTCTACCTCCACCAAAATGAGGACACTCACATGACTGGACCCCCTCCATCATCAATGCATAAGACTGTCCATACAACTTGGGACATTTAACACACATACACACATTTTACCTCCACCAAAATGGGGACACTCACATGACTGGACCCCCTCCATCATCAATGCACAAGACTGTCCATACAACTGGGGACATTTAACACACATACACACATTTTACCTCCACCAAAATGGGGACACTCACATGACTGGACCCCCCCCCCCCCCCCCCCATCATCAATGCATAAGACTGTCCATACAACTGGGGACATTTAACACACATACACACATTCTACCTCCACCAAAATGGGGACACTCACATGACTGGACCCCCCCCATCATCAATGCATAAGACTGTCCATACAACTGGGGACATTTAACACACATACACACATTTTACCTCCACCAAAATGGGGACACTCACATGACTGGACCCCCTCCATCATCAATGCACAAGACTGTCCATACAACTGGGGACATTTAACACACATACACACATTTTACCTCCACCAAAATGGGGACACTCACATGACTGGACCCCCCGCATCATCAATGCATAAGACTGTCCATACAACTGGGGACATTTAACACACATACACACATTTTACCTCCACCAAAATGGGGACACTCACATGACTGGACCCCCTCCATCATCAATGCATAAGACTGTCCATACAACAGCGGACATTTAACACACATACACACATTTTACCTCCACCAAAATGGGGACACTCACGTGACTGGACCCCCTCCATCATCAATGCATAAGACTGTCCATACAACTGGGGACATTTAACACACATACACACATTTTACCTCCACCAAAATGGGGACACTCACATGACTGGACATCCTCCATCATCAATGCATAAGACTGTCCATACAACTGGGGACATTTAACACACATACACACATTCTACCTCCACCAAAATGGGGACACTCACATGACTGGACCCCCTCCATCATCAATGCATAAGACTGTCCATACAACTGGGGACATTTAACACACATACACACATTTTACCTCCACCAAAATGGGGACACTCACATGACTGGACCCCCCCCCCCCCCCCATCATCAATGCATAAGACTGTCCATACAACTGGGGACATTTAACACACATACACACATTTTACCTCCACCAAAATGGGGACACTCACATGACTGGACCCCCCCATCATCAATGCATAAGACTGTCTATACAACTGGGACATTTAACACACATACACACATTTTACCTCCACCAAAATGGGGACACTCACATGACTGGACCCCCTCCATCATCAATGCATAAGACTGTCCATACAACTGGGGACATTTAACACACATACACACATTTTACCTCCACCAAAATGGGGACACTCACATGACTGGACCCCCTCCATCATCAATGCATAAGACTATCCATACAACTGGGGACATTTAACACACATACACACATTTTACCTCCACCAAAATGGGGACACTCACATGACTGGACCCCCTCCATCATCAATGCATAAGACTGTCCATACAACTGGGGACATTTAACACACATTCACACATTTTACCTCCACCAAAATGGGGACACTCACGTGACTGGACCCTCCTATTATGTATGTATATATAAACCAATAATAACTATTTTGCTCGCTACAAACACCTACACACATACTATCTGAGCCAAACTCAGGACAGAGAGACAAGTGAACACAGACAATTGCTACTTGGGCAAGAGAAACACATTGGATTACAATGTGAACTCATACATCCACTGATCAGTTGGTGACCTCAGCGTAAACCAAGGGACAAAACAAAGTGACGAACTATGATCGATAGGTAACAGTTCACATTAGCATGCAGCTTGGACATTGTAGATTTCATGCATTCAGAAGCAGGCCAAAGGATGTGCTGCTAGAACAGTTGATAATTATGCAAGTCTAAGTACATTGAAGAACTTGTCATGTGACTGATAATGAGTTTTGCTGACATCTGAGTTGAGTCTTGGTTAAATTATGAGTTGGTGTGGTCTACTTCCCAAGATGCAGGTGTACATAAGGATTAGAACAAGCTTTGTATGTGGGGGAAATAAAATTTTTAAGAAAGTATGTGTGAGTTTGTGTTTTAAAGGACAGCATCTTCATACAGAGGTGCAAAATCAGTTGAACTCTGTCTTTGTTGTTGCAAAGTCACATACCTCATTTTCACCGGGGGACAATGCTTCCAAGACAGGAACCACAGACTGATGGCTGCTATTTAAGTTGTCGTCCGCTGATGGTGTGGCCAGAGGAGAAGTGTAAATCTGCACATCAACAAAGGGACAGAATTGACACACACTCCGAACACAAACTAGCATGTATATACAAATGATTGAAGCCCCATCGATCAGTTTTGTGTTTGCTGTCCAGTGAATAAAGGTAGTGTAAGATGAATGCCTAGTTTGAGGTCCAAATATCAGAGGAAGAATGATGAATTTTAATTGTGAACACTGTTTATGTACCAAACAGTAATAATGGCTGACATGTTCCTCTAAAGGTAAACTGGCTGAGGCACCGATGCAAAAGACTGTCCATACAGCTGGGGACATTTAACACACATACACACATTTTACCTCCACCAAAATGGGGACACTCACATGACTGGACCCCCTCCATCATCAATGCATAAGACTGTCCATACAACTGGGGACATTTAACACACATACACACATTCTACCTCCACCAAAATGGGGACACTCACATGACTGGACCCCCTCCATCATCAATGCATAAGACTGTCCATACAACTGGGGACATTTAACACACATACACACATTTTACCTCCACCAAAATGGGGACACTCACATGACTGGACCCCCTCCATCATCAATGCATAAGACTATCCATACAACTGGGGACATTTAACACACATACACACATTCTACCTCCACCAAAATGAGGACACTCACATGACTGGACCCCCTCCATCATCAATGCATAAGACTGTCCATACAACTGGGGACATTTAACACACATACACACATTTTACCTCCACCAAAATGGGGACACTCACATGACTGGACCCCCTCCATCATCAATGCATAAGACTGTCCATACAACTGGGGACATTTAACACACATACACACATTTTACCTCCACCAAAATGGGGACACTCACATGACTGGACCCCCTCCATCATCAATGCATAAGACTATCCATACAACTGGGGACATTTAACACACATACACACATTTTACCTCCACCAAAATGGGGACACTCACATGACTGGACCCCCTCCATCATCAATGCATAAGACTGTCCATACAACAGCGGACATTTAACACACATACACACATTTTACCTCCACCAAAATGGGGACACTCACGTGACTGGACCCCCTCCATCATCAATGCATAAGACTGTCCATACAACTGGGGACATTTAACACACATACACACATTTTACCTCCACCAAAATGGGGACACTCACATGACTGGACCTCCTCCATCATCAATGCATAAGACTGTCCATACAACTGGGGACATTTAACACACATACACACATTCTACCTCCACCAAAATGGGGACACTCACATGACTGGACCCCCTCCATCATCAATGCATAAGACTGTCCATACAACTGGGGACATTTAACACACATACACACATTTTACCTCCACCAAATGGGGACACTCACATGACTGGACCCCCCCCCCCCCCCCATCATCAATGCATAAGACTGTCCATACAACTGGGGACATTTAACACACATACACACATTTTACCTCCACCAAAATGGGGACCACTCACATGACTGGACCCCCCCCATCATCAATGCATAAGACTGTCTATACAACTGGGGACATTTAACACACATACACACATTTTACCTCCACCAAAATGGGGACACTCACATGACTGGACCCCCTCCATCATCAATGCATAAGACTGTCCATACAACTGGGGACATTTAACACACATACACACATTTTACCCTCCACCAAAATGGGGACACTCACATGACTGGACCCCCTCCATCATCAATGCATAAGACTATCCATACAACTGGGGACATTTAACACACATACACACATTTTACCTCCACCAAAATGGGGACACTCACATGACTGGACCCCCTCCATCATCAATGCATAAGACTGTCCATACAACTGGGGACATTTAACACACATTCACACATTTTACCTCCACCAAAATGGGGACACTCACGTGACTGGACCCTCCTATTATGTATGTATATATAAACCAATAATAACTATTTTGCTCGCTACAAACACCTACACACATACTATCTGAGCCAAACTCAGGACAGAGAGACAAGTGAACACAGACAATTGCTACTTGGGCAAGAGAAACACATTGGATTACAATGTGAACTCATACATCCACTGATCAGTTGGTGACCTCAGCGTAAACCAAGGGACAAAACAAAGTGACGAACTATGATCGATAGGTAACAGTTCACATTAGCATGCAGCTTGGACATTGTAGATTTCATGCATTCAGAAGCAGGCCAAAGGATGTGCTGCTAGAACAGTTGATAATTATGCAAGTCTAAGTACATTGAAGAACTTGTCATGTGACTGATAATGAGTTTTGCTGACATCTGAGTTGAGTCTTGGTTAAATTATGAGTTGCTGTGGTCTACTTCCCAAGATGCAGGTGTACATAAGGATTAGAACAAGCTTTGTATGTGGGGGAAATAACATTTTTAAGAAAGTATGTGTGAGTTTGTGTTTTAAAGGACAGCATCTTCATACAGAGGTGCAAAATCAGTTGAACTCTGTCTTTGTTGTTGCAAAGTCACATACCTCATTTTCACCGGGGGACAATGCTTCCAAGACAGGAACCACAGACTGATGGCTGCTATTTAAGTTGTCGTCCGCTGATGGTGTGGCCAGAGGAGAAGTGTAAATCTGCACATCAACAAAGGGACAGAATTGACACACACTCCGAACACAAACTAGCATGTATATACAAATGATTGAAGCCCCATCGATCAGTTTTGTGTTTGCTGTCCAGTGAATAAAGGTAGTGTAAGATGAATGCCTAGTTTGAGGTCCAAATATCAGAGGAAGAATGATGAATTTTAATTGTGAACACTGTTTATGTACCAAACAGTAATAATGGCTGACATGTTCCTCTAAAAGGTAAACTGGCTGAGGCACCGATGCAAAAGACTGTCCATACAGCTGGGGACATTTAACACACATACACACATTTTACCTCCACCAAAATGGGGACACTCACATGACTGGACCCCCTCCATCATCAATGCATAAGACTGTCCATACAACTGGGGACATTTAACACACATACACACATTCTACCTCCACCAAAATGGGGACACTCACATGACTGGACCCCCTCCATCATCAATGCATAAGACTGTCCATACAACTGGGGACATTTAACACACATACACACATTTTACCTCCACCAAAATGGGGACACTCACATGACTGGACCCCCTCCATCATCAATGCATAAGACTATCCATACAACTGGGGACATTTAACACACATACACACATTCTACCTCCACCAAAATGAGGACACTCACATGACTGGACCCCCTCCATCATCAATGCATAAGACTGTCCATACAACTGGGGACATTTAACACACATACACACATTTTACCTCCACCAAAATGGGGACACTCACATGACTGGACCCCCTCCATCATCAATGCACAAGACTGTCCATACAACTGGGGACATTTAACACACATACACACATTTTACCTCCACCAAAAGGGGGACACTCACATGACTGGACCCCCCGCATCATCAATGCATAAGACTGTCCATACAACTGGGGACATTTAACACACATACACACATTTTACCTCCACCAAAATGGGGACACTCACATGACTGGACCCCCTCCATCATCAATGCATAAGACTGTCCATACAACAGCGGACATTTAACACACATACACACATTTTACCTCCACCAAAATGGGGACACTCACGTGACTGGACCCCCTCCATCATCAATGCATAAGACTGTCCATACAACTGGGGACATTTAAACACACATACACACATTTTACCTCCACCAAAATGGGGACACTCACATGACTGGACCTCCTCCATCATCAATGCATAAGACTGTCCATACAACTGGGGACATTTAACACACATACACACATTCTACCTCCACCAAAATGGGGACACTCACATGACTGGACCCCCTCCATCATCAATGCATAAGACTGTCCATACAACTGGGGACATTTAACACACATACACACATTTTACCTCCACCAAAATGGGGACACTCACATGACTGGACCCCCCCCCATCATCAATGCATAAGACTGTCTATACAACTGGGGACATTTAACACACATACACACATTTTACCTCCACCAAAATGGGGACACTCACATGACTGGACCCCCTCCATCATCAATGCATAAGACTGTCCATACAACTGGGGACATTTAACACACATACACACATTTTACCCTCCACCAAAATGGGGACACTCACATGACTGGACCCCCTCCATCATCAATGCATAAGACTATCCATACAACTGGGGACATTTAACACACATACACACATTTTACCTCCACCAAAATGGGGACACTCACATGACTGGACCCCCTCCATCATCAATGCATAAGACTGTCCATACAACTGGGGACATTTAACACACATACACACATTTTACCTCCACCAAAATGGGGACACTCACATGACTGGACCCCCTCCATCATCAATGCATAAGACTATCCATACAACTGGGGACATTTAACACACATACACACATTCTACCTCCACCAAAATGAGGACACTCACATGACTGGACCCCCTCCATCATCAATGCATAAGACTGTCCATACAACTGGGGACATTTAACACACATACACACATTTTACCTCCACCAAAATGGGGACACTCACATGACTGGACCCCCTCCATCATCAATGCATAAGACTGTCCATACAACTGGGGACATTTAACACACATACACACATTTTACCTCCACCAAAATGGGGACACTCACATGACTGGACCCCCCCCCATCATCAATGCATAAGACTGTCTATACAACTGGGGACATTTAACACACATACACACATTTTACCTCCACCAAAATGGGGACACTCACATGACTGGACCCCCTCCATCATCAATGCATAAGACTGTCCATACAACTGGGGACATTTAACACACATACACACATTTTACCTCCACCAAAATGGGGACACTCACATGACTGGACCCCCTCCATCATCAATGCATAAGACTATCCATACAACTGGGGACATTTAACACACATACACACATTTTACCTCCACCAAAATGGGGACACTCACATGACTGGACCCCCTCCATCATCAATGCATAAGACTGTCCATACAACTGGGGACATTTAACACACATTCACACATTTTACCTCCACCAAAATGGGGACACTCACGTGACTGGACCCTCCTATTATGTATGTATATATAAACCAATAATAACTATTTTGCTCGCTACAAACACCTACACACATACTATCTGAGCCAAACTCAGGACAGAGAGACAAGTGAACACAGACAATTGCTACTTGGGCAAGAGAAACACATTGGATTACAATGTGAACTCATACATCCACTGATCAGTTGGTGACCTCAGCGTAAACCAAGGGACAAAACAAAGTGACGAACTATGATCGATAGGTAACAGTTCACATTAGCATGCAGCTTGGACATTGTAGATTTCATGCATTCAGAAGCAGGCCAAAGGATGTGCTGCTAGAACAGTTGATAATTATGCAAGTCTAAGTACATTGAAGAACTTGTCATGTGACTGATAATGAGTTTTGCTGACATCTGAGTTGAGTCTTGGTTAAATTATGAGTTGCTGTGGTCTACTTCCCAAGATGCAGGTGTACATAAGGATTAGAACAAGCTTTGTATGTGGGGGAAATAACATTTTTAAGAAAGTATGTGTGAGTTTGTGTTTTAAAGGACAGCATCTTCATACAGAGGTGCAAAATCAGTTGAACTCTGTCTTTGTTGTTGCAAAGTCACATACCTCATTTTCACCGGGGGACAATGCTTCCAAGACAGGAACCACAGACTGATGGCTGCTATTTAAGTTGTCGTCCGCTGATGGTGTGGCCAGAGGAGAAGTGTAAATCTGCACATCAACAAAGGGACAGAATTGACACACACTCCGAACACAAACTAGCATGTATATACAAATGATTGAAGCCCCATCGATCAGTTTTGTGTTTGCTGTCCAGTGAATAAAGGTAGTGTAAGATGAATGCCTAGTTTGAGGTCCAAATATCAGAGGAAGAATGATGAATTTTAATTGTGAACACTGTTTATGTACCAAACAGTAATAATGGCTGACATGTTCCTCTAAAAGGTAAACTGGCTGAGGCACCGATGCAAAAGACTGTCCATACAGCTGGGGACATTTAACACACATACACACATTTTACCTCCACCAAAATGGGGACACTCACATGACTGGACCCCTTCCATCATCAATGCATAAGACTGTCCATACAACTGGGGACATTTAACACACATACACACATTCTACCTCCACCAAAATGGGGACACTCACATGACTGGACCCCCTCCATCATCAATGCATAAGACTATCCATACAACTGGGGACATTTAACACACATACACACATTCTACCTCCACCAAAATGAGGACACTCACATGACTGGACCCCCTCCATCATCAATGCATAAGACTGTCCATACAACTGGGGACATTTAACACACATACACACATTTTACCTCCACCAAAATGGGGACACTCACATGACTGGACCCCCTCCATCATCAATGCACAAGACTGTCCATACAACTGGGGACATTTAACACACATACACACATTTTACCTCCACCAAAATGGGGACACTCACATGACTGGACCCCCCGCATCATCAATGCATAAGACTGTCCATACAACTGGGGACATTTAACACACATACACACATTTTACCTCCACCAAAATGGGGACACTCACATGACTGGACCCCCTCCATCATCAATGCATAAGACTGTCCATACAACAGCGGACATTTAACACACATACACACATTTTACCTCCACCAAAATGGGGACACTCACGTGACTGGACCCCCTCCATCATCAATGCATAAGACTGTCCATACAACTGGGGACATTTAACACACATACACACATTTTACCTCCACCAAAATGGGGACACTCACATGACTGGACCTCCTCCATCATCAATGCATAAGACTGTCCATACAACTGGGGACATTTAACACACATACACACATTCTACCTCCACCAAAATGGGGACACTCACATGACTGGACCCCCTCCATCATCAATGCATAAGACTGTCCATACAACTGGGGACATTTAACACACATACACACATTTTACCTCCACCAAAATGGGGGACACTCACATGACTGGACCCCCCCCCCCCCCCCCCCCCCCATCATCAATGCATAAGACTGTCCATACAACTGGGGACATTTAACACACATACACACATTTTACCTCCACCAAAATGGGGACACTCACATGACTGGACCCCCCCCCATCATCAATGCATAAGACTGTCTATACAACTGGGGACATTTAACACACATACACACATTTTACCTCCACCAAAATGGGGACACTCACATGACTGGACCCCCTCCATCATCAATGCATAAGACTGTCCATACAACTGGGGACATTTAACACACATACACACATTTTACCTCCACCAAAATGGGGACACTCACATGACTGGACCCCCTCCATCATCAATGCATAAGACTATCCATACAACTGGGGACATTTAACACACATACACACATTTTACCTCCACCAAAATGGGGACACTCACATGACTGGACCCCCTCCATCATCAATGCATAAGACTGTCCATACAACTGGGGACATTTAACACACATTCACACATTTTACCTCCACCAAAATGGGGACACTCACGTGACTGGACCCTCCTATTATGTATGTATATATAAACCAATAATAACTATTTTGCTCGCTACAAACACCTACACACATACTATCTGAGCCAAACTCAGGACAGAGAGACAAGTGAACACAGACAATTGCTACTTGGGCAAGAGAAACACATTGGATTACAATGTGAACTCATACATCCACTGATCAGTTGGTGACCTCAGCGTAAACCAAGGGACAAACAAAGTGACGAACTATGATCGATAGGTAACAGTTCACATTAGCATGCAGCTTGGACATTGTAGATTTCATGCATTCAGAAGCAGGCCAAAGGATGTGCTGCTAGAACAGTTTATAATTATGCAAGTCTAAGTACATTGAAGAACTTGTCATGTGACTGATAATGAGTTTTGCTGACATCTGAGTTGAGTCTTGGTTAAATTATGAGTTGCTGTGGTCTACGTCCCAAGATGCAGGTGTACATAAGGATTAGAACAAGCTTTGTATGTGGGGGAAATAACATTTTTAAGAAAGTATGTGTGAGTTTGTGTTTTAAAGGACAGCATCTTCATACAGAGGTGCAAAATCAGTTGAACTCTGTCTTTGTTGTTGCAAAGTCACATACCTCATTTTCACCGGGGGACAATGCTTCCAAGACAGGAACCACAGACTGATGGCTGCTATTTAAGTTGTCGTCCGCTGATGGTGTGGCCAGAGGAGAAGTGTAAATCTGCACATCAACAAAGGGACAGAATTGACACACACTCCGAACACAAACTAGCATGTATATACAAATGATTGAAGCCCCATCGATCAGTTTTGTGTTTGCTGTCCAGTGAATAAAGGTAGTGTAAGATGAATGCCTAGTTTGAGGTCCAAATATCAGAGGAAGAATGATGAATTTTAATTGTGAACACTGTTTATGTACCAAACAGTAATAATGGCTGACATGTTCCTCTAAAAGGTAAACTGGCTGAGGCACCGATGCAAAAGACTGTCCATACAGCTGGGGACATTTAACACACGTACACACATTTTACCTCCACCAAAATGGGGACACTCACATGACTGGACCCCCTCCACCATCAATGCATAAGACTGTCCATACAACTGGGGACATTTAACACACATACACACATTCTACCTCCACCAAAATGGGGACACTCACATGACTGGACCCCCTCCATCATCAATGCATAAGACTGTCCATACAACTGGGGACATTTAACACACATACACACATTTTACCTCCACCAAATGGGGACACTCACATGACTGGACCCCCTCCATCATCAATGCATAAGACTATCCATACAACTGGGGACATTTAACACACCATACACACATTCTACCTCCACCAAAATGAGGACACTCACATGACTGGACCCCCTCCATCATCAATGCATAAGACTGTCCATACAACTGGGGACATTTAACACACATACACACATTTTACCTCCACCAAAATGGGGACACTCACATGACTGGACCCCCTCCATCATCAATGCACAAGACTGTCCATACAACTGGGGACATTTAACACACATACACACATTTTACCTCCACCAAAATGGGGACACTCACATGACTGGACCCCCCCGCATCATCAATGCATAAGACTGTCCATACAACTGGGGACATTTAACACACATACACACATTTTACCTCCACCAAAATGGGGACACCTCACATGACTGGACCCCCTCCATCATCAATGCATAAGACTGTCCATACAACAGCGGACATTTAACACACATACACACATTTTACCTCCACCAAAATGGGGACACTCACGTGACTGGACCCCCTCCATCATCAATGCATAAGACTGTCCATACAACTGGGGACATTTAACACACATACACACATTTTACCTCCACCAAAATGGGGACACTCACATGACTGGACCTCCTCCATCATCAATGCATAAGACTGTCCATACAACTGGGGACATTTAACACACATACACACATTCTACCTCCACCAAAATGGGGACACTCACATGACTGGACCCCCTCCATCATCAATGCATAAGACTGTCCATACAACTGGGGACATTTAACACACATACACACATTTTACCTCCACCAAAATGGGGACACTCACATGACTGGACCCCCCCCATCATCAATGCATAAGACTGTCCATACAACTGGGGACATTTAACACACATACACACATTTTACCTCCACCAAAATGGGGACACTCACATGACTGGACCCCCCCCCCATCATCAATGCATAAGACTGTCTATACAACTGGGGACATTTAACACACATACACACATTTTACCTCCACCAAAATGGGGACACTCACATGACTGGACCCCCTCCATCATCAATGCATAAGACTGTCCATACAACTGGGGACATTTAACACACATACACACATTTTACCTCCACCAAAATGGGGACACTCACATGACTGGACCCCCTCCATCATCAATGCATAAGACTATCCATACAACTGGGGACATTTAACACACATACACACATTTTACCTCCACCAAAATGGGGACACTCACATGACTGGACCCCCTCCATCATCAATGCATAAGACTGTCCATACAACTGGGGACATTTAACACACATTCACACATTTTACCTCCACCAAAATGGGGACACTCACGTGACTGGACCCTCCTATTATGTATGTATATATAAACCAATAATAACTATTTTGCTCGCTACAAACACCTACACACATACTATCTGAGCCAAACTCAGGACAGAGAGACAAGTGAACACAGACAATTGCTACTTGGGCAAGAGAAACACATTGGATTACAATGTGAACTCATACATCCACTGATCAGTTGGTGACCTCAGCGTAAACCAAGGGACAAAACAAAGTGACGAACTATGATCGATAGGTAACAGTTCACATTAGCATGCAGCTTGGACATTGTAGATTTCATGCATTCAGAAGCAGGCCAAAGGATGTGCTGCTAGAACAGTTTATAATTATGCAAGTCTAAGTACATTGAAGAACTTGTCATGTGACTGATAATGAGTTTTGCTGACATCTGAGTTGAGTCTTGGTTAAATTATGAGTTGCTGTGGTCTACGTCCCAAGATGCAGGTGTACATAAGGATTAGAACAAGCTTTGTATGTGGGGGAAATAACATTTTTAAGAAAGTATGTGTGAGTTTGTGTTTTAAAGGACAGCATCTTCATACAGAGGTGCAAAATCAGTTGAACTCTGTCTTTGTTGTTGCAAAGTCACATACCTCATTTTCACCGGGGGACAATGCTTCCAAGACAGGAACCACAGACTGATGGCTGCTATTTAAGTTGTCGTCCGCTGATGGTGTGGCCAGAGGAGAAGTGTAAATCTGCACATCAACAAAGGGACAGAATTGACACACACTCCGAACACAAACTAGCATGTATATACAAATGATTGAAGCCCCATCGATCAGTTTTGTGTTTGCTGTCCAGTGAATAAAGGTAGTGTAAGATGAATGCCTAGTTTGAGGTCCAAATATCAGAGGAAGAATGATGAATTTTAATTGTGAACACTGTTTATGTACCAAACAGTAATAATGGCTGACATGTTCCTCTAAAAGGTAAACTGGCTGAGGCACCGATGCAAAAGACTGTCCATACAGCTGGGGACATTTAACACACGTACACACATTTTACCTCCACCAAAATGGGGACACTCACATGACTGGACCCCCTCCACCATCAATGCATAAGACTGTCCATACAACTGGGGACATTTAACACACATACACACATTCTACCTCCACCAAAATGGGGACACTCACATGACTGGACCCCCCTCCATCATCAATGCATAAGACTGTCCATACAACTGGGGACATTTAACACACATACACACATTTTACCTCCACCAAAATGGGGACACTCACATGACTGGACCCCCTCCATCATCAATGCATAAGACTATCCATACAACTGGGGACATTTAACACACATACACACATTCTACCTCCACCAAAATGAGGACACTCACATGACTGGACCCCCCTCCATCATCAATGCATAAGACTGTCCATACAACTGGGGACATTTAACACACATACACACATTTTACCTCCACCAAAATGGGGACACTCACATGACTGGACCCCCTCCATCATCAATGCACAAGACTGTCCATACAACTGGGGACATTTAACACACATACACACATTTTACCTCCACCAAAATGGGGACACTCACATGACTGGACCCCCCGCATCATCAATGCATAAGGACTGTCCATACAACTGGGGACATTTAACACACATACACACATTTTACCTCCACCAAAATGGGGACACTCACATGACTGGACCCCCTCCATCATCAATGCATAAGACTGTCCATACAACAGCGGACATTTAACACACATACACACATTTTACCTTCCACCATAAATGGGGACACTCACGTGACTGGACCCCCTCCATCATCAATGCATAAGACTGTCCATACAACTGGGGACATTTAACACACATACACACATTTTACCTCCACCAAAATGGGGACACTCACATGACTGGACCTCCTCCATCATCAATGCATAAGACTGTCCATACAACTGGGGACATTTAACACACATACACACATTCTACCTCCACCAAAATGGGGACACTCACATGACTGGACCCCCTCCATCATCAATGCATAAGACTGTCCATACAACTGGGGACATTTAACACACATACACACATTTTACCTCCACCAAAATGGGGACACTCACATGACTGGACCCACCCCCCCCCCCCCCCCCATCATCAATGCATAAGACTGTCCATACAACTGGGGACATTTAACACACATACACACATTTTACCTCCACCAAAATGGGGACACTCACATGACTGGACCCCCCCCCATCATCAATGCATAAGACTGTCTATACAACTGGGGACATTTAACACACATACACACATTTTACCATCCACCAAAATGGGGACACTCACATGACTGGACCCCCTCCATCATCAATGCATAAGACTGTCCATACAACTGGGACATTTAACACACATACACACATTTTACCTCCACCAAAATGGGGACACTCACATGACTGGACCCCCTCCATCATCAATGCATAAGACTATCCATACAACTGGGGACATTTAACACACATACACACATTTTACCTCCACCAAAATGGGGACACTCACATGACTGGACCCCCTCCATCATCAATGCATAAGACTGTCCATACAACTGGGGACATTTAACACACATTCACACATTTTACCTCCACCAAAATGGGGACACTCACGTGACTGGACCCTCCTATTATGTATGTATATATAAACCAATAATAACTATTTTGCTCGCTACAAACACCTACACACATACTATCTGAGCCAAACTCAGGACAGAGAGACAAGTGAACACAGACAATTGCTACTTGGGCAAGAGAAACACATTGGATTACAATGTGAACTCATACATCCACTGAATCAGTTGGTGACCTCAGCGTAAACCAAGGGACAAAACAAAGTGACGAACTATGATCGATAGGTAACAGTTCACATTAGCATGCAGCTTGGACATTGTAGATTTCATGCATTCAGAAGCAGGCCAAAGGATGTGCTGCTAGAACAGTTTATAATTATGCAAGTCTAAGTACATTGAAGAACTTGTCATGTGACTGATAATGAGTTTTGCTGACATCTGAGTTGAGTCTTGGTTAAATTATGAGTTGCTGTGGTCTACGTCCCAAGATGCAGGTGTACATAAGGATTAGAACAAGCTTTGTATGTGGGGGGAAATAACATTTTTAAGAAGTATGTGTGAGTTTGTGTTTTAAAGGACAGCATCTTCATACAGAGGTGCAAAATCAGTTGAACTCTGTCTTTGTTGTTGCAAAGGTCACATACCTCATTTTCACCGGGGGACAATGCTTCCAAGACAGGAACCACAGACTGATGGCTGCTATTTAAGTTGTCGTCCGCTGATGGTGTGGCCAGAGGAGAAGTGTAAATCTGCACATCAACAAAGAGACAGAATTGACACACACTCCGAACACAAACTAGCATGTATATACAAATGATTGAAGCCCCATCGATCAGTTTTGTGTTTGCTGTCCAGTGAATAAAGGTAGTGTAAGATGAATGCCTAGTTTGAGGTCCAAATATCAGAGGAAGAATGATGAATTTTAATTGTGAACACTGTTTATGTACCAAACAGTAATAATGGCTGACATGTTCCTCTAAAAGGTAAACTGGCTGAGGCAACCGATGCAAAAGACTGTCCATACAGCTGGGGACATTTAACACACATACACACATTTTACCTCCACCAAAATGGGGACACTCACATGACTGGACCCCCTCCATCATCAATGCATAAGACTGTCCATACAACTGGGGACATTTAACACACATACACACATTCTACCTCCACCAAAATGGGGACACTCACATGACTGGACCCCCTCCATCATCAATGCATAAGACTGTCCATACAACTGGGGACATTTAACACACATACACACATTTTACCTCCACCAAAATGGGGACACTCACATGACTGGACCCCCTCCATCATCAATGCATAAGACTATCCATACAACTGGGGACATTTAACACACATACACACATTCTACCTCCACCAAAATGAGGACACTCACATGACTGGACCCCCTCCATCATCAATGCATAAGACTGTCCATACAACTGGGGACATTTAACACACATACACACATTTTACCTCCACCAAAATGGGGACACTCACATGACTGGACCCCCTCCATCATCAATGCACAAGACTGTCCATACAACTGGGGACATTTAACACACATACACACATTTTACCTCCACCAAAATGGGGACACTCACATGACTGGACCCCCCGCATCATCAATGCATAAGACTGTCCATACAACTGGGGACATTTAACACACATACACACATTTTACCTCCACCAAAATGGGGACACTCACATGACTGGACCCCCTCCATCATCAATGCATAAGACTGTCCATACAACAGCGGACATTTAACACACATACACACATTCTACCTCCACCAAAATGGGGACACTCACGTGACTGGACCCCCTCCATCATCAATGCATAAGACTGTCCATACAACTGGGGACATTTAACACACATACACACATTTTACCTCCACCAAAATGGGGACACTCACATGACTGGACCTCCTCCATCATCAATGCATAAGACTGTCCATACAACTGGGGACATTTAACACACATACACACATTCTACCTCCACCAAAATGGGGACACTCACATGACTGGACCCCCTCCATCATCAATGCATAAGACTGTCCATACAACTGGGGACATTTAACACACATACACACATTTTACCTCCACCAAAATGGGGACACTCACATGACTGGACCCCCTCCATCATCAATGCATAAGACTATCCATACAACTGGGGACATTTAACACACATACACACATTCTACCTCCACCAAAATGAGGACACTCACATGACTGGACCCCCTCCATCATCAATGCATAAGACTGTCCATACAACTGGGGACATTTAACACACATACACACATTTTACCTCCACCAAAATGGGGACACTCACATGACTGGACCCCCTCCATCATCAATGCATAAGACTATCCATACAACTGGGGACATTTAACACACATACACACATTCTACCTCCACCAAAATGAGGACACTCACATGACTGGACCCCCTCCATCATCAATGCATAAGACTGTCCATACAACTGGGGACATTTAACACACATACACACATTTTACCTCCACCAAAATGGGGACACTCACATGACTGGACCCCCTCCATCATCAATGCACAAGACTGTCCATACAACTGGGGACATTTAACACACATACACACATTTTACCTCCACCAAAATGGGGACACTCACATGACTGGACCCCCCGCATCATCAATGCATAAGACTGTCCATACAACTGGGGACATTTAACACACATACACACATTTTACCCTCCACCAAAATGGGGACACTCACATGACTGGACCCCCCCCCATCATCAATGCATAAGACTGTCTATACAACTGGGGACATTTAACACACATACACACATTTTACCTCCACCAAAATGGGGACACTCACATGACTGGACCCCCTCCATCATCAATGCATAAGACTGTCCATACAACTGGGGACATTTAACACACATACACACATTTTACCTCCACCAAAATGGGGACACTCACATGACTGGACCCCCTCCATCATCAATGCATAAGACTATCCATACAACTGGGGACATTTAACACACATACACACATTTTACCTCCACCAAAATGGGGACACTCACATGACTGGACCCCCTCCATCATCAATGCATAAGACTGTCCATACAACTGGGGACATTTAACACACATTCACACATTTTACCTCCACCAAAATGGGGACACTCACGTGACTGGACCCTCCTATTATGTATGTATATATAAACCAATAATAACTATTTTGCTCGCTACAAACACCTACACACATACTATCTGAGCCAAACTCAGGACAGAGAGACAAGTGAACACAGACAATTGCTACTTGGGCAAGAGAAACACATTGGATTACAATGTGAACTCATACATCCACTGATCAGTTGGTGACCTCCAGCGTAAACCAAGGGACAAAACAAAGTGACGAACTATGATCGATAGGTAACAGTTCACATTAGCATGCAGCTTGGACATTGTAGATTTCATGCATTCAGAAGCAGGCCAAAGGATGTGCTGCTAGAACAGTTGATAATTATGCAAGTCTAAGTACATTGAAGAACTTGTCATGTGACTGATAATGAGTTTTGCTGACATCTGAGTTGAGTCTTGGTTAAATTATGAGTTGGTGTGGTCTACTTCCCAAGATGCAGGTGTACATAAGGATTAGAACAAGCTTTGTATGTGGGGTAAATAACATTTTTAAGAAAGTATGTGTGAGTTTGTGTTTTAAAGGACAGCATCTTCATACAGAGGTGCAAAATCAGTTGAACTCTGTCTTTGTTGTTGCAAAGTCACATACCTCATTTTCACCGGGGGACAATGCTTCCAAGACAGGAACCACAGACTGATGGCTGCTATTTAAGTTGTCGTCCGCTGATGGTGTGGCCAGAGGAGAAGTGTAAATCTGCACATCAACAAAGGGACAGAATTGACACACACTCCGAACACAAACTAGCATGTATATACAAATGATTGAAGCCCCATCGATCAGTTTTGTGTTTGCTGTCCAGTGAATAAAGGTAGTGTAAGATGAATGCCTAGTTTGAGGTCCAAATATCAGAGGAAGAATGATGAATTTTAATTGTGAACACTGTTTATGTACCAAACAGTAATAATGGCTGACATGTTCCTCTAAAAGGTAAACTGGCTGAGGCACCGATGCAAAAGACTGTCCATACAGCTGGGGACATTTAACACACATACACACATTTTACCTCCACCAAAATGGGGACACTCACATGACTGGACCCCCTCCATCATCAATGCATAAGACTGTCCATACAACTGGGGACATTTAACACACATACACACATTCTACCTCCACCAAAATGGGGACACTCACATGACTGGACCCCCTCCATCATCAATGCATAAGACTGTCCATACAACTGGGGACATTTAACACACATACACACATTTTACCTCCACCAAAATGGGGACACTCACATGACTGGACCCCCTCCATCATCAATGCATAAGACTATCCATACAACTGGGGACATTTAACACACATACACACATTCTACCTCCACCAAAATGAGGACACTCACATGACTGGAACCCCCTCCATCATCAATGCATAAGACTGTCCATACAACTGGGGACATTTAACACACATACACACATTTTACCTCCACCAAAATGGGGACACTCACATGACTGGACCCCCTCCATCATCAATGCACAAGACTGTCCATACAACTGGGGACATTTAACACACATACACACATTTTACCTCCACCAAAATGGGGACACTCACATGACTGGACCCCCCGCATCATCAATGCATAAGACTGTCCATACAACTGGGGACATTTAACACACATACACACATTTTACCTCCACCAAAATGGGGACACTCACATGACTGGACCCCCTCCATCATCAATGCATAAGACTGTCCATACAACAGCGGACATTTAAACACACATACACACATTTTACCTCCACCAAAATGGGGACACTCACGTGACTGGACCCCCTCCATCATCAATGCATAAGACTGTCCATACAACTGGGGACATTTAACACACATACACACATTTTACCTCCACCAAAATGGGGACACTCACATGACTGGACCTCCTCCATCATCAATGCATAAGACTGTCCATACAACTGGGGACATTTAACACACATACACACATTCTACCTCCACCAAAATGGGGACACTCACATGACTGGACCCCCTCCATCATCAATGCATAAGACTGTCCATACAACTGGGGACATTTAACACACATACACACATTTTACCTCCACCAAAATGGGGACACTCACATGACTGGACCCCCCCCCCCCCATCATCAATGCATAAGACTGTCCATACAACTGGGGACATTTAACACACATACACACATTTTACCTCCACCAAAATGGGGACACTCACATGACTGGACCCCCTCCATCATCAATGCATAAGACTATCCATACAACTGGGGACATTTAACACACATACACACATTTTACCTCCACCAAAATGGGGACACTCACATGACTGGACCCCCTCCATCATCAATGCATAAGACTGTCCATACAACTGGGGACATTTAACACACATTCACACATTTTACCTCCACCAAAATGGGGACACTCACGTGACTGGACCCTCCTATTATGTATGTATATATAAACCAATAATAACTATTTTGCTCGCTACAAACACCTACACACATACTATCTGAGCCAAACTCAGGACAGAGAGACAAGTGAACACAGACAATTGCTACTTGGGCAAGAGAAACACATTGGATTACAATGTGAACTCATACATCCACTGATCAGTTGGTGACCTCAGCGTAAACCAAGGGACAAAACAAAGTGACGAACTATGATCGATAGTAACAGTTCACATTAGCATGCAGCTTGGACATTGTAGATTTCATGCATTCAGAAGCAGGCCAAAGGATGTGCTGCTAGAACAGTTGATAATTATGCAAGTCTAAGTACATTGAAGAACTTGTCATGTGACTGATAATGAGTTTTGCTGACATCTGAGTTGAGTCTTGGTTAAATTATGAGTTGCTGTGGTCTACTTCCCAAGATGCAGGTGTACATAAGGATTAGAACAAGCTTTGTATGTGGGGGAAATAACATTTTTAAGAAAGTATGTGTGAGTTTGTGTTTTAAAAGGACAGCATCTTCATACAGAGGTGCAAAATCAGTTGAACTCTGTCTTTGTTGTTGCAAAGTCACATACCTCATTTTCACCGGGGGACAATGCTTCCAAGACAGGAACCACAGACTGATGGCTGCTATTTAAGTTGTCGTCCGCTGATGGTGTGGCCAGAGGAGAAGTGTAAATCTGCACATCAACAAAGGGACAGAATTGACACACACTCCGAACACAAACTAGCATGTATATACAAATGATTGAAGCCCCATCGATCAGTTTTGTGTTTGCTGTCCAGTGAATAAAGGTAGTGTAAGATGAATGCCTAGTTTGAGGTCCAAATATCAGAGGAAGAATGATGAATTTTAATTGTGAACACTGTTTATGTACCAAACAGTAATAATGGCTGACATGTTCCTCTAAAAGGTAAACTGGCTGAGGCACCGATGCAAAAGACTGTCCATACAGCTGGGGACATTTAACACACGTACACACATTTTACCTCCACCAAAATGGGGACACTCACATGACTGGACCCCCTCCATCATCAATGCATAAGACTGTCCATACAACTGGGGACATTTAACACACATACACACATTCTACCTCCACCAAAATGGGGACACTCACATGACTGGACCCCCTCCATCATCAATGCATAAGACTGTCCATACAACTGGGGACATTTAACACACATACACACATTTTACCTCCACCAAAATGGGGACACTCACATGACTGGACCCCCTCCATCATCAATGCATAAGACTGTCCATACAACTGGGGACATTTAACACACATACACACATTCTACCTCCACCAAAATGAGGACACTCACATGACTGGACCCCCTCCATCATCAATGCATAAGACTGTCCATACAACTGGGGACATTTAACACACATACACACATTTTACCTCCACCAAAATGGGGACACTCACATGACTGGACCCCCTCCATCATCAATGCACAAGACTGTCCATACAACTGGGGACATTTAACACACATACACACATTTACCTCCACCAAAATGGGGACACTCACATGACTGGACCCCCCCGCATCATCAATGCATAAGACTGTCCATACAACTGGGGACATTTAACACACATACACACATTTTACCTCCACCAAAATGGGGACACTCACATGACTGGACCCCCTCCATCATCAATGCATAAGACTGTCCATACAACAGCGGACATTTAACACACATACACACATTTTACCTCCACCAAAATGGGGACACTCACGTGACTGGACCCCCTCCATCATCAATGCATAAGACTGTCCATACAACTGGGGACATTTAACACACATACACACATTTTACCTCCACCAAAATGGGGACACTCACATGACTGGACCTCCTCCATCATCAATGCATAAGACTGTCCATACAACTGGGGACATTTAACACACATACACACATTCTACCTCCACCAAAATGGGGACACTCACATGACTGGACCCCCTCCATCATCAATGCATAAGACTGTCCATACAACTGGGGACATTTAACACACATACACACATTTTACCCTCCACCAAAATGGGGACACTCACATGACTGGACCCCTCCATCATCAATGCATAAGACTATCCATACAACTGGGGACATTTAACACACATACACACATTCTACCTCCACCAAAATGAGGACACTCACATGACTGGACCCCCTCCATCATCAATGCATAAGACTGTCCATACAACTGGGGACATTTAACACACATACACACATTTTACCTCCACCAAAATGGGGACACTCACATGACTGGGACCCCCTCCATCATCAATGCATAAGACTATCCATACAACTGGGGACATTTAACACACATACACACATTCTACCTCCACCAAAATGAGGACACTCACATGACTGGACCCCCTCCATCATCAATGCATAAGACTGTCCATACAACTGGGGACATTTAACACACATACACACATTTTACCTCCACCAAAATGGGGACACTCACATGACTGGACCCCCTCCATCATCAATGCACAAGACTGTCCATACAACTGGGGACATTTAACACACATACACACATTTTACCTCCACCAAAATGGGGACACTCACATGACTGGACCCCCCGCATCATCAATGCATAAGACTGTCCATACAACTGGGGACATTTAACACACATACACACATTTTACCTCCACCAAAATGGGGACACTCACATGACTGGACCCCCCCCATCATCAATGCATAAGACTGTCTATACAACTGGGGACATTTAACACACATACACACATTTTACCTCCACCAAAATGGGGACACTCACATGACTGGACCCCCTCCATCATCAATGCATAAGACTGTCCATACAACTGGGGACATTTAACACACATACACACATTTTACCTCCACCAAAATGGGGACACTCACATGACTGGACCCCCTCCATCATCAATGCATAAGACTATCCATACAACTGGGACATTTAACACACATACACACATTTTACCTCCACCAAAATGGGGACACTCACATGACTGGACCCCCTCCATCATCAATGCATAAGACTGTCCATACAACTGGGGACATTTAACACACATTCACACATTTTACCTCCACCAAAATGGGGACACTCACGTGACTGGACCCTCCTATTATGTATGTATATATAAACCAATAATAACTATTTTGCTCGCTACAAACACCTACACACATACTATCTGAGCCAAACTCAGGACAGAGAGACAAGTGAACACAGACAATTGCTACTTGGGCAAGAGAAACACATTGGATTACAATGTGAACTCATACATCCACTGATCAGTTGGTGACCTCAGCGTAAACCAAGGGACAAAACAAAGTGACGAACTATGATCGATAGGTAACAGTTCACATTAGCATGCAGCTTGGACATTGTAGATTTCATGCATTCAGAAGCAGGCCAAAGGATGTGCTGCTAGAACAGTTGATAATTATGCAAGTCTAAGTACATTGAAGAACTTGTCATGTGACTGATAATGAGTTTTGCTGACATCTGAGTTGAGTCTTGGTTAAATTATGAGTTGCTGTGGTCTACTTCCCAAGATGCAGGTGTACATAAGGATTAGAACAAGCTTTGTATGTGGGGGAAATAACATTTTTAAGAAAGTATGTGTGAGTTTGTGTTTTAAAGGACAGCATCTTCATACAGAGGTGCAAAATCAGTTGAACTCTGTCTTTGTTGTTGCAAAGTCACATACCTCATTTTCACCGGGGGACAATGCTTCCAAGACAGGAACCACAGACTGATGGCTGCTATTTAAGTTGTCGTCCGCTGATGGTGTGGCCAGAGGAGAAGTGTAAATCTGCACATCAACAAAGGGACAGAATTGACACACACTCCGAACACAAACTAGCATGTATATACAAATGATTGAAGCCCCATCGATCAGTTTTGTGTTTGCTGTCCAGTGAATAAAGGTAGTGTAAGATGAATGCCTAGATTGAGGTCCAAATATCAGAGGAAGAATGATGAATTTTAATTGTGAACACTGTTTATGTACCAAACAGTAATAATGGCTGACATGTTCCTCTAAAAGGTAAACTGGCTGAGGCACCGATGCAAAAGACTGTCCATACAGCTGGGGACATTTAACACACATACACACATTTTACCTCCACCAAAATGGGGACACTCACATGACTGGACCCCCTCCATCATCAATGCATAAGACTGTCCATACAACTGGGACATTTAACACACATACACACATTCTACCTCCACCAAAATGGGGACACTCACATGACTGGACCCCCTCCATCATCAATGCATAAGACTGTCCATACAACTGGGGACATTTAACACACATACACACATTTTACCTCCACCAAAATGGGGACACTCACATGACTGGACCCCCTCCATCATCAATGCATAAGACTGTCCATACAACTGGGGACATTTAACACACATACACACATTCTACCTCCACCAAAATGAGGACACTCACATGACTGGACCCCCCTCCATCATCAATGCATAAGACTGTCCATACAACTGGGGACATTTAACACACATACACACATTTTACCTCCACCAAAATGGGGACACTCACATGACTGGACCCCCTCCATCATCAATGCACAAGACTGTCCATACAACTGGGGACATTTAACACACATACACACATTTTACCTCCACCAAAATGGGGACACTCACATGACTGGGACCCCCCGCATCATCAATGCATAAGACTGTCCATACAACTGGGGGACATTTAACACACATACACACATTTTACCTCCACCAAAATGGGGACACTCACATGACTGGACCCCCTCCATCATCAATGCATAAGACTGTCCATACAACAGCGGACATTTAACACACATACACACATTTTACCTCCACCAAAATGGGGACACTCACGTGACTGGACCCCCTCCATCATCAATGCATAAGACTGTCCATACAACTGGGGACATTTAACACACATACACACATTTTACCTCCACCAAAATGGGGACACTCACATGACTGGACCTCCTCCATCATCAATGCATAAGACTGTCCATACAACTGGGGACATTTAACACACATACACACATTCTACCTCCACCAAAATGGGGACACTCACATGACTGGACCCCTCCATCATCAATGCATAAGACTGTCCATACAACTGGGGACATTTAACACACATACACACATTTTACCTCCACCAAAATGGGGACACTCACATGACTGGACCCCCCCCCCCATCATCAATGCATAAGACTGTCCATACAACTGGGGACATTTAACACACATACACACATTTTACCTCCACCAAAATGGGGACACTCACATGACTGGACCCCCCCCATCATCAATGCATAAGACTGTCTATACAACTGGGGACATTTAACACACATACACACATTTTACCTCCACCAAAATGGGGACACTCACATGACTGGACCCCCTCCATCATCAATGCATAAGACTGTCCATACAACTGGGGACATTTAACACACATACACACATTTTACCTCCACCAAAATGGGGACACTCACATGACTGGACCCCCTCCATCATCAATGCATAAGACTATCCATACAACTGGGGACATTTAACACACATACACACATTTTACCTCCACCAAATTGGGGGACACTCACATGACTGGACCCCCTCCATCATCAATGCATAAGACTGTCCATACAACTGGGGACATTTAACACACATTCACACATTTTACCTCCACCAAAATGGGGACACTCACGTGACTGGACCCTCCTATTATGTATGTATATATAAACCAATAATAACTATTTTGCTCGCTACAAACACCTACACACATACTATCTGAGCCAAACTCAGGACAGAGAGACAAGTGAACACAGACAATTGCTACTTGGGCAAGAGAAACACATTGGATTACAATGTGAACTCATACATCCACTGATCAGTTGGTGACCTCAGCGTAAACCAAGGGACAAAACAAAGTGACGAACTATGATCGATAGGTAACAGTTCACATTAGCATGCAGCTTGGACATTGTAGATTTCATGCATTCAGAAGCAGGCCAAAGGATGTGCTGCTAGAACAGTTGATAATTATGCAAGTCTAAGTACATTGAAGAACTTGTCATGTGACTGATAATGAGTTTTGCTGACATCTGAGTTGAGTCTTGGTTAAATTATGAGTTGCTGTGGTCTACTTCCAAGATGCAGGTGTACATAAGGATTAGAACAAGCTTTGTATGTGGGGGAAATACATTTTTAAGAAAGTATGTGTGAGTTTGTGTTTTAAAGGACAGCATCTTCATACAGAGGTGCAAAATCAGTTGAACTCTGTCTTTGTTGTTGCAAAGTCACATACCTCATTTTCACCGGGGGACAATGCTTCCAAGACAGGAACCACAGACTGATGGCTGCTATTTAAGTTGTCGTCCGCTGATGGTGTGGCCAGAGGAGAAGTGTAAATCTGCACATCAACAAAGGGACAGAATTGACACACACTCCGAACACAAACTAGCATGTATATACAAATGATTGAAGCCCCATCGATCAGTTTTGTGTTTGCTGTCCAGTGAATAAAGGTAGTGTAAGATGAATGCCTAGTTTGAGGTCCAAATATCAGAGGAAGAATGATGAATTTTAATTGTGAACACTGTTTATGTACCAAACAGTAATAATGGCTGACATGTTCCTCTAAAAGGTAAACTGGCTGAGGCACCGATGCAAAAGACTGTCCATACAGCTGGGGACATTTAACACACATACACACATTTTACCTCCACCAAAATGGGGACACTCACATGACTGGACCCCCTCCATCATCAATGCATAAGACTGTCCATACAACTGGGGACATTTAACACACATACACACATTCTACCTCCACCAAAATGGGGACACTCACATGACTGGACCCCCTCCATCATCAATGCATAAGACTGTCCATACAACTGGGGACATTTAACACACATACACACATTTTACCTCCACCAAAAGGGGACACTCACATGACTGGACCCCTCCATCATCAATGCATAAGACTATCCATACAACTGGGGACATTTAAACACACATACACACATTCTACCTCACCAAAATGAGGACACTCACATGACTGGACCCCCTCCATCATCAATGCATAAGACTGTCCATACAACTGGGGACATTTAACACACATACACACATTTTACTCCACCAAAATGGGGACACTCACATGACTGGACCCCCTCCATCATCAATGCACAAGACTGTCATACAACTGGGGACATTTAACACACATACACACATTTTACCTCCACCAAAATGGGGACACTCACATGACTGGACCCCCCGCATCATCAATGCATAAGACTGTCCATACAACTGGGGACATTTAAACACACATACACACATTTTACCTCCACCAAAATGGGGACACTCACATGACTGGACCCCTCCATCATCAATGCATAAGACTGTCCATACAACAGCGGACATTTAACACACATACACACATTTTACCTCCACCAAAATACAAATGAGGACACTCACATGACTGGACCCCCTCCATCATCAATGCATAGACTGTCCATACAACTGGGGACATTTAAACACACATACACACATTTTACCTCCACCAAAATGGGGACACTCACATGACTGGACCCCCCTCCATCATCAATGCACAAGACTGTCCATACAACTGGGGACATTTAACACACATACACACATTTTACCTCCACCAAAATGGGGACACTCACATGACTGGACCCCCCTCCATCATCAATGCATAAGACTATCCATACAACTGGGGACATTTAACACACATACACACATTTTACCTCCACCCAAAATGGGGACACTCACATGACTGGACCCCCTCCATCATCAATGCATAAGACTGTCCATACAACTCGGGACATTTAACACCACATTCACCCATTTTACACATCCACCCAAATGGGGACACCTCACGTGACTGACCCTCCTATTATGTATGTATATAATACTATCCAATACTAACTATTTTGATCGCTACAAACCACCTACACACAATTACTATCTGCAGCCAAACTCAGGAGACAGAGAGACAAGTGAACCACCAGGACAATTGCTACTTGGGCAAGAGAACACATGTTTGATTACAATGTGAACTCATTACATCCACTGATCAGTTGGGTGACCTCAGCGTAAATATTCCAAGGGACAAAACAACAGAGTGACGAACTATGATCGATTAGGTAAACAGTTCACATTAGCATGCAGCTTGGACATTGTAGATTTCATGCATTCAGAAGCAGGCCAAAGGAATGGTGCTGTAGAACAGTGATAATTATGCAAGTCTAAGTACATTGAAGAACTTGTCATGTGACTGATAATGAGTTTTGCTGACATCTGAGTTGAGTCTTGGTTAAATTATGAGTTGCTGTGGTCTACTCCAAGATGCAGGTGTACATAAGGATTAGAACAAGCTTTGTATGTGGGGGGAAATAACATTTTTAAGAAAAGTATTGTGAGTTTGTGTTTTAAAGGACAGCATCTTCATACAGAGGTGCAAATCAGTTGAACTCTGTCTTTGTTGTTGCAAGTCACATACCTCATTTTCACCGGGGGACAATGCTTCCAAGACAGGAACCACAGACTGATGGCTGCTATTAAGTTGTCGTCCGCTGATGGTGTGGCCAGAGGAGAAGTGTAAATCTGCACATCAACAAAGGGACAGAATTGACACACACTCCGAACACAAACTAGCATGTATATACAAATGATTGAAGCCCCATCGATCAGTTTTGTGTTTGCTGTCCAGTGAATAAAGGTAGTGTAAGATGAATGCCTAGTTGAGGTCCAATATCAGAGGAAGAATGATGAATTTTAATTGTGAACACTGTTTATGTACCAAACAGTAATAATGGCTGACATGTTCCTCTAAAAGGTAAACTGGCTGAGGCACCGAATGCACAAGGAACCTGTCCAATCAATGCATAAGATCCATACAACTGGGGACATTTAACACACATACACACATTCTACCTCCACCAATGGGGACACTCACATGACTGGACCCCCTCCATCATCAATGCATAAGACTGTCCATACAAATGGGGACATTTAACACACATAACACACTTTTACCTCCACCAAAATGGGGACACTCACATGACTGGACCCCTCCATCATCAATGCATAAGACTATCCATACAAACTGGGGACATTTAACCACAATACACACATTCTACCTCCACCAAAATGAGGACACTCACATGACTGGACCCCTCCATCATCAATGCATAAGACTGTCCAACAACTGGGGACATTTAACACACATACACACATTTCCCTCCACAAAATGGGGACACTCACATGACTGGACCCCCCTCCATCATCAATGCATAAGACTGTCCATACAACTGGGGACATTTAACACACATACACACATTTTACCTCCACCAAAATGGGGACACTCACATGACTGGACCCCCCGCATCATCAATGCATAAGACTGTCCATACAACTGGGGACATTTAACACACATAACACACATTTTACCTCCACCAAAATGGGGACACTCACATGACTGGACCCCCTCCATCATCAATGCATAAGACTATCCATACAACTGGGGACATTTAACACACATACACACATTTACCTCCACCAAAATGGGGACACTCACATGACTGGACCCCCTCCATCATCAATGCATAAGACTGTCCATACAACTGGGGACATTTAACACACATTCACACATTTACCTCACCAAAATGGGGACACTCACGTGACTGGACCCTCCTATTGTATGTATATATAAACCAATAATAACTATTTTGCTCGCTACAAACACCTACACACATACTATCTGAGCCAAACTCAGGACAGAGAGACAAGTGAACACAGACAATCTGGACCCCCTCCATCATCAATGCACAAGACTGTCATACAACTGGGGACATTTAACACACATACACACATTTTTACTCCACCAAATGGGGACACTCACATGACTGGACCCCCCGCATCATCAATGCATAAGACTGTCCATCTACAACTGGGACATTTAACACACATACACACATTTACCTCCACAAAATGGGGACATCACATGACTGGACCCCCCTCCATCATAATGCATAAGACTATCCATACAAACTGGGACATTTAACACACATACACACATTTTTACCTCCACCAAAATGGGGACACTCACATGACTGGACCCCCTCCATCATCAATGCATAAGACTGTCCATACAACTGGGGACATTTAACCACACATTCACACATTTTACCTCCACCAAAATGGGGACACTCACGTGACTGGACCCCTCCTATTATGTATGTATATATAAACCAATAATAACTATTTTGCTCGCTACAAACACCTACACACATTACTATCTGAGCCAAACTCAGGACAGAGAGACAAGTGAACACAGGACAATTGCTACTTGGGCAAGAGAAACACATTGGATTACAATGTGAACTCATACATCCACTGATCAGTTGGTGACCTCAGCGTAAACCAAGGGACAAAACAAAGTGACGAACTATGATCGATAGGTAACAGTTCACATTAGCATGCAGCTTGGACATTGTAGATTTCATGCATTCAGAAGCAGGCCAAAGGATGTGCTGCTAGAACAGTTGATAATTATGCAAGTCTAAGTACATTGAAGAACTTGTCATGTGACTGATAATGAGTTTTGCTGACATCTGAGTTGAGTCTTGGTTAAATTATGAGTTGCTGTGGTCTACTTCCCAAGATGCAGGTGTACATAAGGATTAGAACAAGCTTTGTATGTGGGGAAATAACATTTTTAAGAAAGTATGTGTGAGTTTGTGTTTTAAAGGACAGCATCTTCATACAGAGGTGCAAAATCAGTTGAACTCTGTCTTTGTTGTTGCAAAGTCACATACCTCATTTTCACCGGGGGACAATGCTTCCAAGACAGAACCACAGACTGATGGCTGCTATTTAAGTTGTCGTCCGCTGATGGTGTGGCCAGAGGAGAAGTGTAAATCTGCACATCAACAAAGGGACAGAATTGACACACACTCCGAACACAAACTAGCATGTATATACAAATGATTGAAGCCCCATCGATCAGGTTTTGTGTTTGCTGTCCAGTGAATAAAGGTAGTGTACGATGAATGCCTAGTTTGAGGTCCAAATATCAGAGGAAGAATGATGAATTTTAATTGTGAACACTGTTTATGTACCCAAACAGTAATAATGGCTGACATGTTCCTCTAAAAGGTAAACTGGCTGAGGCACCGATGGCAAAAGACTGTCCATACAGCTGGGGACATTTAACACACATACACACATTTTACCTCCACCAAAATGGGGGACACTCACATGACTGGACCCCCTCCATCATCAATGCATAAGACTGTCCATACAACTGGGGACATTTAACCCACATACACACATTTTACCTCCACCAAAATGGGGACACTCACATGACTGGACCCCCTCCATCATCAATGCATAAGACTGTCCATACAACTGGGGACATTTAACACACATACACACATTTTACCTCCACCAAAATGGGGACACTCACATGACTGGACCCCCTCCATCATCAATGCATAAGACTGTCCATACAACTGGGGACATTTAACACACATTCACACATTTTACCTCCACCAAAATGGGGACACTCACGTGACTGGACCCTCCTATTATGTATGTATATATAAACCAATAATAACTATTTTGCTCGCTACAAACACCTACACACATACTATCTGAGCAAACTCAGGACAGAGAGACAAGTGAACACAGACAATTGCTACTTGGGCAAGAGAAACACATTGGATTACAATGTGAACTCATACATCCACTGATCAGTTGGTGACCTCAGCGTAAACCAAGGGACAAAACAAGTGACGAACTATGATCGATAGGTAACAGTTCACATTAGCATGCAGCTTGGACATTGTAGATTTCATGCATTCAGAAGCAGGCCAAAGGATGTGCTGCTAGAACAGTTGATAATTATGCAAGTCTAAGTACATTGAAGAACTTGTTCATGTGACTGATAATGAGTTTTGCTGACATCTGAGTGAGTCTTGGTTAAATTATGAGTTGCTGTGGTCTACTTCCCAAGATGCAGGTGTACATAAGGATTAGAACAAGCTTTGTATGTGGGGGAAATAACATTTTTAAGAAAGTATGTGTGAGTTTGTGTTTTTAAAGGACAGCATCTTCATACAGAGGTGCAAAATCAGTTGAACTCTGTCTTTGTTGTTGCAAAGTCACATACCTCATTTTCACCGGGGGACAAGGCTTCCAAGACAGGAACCACAGACTGATGGCTGCTATTTAAGTTGTCGTCCGCTGATGGTGTGGCCAGAGGAGGAAGTGTAAATCTGCACATCAACAAAGGGACAGAATTGACACACACTCCGAACACAAACTAGCATGTATATACAAATGATTGAAGCCCCATCGATCAGTTTTGTGTTGCCTGTCCAGTGAATAAAGGTAGTGTAAGATGAATGCCTAGTTTGAGGTCCAAATATCAGAGGAAGAATGATGAATTTTAATTGTGAACACTGTTTATGTACCAAACAGTAATAATGGCTGACATGTTCCTCTAAAAGGTAAACTGGCTGAGGCACCGATGCAAAAGACTGTCCATACAGCTGGGGACATTTAACACACATACACACATTTTACCTCCACCAAAATGGGGACACTCACATGACTGGACCCCCTCCATCATCAATGCATAAGACTGTCCATACAACTGGGGACATTTAACACACATACACACATTCTACCTCCACCAAAAGGGGACACTCACATGACTGGACCCCCTCCATCATCAATGCATAAGACTGGTCCATACAACTGGGGACATTTAACACACATACACACATTTACCTCCACCAAAATGGGGACACTCACATGACTGACCCCTCCATCATCAAATGCATAAGACTATCCATACAACTGGGGACATTTAACACACATACACACATTCTACCGTCCACCAAAATGAGGACACTCACAATGACTGGACCCCCTCCATCATCAATGCATAAGACTGTCCATACAACTGGGGACATTTAACACACATACACACATTTTACCTCCACCAAAATGGGGACACTCACATGACTGGACCCCCTCCATCATCAATGCACAAGGACTGTCCATACAACTGGGGACATTTAACACACATACACACATTTTACCTCCACCAAAATGGGGACACTCACATGACTGGGACCCCCCGCATCATCAATGCATAAGACGTCCATACAACTGGGGACATTTAACACACATACACACATTTTACCTCCACAAAATGGGGACACTCACATGACTGGACCCCCTCCATCATCAATGCATAAGACTATCCATACAACTGGGGACATTTAACACACATACACACATTTTTACCTCCACCAAAATGGGGACACTCACATGACTGGACCCCCTCCATCATCAATGCATAAGACTGTCCATACAACTGGGGACATTTAACACACATTCACACATTTTACCTCCACCAAAATGGGGACACTCACGTGACTGGACCCTCCTATTATGTATGTATATATAACCAATAATAACTATTTTGCTCGCTACGAACACCTACACACATACTATCTGAGCCAAACTCAGGACAGAGAGACAAGTGAACACAGACAATTGCTACTTGGGCAAGAGAAACACATTGGATTACAATGGTGAACTCATACATCCACTGATCCAGTTGGTGACCTCAGCGTAAACCAAGGGACAAAACAAAGTGACGAACTATGATCGATAGGTAACAGTTCACATTAGCATGCAGCTTGGACATTGTAGATTTCATGCATTCAGAAGCAGGCCAAAGGATGTGCTGCTAGAAACAGTTGATAATTATGCAAGTCTAAGTACATTGAAGAACTTGTCATGTGACTGATAATGAGTTTTGCTGACATCTGAGTTGAGTCTTGGTTAAATTATGAGTTGCTGTGGTCTACTTCCCAAGATGCAGGTGTACATAAGGATTAGAACAAGCTTTGTATGTGGGGGGAAATAACATTTTTAAGAAAGTATGTGTGAGTTTGTGTTTTAAAGGACAGCATCTTCATACAGAGGTGCAAAATCAGTTGAACTCTGTCTTTGTTGTTGCAAAGTCACATACCTCATTTTCACCGGGGGGACAATGCTTCCAAGACAGGAACCACAGACTGATGGCTGCCTATTTAAGTTGTCGTCCGCTGATGGTGTGGCCAGAGGAGAAGTGTAAATCTGCACATCAACAAAGGGACAGAATTGACACACACTCCGAACACAAACTAGCATGTATATACAAATGATTGAAGCCCCATCGATCAGTTTTGTGTTTGCTGTCCAGTGAATAAAGGTAGTGTAAGATGAATGCCTAGTTTGAGGTCCAAATATCAGAGGAAGAATGATGAATTTTAATTGTGAACACTGTTTATGTACCAAACAGTAATAATGGCTGACATGTTCCTCTAAAAGGTAAACTGGCTGAGGCACCGATGCAAAAGACTGTCCATACAGCTGGGGACATTTAACCACACATACACACATTTTACCTCCACCAAAATGGGGACACTCACATGACTGGACCCCCTCCATCATCAATGCATAAGACTGTCCATACAACTGGGGACATTTAACACACATACACACATTCTACCTCCACCAAAATGGGGACACTCACATGACTGGACCCCCTCCATCATCAATGCATAAGACTGTCCATACAACTGGGGACATTTAACACACATACACACATTTTACCTCCACCAAAATGGGGACACTCACATGACTGGACCCCCTCCATCATCAATGCATAAGACTATCCATACAACTGGGGACATTTAACACACATACACACATTCTACCTCCACCAAAATGAGGACACTCACATGACTGGACCCCCTCCATCATCAATGCATAAGACTGTCCATACAACTGGGGACATTTAACACACATACACACATTTTACCTCCACCAAAATGGGGACACTCACATGACTGGACCCCCTCCATCATCAATGCACAAGACTGTCCATACAACTGGGGACATTTAACACACATACACACATTTTACCTCCACCAAAATGGGGACACTCACATGACTGGACCCCCCGCATCATCAAGCATAAGACTGTCCATACAACTGGGGACATTTAACACACATACACACATTTACCTCCACCAAAATGGGGACACTCACATGACTGGACCCCCCTCCATCATCAATGCATAAGACTGTCCATACAACAGCGGACATTTAACACACATACACACATTTTACCTCCACCAAAATGGGGACACTCACGTGACTGGACCCCCTCCATCATCAATGCATAAGACTGTCCATACAACTGGGGACATTTAACACACATACACACATTTTACCTCCACCAAAATGGGGACACTCACATGACTGGACCTCCTCCATCATCAATGCATAAGACTGTCCATACAACTGGGGACATTTAACACACATACACACATTCTACCTCCACCAAAATGGGGACACTCACATGACTAGGACCCCCTCCATCATCAATGCATAAGACTGTCCATACAACTGGGGACATTTAACACACATACACACATTTTACCTCCACCAAAATGGGGACACTCACATGACTGGACCCCCTCCATCATCAATGCATAAGACTATCCATACAACTGGGGACATTTAACACACATACACACATTCTACCTCCACCAAAATGAGGACACTCACATGACTGGACCCCCTCCATCATCAATGCATAAGACTGTCCATACAACTGGGGACATTTAACACACATACACACATTTTACCTCCACCAAAATGGGGACACTCACATGACTGGACCCCCTCCATCATCAATGCATAAGACTATCCATACAACTGGGGACATTTAACACACATACACACATTCTAACTCCACCAAAATGAGGACACTCACATGACTGGACCCCCTCCATCATCAATGCATAAGACTGTCCATACAACTGGGGACATTTAACACACATACACACATTTTACCTCCACCAAAATGGGGACACTCACATGACTGGACCCCCTCCATCATCAATGCACAAGACTGTCCATACAACTGGGGACATTTAACACACATACACACATTTTACCTCCACCAAAATGGGGACACTCACATGACTGGACCCCCCGCATCATCAATGCATAAGACTGTCCATACAACTGGGGACATTTAACACACATACACACATTTTACCTCCACCAAAATGGGGACACTCACATGACTGGACCCCCCCCCATCATCAATGCATAAGACGGTCTATACAACTGGGGACATTTAACACACATACACACATTTTACCTCCACCAAAATGGGGACACTCACATGACTGGACCCCCTCCATCATCAATGCATAAGACTGTCCATACAACTGGGGACATTTAACACACATACACACATTTACCTCCACCAAAATGGGGACACTCACATGACTGGACCCCCTCCATCATCAATGCATAAGACTATCCATACAACTGGGGACATTTAACACACATACACACATTTTACCTCCACCAAAATGGGGGACACTCACATGACTGGACCCCCTCCATCATCAATGCATAAGACTGTCCATACAACTGGGGACATTTAACACACATTCACACATTTTACCTCCACCAAAATGGGGACACTCACGTGACTGGACCCTCCTATTATGTATGTATATATAAACCAATAATAACTATTTTGCTCGCTACAAACACCTACACACATACTATCTGAGCCAAACTCAGGACAGAGAGACAAGTGAACACAGACAATTGCTACTTGGGCAAGAGAAACACATTGGATTACAATGTGAACTCATACATCCACTGATCAGTTGGTGACCTCAGCGTAAACCAAGGGACAAAACAAAGTGACGAACTATGATCGATAGGTAAACAGTTCACATTAGCATGCAGCTTGGACATTGTAGATTTCATGCATTCAGAAGCAGGCCAAAGGATGTGCTGCTAGAACAGTTGATAATTATGCAAGTCTAAGTACATTGAAGAACTTGTCATGTGACTGATAATGAGTTTTGCTGACATCTGAGTTGAGTCTTGGTTAAATTATGAGTTGCTGTGGTCTACTTCCCAAGATGCAGGTGTACATAAGGATTAGAACAAGCTTTGTATGTGGGGGAAATAACATTTTTAAGAAAGTATGTGTGAGTTTGTGTTTTAAAGGACAGCATCCTCATACAGAGGTGCAAAATCAGTTGAACTCTGTTTGTCTTTGTTGTTGCAAAGTCACATACCTCATTTTCACCGGGGGACAATGCTTCCAAGACAGGAACCACAGACTGATGGCTGCTATTTAAGTTGTCGTCCGCTGATGGTGTGGCCAGAGGAGAAGTGTAAATCTGCACATCAACAAAGGGACAGAATTGACACACACTCCGAACACAAAGTAGCATGTATATACAAATGATTGAAGCCCCATCGATCAGTTTTGTGTTTGCTGTCCAGTGAATAAAGGTAGTGTAAGATGAATGCATAGTTTGAGGTCCATATATCAGAGGAAGAATGATGAATTTTAATTGTGAACACTGTTTATGTACCAAACAGTAATAATGGCTGACATGTTCCTCTAAAAGGTAAACTGGCTGAGGCACCGATGCATAAGACTGTCCATACAACTGGGGACATTTAACACACATACACACATTTTACCTCCACCAAAATGGGGACACTCACATTACTGGACCCCCTCCATCATCAATGCATAAGACTATCCATACAACTGGGGACATTTAACACACATACACACATTCTACCTCCACCAAAATGAGGACACTCACATGACTGGACCCCCTCCATCATCAATGCATAAGACTGTCCATACAACTGGGGACATTTAACACACATACACACATTTTACCTCCACCAAAATGGGGACACTCACATGACTGGACCCCCTCCATCATCAATGCATAAGACTGTCCATACAACTGCGGACATTTAACACACATACACACATTCTACCTCCACCAAATGGAGACACTCACAAGACTGGACCCCCTCCATCATCAATGCATGAGACTGTCCAGACAACTGGGGACATTTAACACACATACACACATTTTACCTCCACCAAAATGGGGACACTCACATGACTGGACCCCCCCCCATCATCAATGCATAAGACTGTCCATACAACTGGGGACATTTAACACACATACACACATTTTACCTCCACCAAAATGGGGACACTCACATGACTGGACCCCCTCCATCATCAATGCATAAGACTGTCCATACAACTGGGGACATTTAACACATATACACAAATTTTTCCTCCACCAAAATGAGGACACTCACATGACTGGACCCCCTCCATCATCAATGCATAAGACTGTCCATACAACTGGGGACATTTAACACACATACACACATTTTACCTCCACCAAAATGGGGACACTCACATGACTGGACCCCCTCCATCATCAATGCATAAGACTGTCCATACAACTGCGGACATTTAACACACATACACACATTCTACCTCCACCAAAATGGAGACACTCACGTGACTGGACCCTCCTATTATGTATGTATATATAAACCAATAATAACTATTTTGCTCGCTACAAACACCTACACACATACTATCTGAGCCAAACTCAGGACAGAGAGACAAGTGAACACAGACAATTGCTACTTGGGCAAGAGAAACACATTGGATTACAATGTGAACTCATACATCCACTGATCAGTTGGTGACCTCAGCGTAAACCAAGGGACAAAACAAAGTGACGAACTATGATCGATAGGTAACAGTTCACATTAGCATGCAGCTTGGACATTGTAGATTTCATGCATTCAGAAGCAGGCCAAAGGATGTGCTGCTAGAACAGTTGATAATTATGCAAGTCTAAGTACATTGAAGAACTTGTCATGTGACTGATAATGAGTTTTGCTGACATCTGAGTTGAGTCTTGGTTAAATTATGTGTTGGTGTGGTCTACTTCCCAAGATGCAGGTGTACATAAGGATTAGAACAAGCTTTGTATGTGGGGGAAATAACATTTTAAAGAAAGTATGTGTGAGTTTGTGTTTTAAAGGACAGCATCTTCATACAGAGGTGCAAAATCAGTTGAACTCTGTCTTTGTTGTTGCAAAGTCACATACCTCATTTTCACCGAGGGACAATGCTTCCAAGACAGGAACAACAGACTGATGGCTGCTATTTAAGTTGTCGTCCGCTGATGGTGTGGCCAGAGGAGAAGTGTAAATCTGCACATCAACAAAGGGACAGAATTGACACACACTCCGAACACAAACTAGCATGTATATACAAATGATTGAAGCCCCCATCGATCAGTTTTGTGTTTGCTGTCCAGTGAATAAAGGTAGTGTAAGATGAATGCCTAGTTTGAGGTCCAAATATCAGAGGAAGAATGATGAATTTTAATTGTGAACACTGTTTATGTACCAAACAGTAATAATGGGCTGACATGTTCCTCTAAAAGGTAAACTGGCTGAGGCACCGATGCAAAAGACTGTCCATACAGCTGGGGACATTTAACACACATACACACATTTTACCTCCACCAAAATGGGGACACTCACATGACTGGACCCCCTCCATCATCAATGCATAAGACTATCCATACAACTGGGGACATTTAACACACATACACACATTCTACCTCCACCAAAATGAGGACACTCACATGACTGGACCCCCCTCCATCATCAATGCATAAGACTGTCCATACAACTGGGGACATTTAACACACATACACACATTTTACCTCCACCAAATGGGGACACTCACATGACTGGACCCCCTCCATCATCAATGCATAAGACTGTCCATACAACTGCGGACATTTAACACACATACACACATTCTACCCTCCACCAAAATGGAGACACTGACAAGACTGGACCCCCTCCATCATCAATGCATAAGACTGTCCATACAACTGGGGACATTTAACACACATACACACATTTTACCTCCACCAAAATGGGGACACTCACATGACTGGACCCCCCCCCCCCATCATCAATGCATAAGACTGTCCATACAACTGGGGACATTTAACACACATACACACATTTTACCTCCACCAAAATGGGGACACTCACATGACTGGACCCCCTCCATCATCAATGCATAAGACTGTCCATACAACTGGGGACATTTAACACATATACACAAATTTTTTCCTCCACCAAAATGGGGACACTCACATGACTGGATCCCCTCCATCATCAATGCATAAGACTGCCCATACAACTGGGGACATTTAACACACATACACACATTTTACCTCCACCAAAATGGGGACACTCACATGACTGGACCCCCCCCATCATCAATGCATAAGACTGTCCATACAACTGGGGACATTTAACACACATACACACATTCTACCTCCACCAAAATGGGGACACTCACATGACTGGTCCCCCCCTCCCCCCCATCATCAATGCATAAGACTGTCCATACAACTGGGGACATTTAACACACATACACACATTTACCTCCACCAAAATGGGGACACTCACATGACTGGACCCCCTCCATCATCAATGCATAAGACTGTCCATACAACTGGGGACATTTTAACACATATACACAAATTTTTCCTCCACCAAAATGGGGACACTCACATGACTGGATCCCCTCCATCATCAATGCATAAGACTGCCCATACAACTGGGGACATTTAACAACACATACACACATTTTACCTCCACCAAAATGGGGACACTCACATGACTGGACCTCCTCCATCATCAATGCATAAGACTGTCCATACAACTGGGGACATTTAACACACATACACACATTCTACCTCCACCAAAATGGGGACACTCACATGACTGGACCCCCTCCATCATCAATGCATAAGACTGTCCATACAACTGGGGACATTTTAACACACATACACACATTTACCTCCACCAAAATGGGGACGCTGACATGACTGGACCCACCCCCATCATCAATGCATAAGACTGTTCATACAACTGGGGACATTTAACACACATACACACATTCTACCTCCACCCAAAATGGGGACACTCACATGGACTGGTCCCCCCCCTCCCCCCCATCATCAATGCATAAGACTGTCCATACAACTGGGGACATTTAACACACATTCACACATTTTACCTCCACCAAAATGGGGACACTCACATGACTGGTTCCCCCCTCCCCCCCATCATCAATGCATAAGACTGTCCATACAACTGGGGACATTTAACACACATTCACACATTTTACCTCCACCAAAATGGGGACACTCACGTGACTGGACCCTCCTATTATGTATGTATATATAAACCAATAATAACTATTTTGCTCGCTACAAACACCTACACACATACTATCTGAGCCAAACTCAGGACAGAGAGACAAGTGAACACAGACAATTGCTACTTGGGCAAGAGAAACACATTGGATTACAATGTGAACTCATACATCCACTGATCAGTTAGTGACCTCAGCGTAAACCAAGGGACAAAACAAAGTGACGAACTATGATCGATAGGTAACAGTTCACATTAGCATGCAGCTTGGACATTGTAGATTTCATGCATTCAGAAGCAGGACAAAGGATGTGCTGCTAGAACAGTTGATAATTATGCAAGTCTAAGTACATTGAAGAACTTGTCATGTGACTGATAATGAGTTTTGCTGACATCTGAGTTGAGTCTTGGTTAAATTATGAGTTGGTGTGGTCTACTTCCCAAGATGCAGGTGTACATAAGGACTAGAACAAGCTTTGTATGTGGGGGGAAATAACATTTTTAAGAAAGTATGTGTGAGTTTGTGTTTTAAAGGACAGCATCCTCATACAGAGGTGCAAAATCAGTTGAACTCTGTTTGTCTTTGTTGTTGCAAAGTCACATACCTCATTTTCACCGGGGGACAATGCTTCCAAGACAGGAACCACAGACTGATGGCTGCTATTAAGTTGTCGTCCGCTGATGGTGTGGCCAGAGGAGAAGTGTAATCTGCACATCAACAAAGGGACAGAATTGACACACACTCCGAACACAAAGTAGCATGTATATACAAATGATTGAAGCCCCATCGATCAGTTTTGTGTTTGCTGTCCAGTGAATAAAGGTAGTGTAAGATGAATGCATAGTTTGAGGTCCATAATCAGAGGAAGAATGATGAATTTTAATTGTGAACACTGTTTATGTACCAAACAGTAATAATGGCTGACATGTTCCTCTAAAAGGTAAACTGGCTGAGGCACCGATGCATAAGGACTGTCCATACAACTGGGGACATTTAACACACATACACACATTTCTACCTCCACCAAAATGGAGACACTCACAAGACTGGACCCCCTCCATCATCAATGCATAAGACTGTCCAGACAACTGGGGACATTTAACACACATACACACATTTTACCTCCACCAAAATGGGGACACTCACATGACTGGACCCCCCCCCATCATCAATGCATAAGACTGTCCATACAACTGGGGACATTTAACACACATACACACATTTTACCTCCACCAAAATGGGGACACTCACATGACTGGACCCCCTCCATCATCAATGCATAAGACTGTCCATACAAACTGGGGACATTTAATACATATACACAAATTTTTCCTCCACCAAAATGGGGACACTCACATGACTGGATCCCCTCCATCATCAATGCATAAGACTGCCCATACAACTGGGGACATTTAACACACATACACACATTTTACCTCCACCAAAATGGGGACACTCACATGACTGGACCCCCTCCATCATCAATGCACAAGACTGTCCATACAACTGGGGACATTTAACACACATACACACATTCTACCTCCACCAAAATGGGGACACTCACATGACTGGGACCCTCCTATTATGTATGTATATATAAACCAATATAAACTATTTTGCTCGCTACAAACACCTACACACATACTATCTGAGCCAAACTCAGGACAGAGAGACAAGTGAACACAGACAATTGCTACTTGGGCAAGAGAAACACATTGGATTACAATGTGAACTCATACATCCACTGATCAGGTGGTGACCTCAGCGTAAACCAAGGGACAAAACAAAGTGACGAACTATGATCGATAGGTAACAGTTCACATTAGCATGCAGCTTGGACATTGTAGATTTCATGCATTCAGAAGCAGGCCAAAGGATGTGCTGCTAGAACAGTTGATAATTATGCAAGTCTAAGTACATTGAAGAACTTGTCATGTGACTGATAATGAGTTTTGCTGACATCTGAGTTGAGTCTTGGTTAAATTATGAGTTGGTGTGGTCTACTTCCCAAGATGCAGGTGTACATAAGGATTAGAACAAGCTTTGTATGTGGGGGAAATAACATTTTTAAGAAAGTATGTGTGAGTTTGTGTTTTAAAAGGACAGCATCTTCATACAGAGGTGCAAAATCAGTTGAACTCTGTCTTTGTTGTTGCAAAGTCTGTCCATACAACTGGGGACATTTAATACACATACACACATTCTACCTCCACCAAAATGGAGACACTCACAAGACTGGACCCCCTCCATCATCAATGCATAAGACTGTCCATACAACTGGGGACATTTAACACACATACACACATTTTACCTCCACCAAAATGGGGACACTCACATGACTGGACCCCCCCCCCCCATCATCATGCATAAGACTGTCCATACAACTGGGGACATTTAACACACATACACACATTTTACCTCCACCAAAATGGGGACACTCACATGACTGGACCCCCTCCATCATCAATGCATAAGACTGTCCATACAACTGGGGACATTTAACACATATACACAAATTTTTCCTCCACCAAAAATGGGGACACTCACATGACTGGATCCCCTCCATCATCAATGCATAAGACTGCCCATACAACTGGGGACATTTAACACACATACACACATTTTACCTCCACCAAAATGGGACACTCACATGACTGGACCCCCCCCCCATCATCAATGCATAAGACTGTCCATACAACTGGGGACATTTAACACACATACACACATTCTACCTCCACCAAAATGGGGACACTCACATGACTGGTCCCCCCCTCCCCCCCATCATCAATGCATAAGACTGTCCATACAACTGGGGACATTTAACACACATACACACATTTTAACCTCCACCAAAATGGGGACACTCACATGACTGGACCCCCTCCATCATCAATGCATAAGACTGTCCATACAACTGGGGACATTTAACACATATACACAAATTTTTCCTCCACCAAAATGGGGACACTCACATGACTGGATCCCCTCCATCATCAATGCATAAGACTGCCCATACAACTGGGACATTTAACACACATACACACATTTTACCTCCACCAAAATGGGGACACCTCACATGACTGGACCTCCTCCATCATCAATGCATAAGACTGTCCATACAACTGGGGACATTTAACACACATACACACATTCTACCTCCACCAAAATGGGGACACTCACATGACTGGACCCCCTCCATCATCAATGCATAAGACTGTCCATACAACTGGGGACATTTAACACACATACACACATTTTACCCTCCACCAAAATGGGGACGCTGACATGACTGGACCCCCCCCCCCATCATCAATGCATAAGACTGTCCATACAACTGGGGACATTTAACACACATACACACATTCTACCTCCACCAAAATGGGGACACTCACATGACTGGTCCCCCCCTCCCCCCCATCATCAATGCATAAGACTGTCCCATACAACTGGGGACATTTAACACACATTCACACATTTTTAACCTCCACCAAAATGGGGACACTCACGTGACTGGACCCTCCTATTATGTATGTATATATAAACCAATAATAACTATTTTGCTCGCTACAAACACCTACACACATACTATCTGAGCCAAACTCAGGACAGAGAGACAATGAACACAGACAATTGCTACTTGGGCAAGAGAAACACATTGGATTACAATGTGAACTCATACATCCACTGATCAGTTAGTGACCTCAGCGTAAACCAAGGGACAAAACAAAGTGACGAACTATGATCGATAGGTAACAGTTCACATTAGCATGCAGCTTGGACATTGTAGATTTCATGCATTCATAAGCAGGACAAAGGATGTGCTGCTAGAACAGTTGATAATATGCAAGTCTAAGTACATTGAAGAACTTGTCATGTGACTGATAATGAGTTTTGCTGACATCTGAGTTGAGTCTGGTTAAATTATGAGTTGGTGTGGTCTACTTCCCAAGATGCAGGTGTACATAAGGATTAGAACAAGCTTTGTATGTGGGGGAAATAACATTTTTAAGAAAGTATGTGTGAGTTTTGTGTTTTAAAGGACAGCATCCTCATACAGAGGTGCAAAATCAGTTGAACTCTGTTTGTCTTTGTTGTTGCAAAGTCACATACCTCATTTTCACCGGGGGACAATGCTTCCAAGACAGGAACCACAGACGATGGCTGCTATTTAAGTTGTCGTCCGCTGATGGTGTGGGCCAGAGGAGAAGTGTAAATCTGCACATCAACAAAGGGACAGAATTGACACACACTCCGAACACAAAGTAGCATGTATATACAAATGATTGAAGCCCCATCGATCAGTTTTGTGTTTGCTGTCCAGTGAATAAAGGTAGTGTAAGATGAATGCATAGTTTGAGGTCCATATATCAGAGGAGAATGATGAATTTTAATTGTGAACACTGTTTATGTACCAAACAGTAATAATGGCTGACAATGTTCCTCTAAAAGGTAAACTGGCTGAGGCACCGATGCATAAGACTGTCCATACAACTGCGGACATTTAACACACATACACACATTCTACCTCCACCAAAATGGAGACACTCACAAGACTGGACCCCCTCCATCATCAATGCATAAGACTGTCCAGACAACTGGGGACATTTAACACACATACACACATTTTACCTCCACCAAAATGGGGACACTCACATGACTGGACCCCCCCCATCATCAATGCATAAGACTGTCCATACAACTGCGGACATTTAACACACATACACACATTCTACCTCCACCAAAATGGAGACACTCACAAGACTGGACCTCCTCCATCATCAATGCATAAGACTGTCCATACAACTGGGGACATTTAACACACATACACACATTCTACCTCCACCAAAATGGGGACACTCACATGACTGGACCCCCTCCATCATCAATGCATAAGACTGTCCATACAACTGGGGACATTTAACACACATACACACATTTTACCTCCACCAAAATGGGGACGCTGACATGACTGGACCCCCCCCATCATCAATGCATAAGACTGTCCATACAACTGGGGACATTTAACACACATACACACATTCTACCTCCACCAAAATGGGGACACTCACATGACTGGTCCCCCCCTCCCCCCCATCATCAATGCATAAGACTGTCCATACAACTGGGGACATTTAACACACATTCACACATTTTACCTCCACCAAAATGGGGACACTCACGTGACTGGACCATCCTATTATGTATGTATATATAAACCAATAATAACTATTTGCTCGCCACAAACACCTACACACATACTATCTGAGCCAAACTCAGGACAGAGAGACAAGTGAACACAGAGAATTGCTACTTGGGCAAGAGAAACACATTGGATTACAATGTGAACTCATACATCCACTGATCAGTTAGTGACCTCAGCGTAAACCAAGGGACAAAACAAAGTGACGAACTATGATCGATAGGTACCAGTTCACATTAGCATGCAGCTTGGACATTGTAGATTTCATGCATTCAGAAGCAGGACAAAGGATGTGCTGCTAGAACAGTTGATAATTATGCAAGTCTAAGTACATTGAAGAACTTGTCATGTGACTGATAATGAGTTTTGCTGACATCTGAGTTGAGTCTTGGTTAAATTATGAGTTGGTGTGGTCTACTTCCCAAGATGCAGGTGTACATAAGGATTAGAACCAGCTTTGTATGTGGGGGAAATAACATTTTAAGAAGTATGTGTGAGTTTGTGTTTATTAAAGGACAGCATCCTCATACAGAGGTGCAAAATCAGTTGAACTCTGTTTGTCTTTGTTGTTGCAAAGTCACATACCTCATTTTCATCACCGGGGGACAATGCTTCCAAGACAGGAACCACAGACTGATGGCTGCTATTTAAGTTGTCGTCCGCTGATGGTGTGGCCAGAGGAGAAGTGTAAATCTGCACATCAACAAAGGGACAGAATTGACACACACTCCGAACACAAAGTAGCATGTATATACAAATGATTGAAGCCCCATCGATCAGTTTTGTGTTTGCTGTCCAGTGAATAAAGGTAGTGTAAGATGAATGCATAGTTTGAGGGTCCATATATCAGAGGAAGAATGATGAATTTTAATTGTGAACACTGTTTATGTACCAAACAGTAATAATGGCTGACATGTTCCTCTAAAAGGTAAACTGGCTGAGGCACCGATGCATAAGACTGTCCATACAACTGGGGACATTTAACACACATACACACATTTTACCTCCACCAAAATGGGGACACTCACATTACTGGACCCCCTCCATCATCAATGCATAAGACTATCCATACAACTGGGGACATTTAACACACATACACACATTCTACCTCCACCAAAATGAGGACACTCACATGACTGGACCCCCTCCATCATCAATGCATAAGACTGTCCATACAACTGGGGACATTTAACACACATACACACATTTTACCTCCACCAAAATGGGGACACTCACATGACTGGACCCCCTCCATCATCAATGCATAAGACTGTCCATACAACTGCGGACATTTAACACACATACACACATTCTACCTCCACCAAAATGGAGACACTCACAAGACTGGACCCCCTCCATCATCAATGCATGAGACTGTCCAGACAACTGGGGACATTTAACACACATACACACATTTTACCTCCACCAAAATGGGGACACTCACATGACTGGACCCCCCCCATCATCAATGCATAAGAACTGTCCATACAACTGGGGACATTTAACACACATACACACATTTTACCTCCACCAAATGGGGACACTCACATGACTGGACCCCCTCCATCATCAATGCATAAGGACTGTCCATACAACTGGGGACATTTAACACATATACACAAATTTTTCCTCCACCAAAATGGGGACACTCACATGACTGGATCCCCTCCATCATCAATGCATAAGACTGCCCATACAACTGGGGACATTTAACACACATACACACATTTTACCTCCACCAAAATGGGGACAACTCACATGACTGGACCCCCTCCATCATCAATACATAAGACTGTCCATACAACTGGGGACATTTAACACACATACACACATTCTACCTCCACCAAAATGGGGACACTCACATGACTGGACCCCTCCATCATCAATGCATAAGACTGTCCATACAACTGGGGACATTTAACACACACAGACATTTTACCTCCACCAAAATGGGGACACTCACATGACTGGACCCCCCCCATCATCAATGCATAAGACTGTCCATACAACTGGGACATTTAACACACATACACACATTCTACCTCCACCAAAATGGGGACACTCACATGACTGGAACCCCCTCCATCATCAATGCATAAGACTATCCATACAACTGGGGACATTTAACACACATACACACATTCTACCACCACCAACATGAGGACACTCACATGACTGGACCCCCTCCATCATCAATGCATAAGACTGTCCATACAACTGGGGACATTTAACACACATACCACACATTTTACCCTCCACCAGAATGGGGACACTCACATGACTGGACCCCCTCCACCATCAATGCATAAGAACTGTCCCATACAACTGGGGACATTTAACACACATACACACATTCTACCTCCACCAAAATGGGGACACTCACAAGACTGGACCCCCTCCATCATCAATGCATAAGACTGTCCATACAACTGGGGACATTTAACACATATACACAAATTTTTTCCTCCACCAAAATGGGGACACTCACATGACTGGATCCCCTCCATCATCAATGCATAAGACTGCCCATACAACTGGGGACATTTAACACACATACACACATTCTACCCTCCACCAAAATGGGACACTCACATGACTGGACCCCCTCCATCATCAATGCATAAGACTGTCCATACAACTGGGGAATTTAACACACATACACACATTTTACCTCCACCAAAATGGGGACACTCACATGACTGGACCCCCCCCATCATCAATGCATAAGACTGTCCATACAACTGGGGACATTTAACACACATACACACATTCTACCTCCACCAAAATGGGGACACTCACAAGACTGGACCCCCTCCATCATCAATGCATAAGACTGTCCATACAACTGGGGACATTTAACACACATTCACACATTTTACCTCCACCAAAATGGGGACACTCACGTGACTGGACCCTCCTATTATGTATGTATATATAAACCAATAATAAATATTTTGCTCGCTACAAACACCTACACACATACTATCTGAGCCAAACTCAGGACAGAGAGACAAGTGAACACAGACAATTGCTACTTGGGCAAGAGAAACACATTGGATTACAATGTGAACTCATACATCCACTGATCAGGTGGTGACCTCAGCGTAAACCAAGGGACAAAACAAAGTGACGAACTATGATCGATAGGTAACAGTTCACATTAGCATGCAGCTTGGGACATTGTAGATTTCATGCATTCAGAAGCAGGCCAAAGGATGTGCTGCTAGAACAGTTGATAATTATGCAAGTCTAAGTACATTGAAGAACTTGTCATGTGACTGATAATGAGTTTTGCTGACATCTGAGTTGAGTCTTGGTTAAATTATGAGTTGGTGTGGTCTACTTCCCAAGATGCAGGTGTACATAAGGATTAGAACAAGCTTTGTATGTGGGGGAAATAACATTTTAAAGAAAGTATGTGTGAGTTTGTGTTTTAAAGGACAGCATCTTCATACAGAGGTGCAAAATCAGTTGAACTCTGTCTTTGTTGTTGCAAAGTCACATACCTCATTTTCACCGAGGGACAATGCTTCCAAGACAGGAACCACAGACTGATGGCTGCTATTTAAGTTGTCGTCCGCTGATGGTGTGGCCAGAGGAGAAGTGTAAATCTGCACATCAACAAAGGGACAGAATTGACACACACTCCGAACACAAACTAGCATGTATATACAAATGATTGAAGCCCCATCGATCAGTTTTGTGTTTGCTGTCCAGTGAATAAGGTAGTGTAAGATGAATGCCTAGTTTGAGGTCCAAATATCAGAGGAAGAATGATGAATTTTAATTGTGAACACTGTTTATGTACCAAACAGTAATAATGGCTGACATGTTCCTCTAAAAGGTAAACTGGCTGAGGCACCGATGCAAAAGACTGTCCATACAGCTGGGGACATTTAACACACATACACACATTTTACCTCCACCAAAATGGGGACACTCACATGACTGGACCCCCTCCATCATCAATGCATAAGACTATCCATACAACTGGGGACATTTAACACACATACACACATTCTACCTCCACCAAAATGAGGACACTCACATGACTGGACCCCCTCCATCATCAATGCATAAGACTGTCCATACAACTGGGGACATTTAACACACATACACACATTTTACCTCCACCAAAATGGGGACACTCACATGACTGGACCCCCTCCATCATCAATGCATAAGACTGTCCATACAACTGCGGACATTTAACACACATACACACATTCTACCTCCACCAAAATGGAGACACTGACAAGACTGGACCCCCTCCATCATCAATGCATAAGACTGTCCATACAACTGGGGACATTTAACACACATACACACATTTTACCTCCACCAAAATGGGGACACTCACATGACTGGACCCCCCCCCCCATCATCAATGCATAAGACTGTCCATACAACTGGGGACATTTAACACACATACACACATTTTACCTCCACCAAAATGGGGACACTCACATGACTGGACCCCCTCCATCATCAATGCATAAGACTGTCCATACAACTGGGGACATTTAACACATATACACAAATTTTTCCTCCACCAAAATGGGGACACTCACATGACTGGATCCCCTCCATCATCAATGCATAAGACTGCCCATACAACTGGGGACATTTAACACACATACACACATTTTACCTCCACCAAATGGGGACACTCACATGACTGGACCCCCCCCCATCATCAATGCATAAGACTGTCCATACAACTGGGGACATTTAACACACATACACACATTCTACCTCCACCAAAATGGGGACACTCACATGACTGGTCCCCCCTCCCCCCCATCATCAATGCATAAGACTGTCCATACAACTGGGGACATTTAACACACATACACACATTTTACCTCCACCAAAATGGGGACACTCACATGACTGGACCCCCTCCATCATCAATGCATAAGACTGTCCATACAACTGGGGACATTTAACACATATACACAAATTTTTCCTCCACCAAAATGGGGACACTCACATGACTGGATCCCCTCCATCATCAATGCATAAGACTGCCCATACAACTGGGGACATTTAACACACATACACACATTTTACCTCCACCAAAATGGGGACACTCACATGACTGGACCTCCTCCATCATCAATGCATAAGACTGTCCATACAACTGGGGACATTTAACACACATACACACATTCTACCTCCACCAAAATGGGGACACTCACATGACTGGACCCCCTCCATCATCAATGCATAAGACTGTCCATACAACTGGGGACATTTAACACACATACACACATTTTACCTCCACCAAAATGGGGACGCTGACATGACTGGACCCACCCCCATCATCAATGCATAAGACTGTTCATACAACTGGGGACATTTAACACACATACACACATTCTACCTCCACCAAAATGGGGACACTCACATGACTGGTCCCCCCCCTCCCCCCCATCATCAATGCATAAGACTGTCCCATACAACTGGGGACATTTAACACACATTCACACATTTTACCTCCACCAAAATGGGGACACTCACATGACTGGTTCCCCCCTCCCCCCCATCATCAATGCATAAGACTGTCCATACAACTGGGGACATTTAACACACATTCACACATTTTACCTCCACCAAAATGGGGACACTCACGTGACTGGACCCTCCTATTATGTATGTATATATAAACCAATAATAACTATTTTGCTCGCTACAAACACCTACACACATACTATCTGAGCCAAACTCAGGACAGAGAGACAAGTGAACACAGACAATTGCTACTTGGGCAAGAGAAACACATTGGATTACAATGTGAACTCATACATCCACTGATCAGTTAGTGACCTCAGCGTAAACCAAGGGACAAAACAAAGTGACGAACTATGATCGATAGGTAACAGTTCACATTAGCATGCAGCTTGGACATTGTAGATTTCATGCATTCAGAAGCAGGACAAAGGATGTGCTGCTAGAACAGTTGATAATTATGCAAGTCTAAGTACATTGAAGAACTTGTCATGTGACTGATAATGAGTTTTGCTGACATCTGAGTTGAGTCTTGGTTAAATTATGAGTTGGTGTGGTCTACTTCCCAAGATGCAGGTGTACATAAGGACTAGAACAAGCTTTGTATGTGGGGGAAATAACATTTTTAAGAAAGTATGTGTGAGTTTGTGTTTTAAAGGACAGCATCCTCATACAGAGGTGCAAAATCAGTTGAACTCTGTTTGTCTTTGTTGTTGCAAAGTCACATACCTCATTTTCACCGGGGGACAATGCTTCCAAGACAGGAACCACAGACTGATGGCTGCTATTTAAGTTGTCGTCCGCTGATGGTGTGGCCAGAGGAGAAGTGTAAATCTGCACATCAACAAAGGGACAGAATTGACACACACTCCGAACACAAAGTAGCATGTATATACAAATGATTGAAGCCCCATCGATCAGTTTTGTGTTTGCTGTCCAGTGAATAAAGGTAGTGTAAGATGAATGCAATAGTTTGAGGTCCATATATCAGAGGAAGAATGATGAATTTTAATTGTGAACACTGTTTATGTACCAAACAGTAATAATGGCTGACATGTTCCTCTAAAAGGTAAACTGGCTGAGGCACCGATGCATAAGACTGTCCATACAACTGGGGACATTTAACACACACATACACACATTCTACCTCCACCAAAATGGAGACACTCACAAGACTGGACCCCCTCCATCATCAATGCATAAGACTGTCCAGACAACTGGGGACATTTAACACACATACACACATTTTACCTCCACCAAAATGGGGACACTCACATGACTGGACCCCCCCCATCATCAATGCATAAGACTGTCCATACAACTGGGGACATTTAACACACATACACACATTTTACCTCCACCAAAATGGGGACACTCACATGACTGGACCCCCTCCATCATCAATGCATAAGACTGTCCATACAACTGGGGACATTTAATACATATACACAAATTTTTCCTCCACCAAAATGGGGACACTCACATGACTGGATCCCCTCCATCATCAATGCATAAGACTGCCCATACAACTGGGGACATTTAACACACATACACACATTTTACCTCCACCAAAATGGGGACACTCACATGACTGGGACCCCCTCCATCATCAATGCACAAGACTGTCCATACAACTGGGGACATTTAACACACATACACACATTCTACCTCCACCAAAATGGGGACACTCACATGACTGGACCCTCCTATTATGTATGTATATATAAACCAATAATAACTATTTTGCTCGCTACAAACACCTACACACATACTATCTGAGCCAAACTCAGGACAGAGAGACAAGTGAACACAGACAATTGCTACTTGGGCAAGAGAAACACATTGGATTACAATGTGAACTCATACATCCACTGATCAGGTGGTGACCTCAGCGTAAACCAAGGGACAAAACAAAGTGACGAACTATGATCGATAGGTAACAGTTCACATTAGCATGCAGCTTGGACATTGTAGATTTCATGCATTCAGAAGCAGGCCAAAGGATGTGCTGCTAGAAACAGTTGATAATTATGCAAGTCTAAGTACATTGAAGAACTTGTCATGTGACTGATAATGAGTTTTGCTGACATCTGAGTTGAGTCTTGGTTAAATTATGAGTTGGTGTGGTCTACTTCCCAAGATGCAGGTGTACATAAGGATTAGAACAAGCTTTGTATGTGGGGGAAATAACATTTTTAAGAAAGTATGTGTGAGTTTGTGTTTTAAAGGACAGCATCTTCATACAGAGGTGCAAAATCAGTTGAACTCTGTCTTTGTTGTTGCAAAGTCTGTCCATACAACTGGGGACATTTAATACACATACACACATTCTACCTCCACCAAAATGGAGACACTCACAAGACTGGACCCCCTCCATCATCAATGCATAAGACTGTCCATACAACTGGGGACATTTAACACACATACACACATTTTACCTCCACCAAAATGGGGACACTCACATGACTGGACCCCCCCCCCCCATCATCAATGCATAAGACTGTCCATACAACTGGGGACATTTAACACACATACACACATTTTACCTCCACCAAAATGGGGACACTCACATGACTGGACCCCCTCCATCATCAATGCATAAGACTGTCCATACAACTGGGGACATTTAACACATATACACAAATTTTTCCTCCACCAAAATGGGGACACTCACATGACTGGATCCCCTCCATCATCAATGCATAAGACTGCCCATACAACTGGGGACATTTAACACACATACACACATTTTACCTCCACCAAAATGGGGACACTCACATGACTGGACCCCCCCCCCATCATCAATGCATAAGACTGTCCATACAACTGGGGACATTTAACACACATACACACATTCTACCTCCACCAAAATGGGGACACTCACATGACTGGTCCCCCCCCTCCCCCCCATCATCAATGCATAAGACTGTCCATACAACTGGGGACATTTAACACACATACACACATTTTACCTCCACCAAAATGGGGACACTCACATGACTGGACCCCCTCCATCATCAATGCATAAGACTGTCCATACAACTGGGGACATTTAACACATATACACAAATTTTTCCTCCACCAAAATGGGGACACTCACATGACTGGATCCCCTCCATCATCAATGCATAAGACTGCCCATACAACTGGGGACATTTAACACACATACACACATTTTACCTCCACCAAAATGGGGACACTCACATGACTGGACCTCCTCCATCATCATCAATGCATAAGACTGTCCATACAACTGGGGACATTTAACACACATACACACATTCTACCTCCACCAAAATGGGGACACTCACATGACTGGTCCCCCCCTCCCCCCCATCATCAATGCATAAGACTGTCCCATACAACTGGGGACATTTAACACACATTCACACATTTTACCTCCACCAAAATGGGGACACTCACGTGACTGGACCCTCCTATTATGTATGTATATATAAACCAATAATAACTATTTTGCTCGCTACAAACACCTACACACATACTATCTGAGCCAAACTCAGGACAGAGAGACAAGTGAACACAGACAATTGCTACTTGGGCAAGAGAAACACATTGGATTACAATGTGAACTCATACATCCACTGATCAGTTAGTGACCTCAGCGTAAACCAAGGGACAAAACAAAGTGACGAACTATGATCGATAGGTAACAGTTCACATTAGCATGCAGCTTGGACATTGTAGATTTCATGCATTCAGAAGCAGGACAAAGGATGTGCTGCTAGAACAGTTGATAATTATGCAAGTCTAAGTACATTGAAGAACTTGTCATGTGACTGATAATGAGTTTTGCTGACATCTGAGTTGAGTCTTGGTTAAATTATGAGTTGGTGTGGTCTACTTCCCAAGATGCAGGTGTACATAAGGATTAGAACAAGCTTTGTATGTGGGGGAAATAACATTTTAAGAAAGTATGTGTGAGTTTGTGTTTTAAAGGACAGCATCCTCATACAGAGGTGCAAAATCAGTTGAACTCTGTTTGTCTTTGTTGTTGCAAAGTCACATACCTCATTTTCACCGGGGGACAATGCTTCCAAGACAGGAACCACAGACTGATGGCTGCTATTTAAGTTGTCGTCCGCTGATGGTGTGGCCAGAGGAGAAGTGTAAATCTGCACATCAACAAAGGGACAGAATTGGACACACACTCCGAACACAAAGTAGCATGTATATACAAATGATTGAAGCCCCATCGATCAGTTTTGTGTTTGCTGTCCAGTGAATAAAGGTAGTGTAAGATGAATGCATAGTTTGAGGTCCATATATCAGAGGAAGAATGATGAATTTTAATTGTGAACACTGTTTATGTACCAAACAGTAATAATGGCTGACATGTTCCTCTAAAAGGTAAACTGGCTGAGGCACCGATGCATAAGACTGTCCATACAACTGGGGACATTTAACACACATACACACATTCTACCTCCACCAAAATGGAGACACTCACAAGACTGGACCCCCTCCATCATCAATGCATAAGACTGTCCAGACAACTGGGGACATTTAACACACATACACACATTTTACCTCCACCAAAATGGGGACACTCACATGACTGGACCCCCCCCCATCATCAATGCATAAGACTGTCCATACAACTGCGGACATTTAACACACATACACACATTCTACCTCCACCAAAATGGAGACACTCACAAGACTGGACCTCCTCCATCATCAATGCATAAGACTGTCCATACAACTGGGGACATTTAACACACATACACACATTCTACCTCCACCAAAATGGGGACACTCACATGACTGGACCCCCTCCATCATCAATGCATAAGACTGTCCATACAACTGGGGACATTTAACACACATACACACATTTTACCTCCACCAAAATGGGACGCTGACATGACTGGACCCCCCCCATCATCAATGCATAAGACTGTCCATACAACTGGGGACATTTAACACACATACACACATTCTACCCTCCACCAAAATGGGGACACTCACATGACTGGTCCCCCCCTCCCCCCCATCATCAATGCATAAGACTGTCCATACAACTGGGGACATTTAACACACATTCACACATTTTACCTCCACCAAAATGGGGACACTCACGTGACTGGACCCTCCTATTATGTATGTATATATAAACCAATAATAACTATTTTGCTCGCCACAAACACCTACACACATACTATCTGAGCCAAACTCAGGACAGAGAGACAAGTGAACACAGAGAATTGCTACTTGGGCAAGAGAAACACATTGGATTACAATGTGAACTCATACATCCACTGATCAGTTAGTGACCTCAGCGTAAACCAAGGGACAAAACAAAGTGACGAACTATGATCGATAGGTAACAGTTCACATTAGCATGCAGCTTGGACATTGTAGATTTCATGCATTCAGAAGCAGGACAAAGGATGTGCTGCTAGAACAGTTGATAATTATGCAAGTCTAAGTACATTGAAGAACTTGTCATGTGACTGATAATGAGTTTTGCTGACATCTGAGTTGAGTCTTGGTTAAATTATGAGTTGGTGTGGTCTACTTCCCAAGATGCAGGTGTACATAAGGATTAGAACAAGCTTTGTATGTGGGGGAAATAACATTTTTAAGAAAGTATGTGTGAGTTTGTGTTTTAAAGGACAGCATCCTCATACAGAGGTGCAAAATCAGTTGAACTCTGTTTGTCTTTGTTGTTGCAAAGTCACATACCTCATTTTCACCGGGGGACAATGCTTCCAAGACAGGAACCACAGACTGATGGCTGCTATTTAAGTTGTCGTCCGCTGATGGTGTGGCCAGAGGAGAAGTGTAAATCTGCACATCAACAAAGGGACAGAATTGACACACACTCCGAACACAAAGTAGCATGTATATACAAATGATTGAAGCCCCATCGATCAGTTTTGTGTTTGCTGTCCAGTGAATAAAGGTAGTGTAAGATGAATGCATAGTTTGAGGTCCATATATCAGAGGAAGAATGATGAATTTTAATTGTGAACACTGTTTATGTACCAAACAGTAATAATGGCTGACATGTTCCTCTAAAAGGTAAACTGGCTGAGGCACCGATGCATAAGACTGTCCATACAACTGGGGACATTTAACACACATACACACATTTTACCCTCCACCAAATGGGGACACTCACATTACTGGACCCCCTCCATCATCAATGCATAAGACTATCCATACAACTGGGGACATTTAACACACATACACACATTCTACCTCCACCAAAATGAGGACACTCACATGACTGGACCCCCTCCATCATCAATGCATAAGACTGTCCATACAACTGGGGACATTTAACACACATACACACATTTTACCTCCACCAAAATGGGGACACTCACATGACTGGACCCCCTCCATCATCAATGCATAAGACTGTCCATACAACTGCGGACATTTAACACACATACACACATTCTACCTCCACCAAAATGGAGACACTCACAAGACTGGACCCCCTCCATCATCAATGCATGAGACTGTCCAGACAACTGGGGACATTTAACACACATACACACATTTTACCTCCACCAAAATGGGGACACTCACATGACTGGACCCCCCCCATCATCAATGCATAAGACTGTCCATACAACTGGGGACATTTAACACACATACACACATTTTACCCTCCACCAAAATGGGGACACTCACATGACTGGACCCCCTCCATCATCAATGCATAAGACTGTCCATACAACTGGGGACATTTAACACATATACACAAATTTTTCCTCCACCAAAATGGGGACACTCACATGACTGGATCCCCTCCATCATCAATGCATAAGACTGCCCATACAACTGGGGACATTTAACACACATACACACATTTTACCTCCACCAAAATGGGGACACTCACATGACTGGACCCCCTCCATCATCAATACATAAGACTGTCCATACAACTGGGGACATTTAACACACATACACACATTCTACCTCCACCAAAATGGGGACACTCACATGACTGGACCCCCTCCATCATCAATGCATAAGACTGTCCATACAACTGGGGACATTTAACACACACAGACATTTTACCTCCACCAAAATGGGGACACTCACATGACTGGACCCCCCCCATCATCAATGCATAAGACTGTCCATACAACTGGGGACATTTAACACACATACACACATTCTACCTCCACCAAAATGGGGACACTCACATGACTGGACCCCCTCCATCATCAATGCATAAGACTATCCATACAACTGGGGACATTTAACACACATACACACATTCTACCACCACCAAAATGAGGACACTCACATGACTGGACCCCCTCCATCATCAATGCATAAGACTGTCCATACAACTGGGGACATTTAACACACATACACACATTTTACCTCCACCAGAATGGGGACACTCACATGACTGGACCCCCTCCACCATCAATGCATAAGACTGTCCATACAACTGGGGACATTTAACACACATACACACATTCTACCTCCACCAAAATGGGGACACTCACAAGACTGGACCCCCTCCATCATCAATGCATAAGACTGTCCATACAACTGGGGACATTTAACACATATACACAAATTTTTCCTCCACCAAAATGGGGACACTCACATGACTGGATCCCCTCCATCATCAATGCATAAGACTGCCCATACAACTGGGGACATTTAACACACATACACACATTCTACCTCCACCAAAATGGGGACACTCACATGACTGGACCCCCTCCATCATCAATGCATAAGACTGTCCATACAACTGGGGACATTTAACACACATACACACATTTTACCTCCACCAAAATGGGGACACTCACATGACTGGACCCCCCCCATCATCAATGCATAAGACTGTCCATACAACTGGGGACATTTAACACACATACACACATTCTACCTCCACCAAAATGGGGACACTCACAAGACTGGACCCCCTCCATCATCAATGCATAAGACTGTCCATACAACTGGGGACATTTAACACACATTCACACATTTTACCTCCACCAAAATGGGGACACTCACGTGACTGGACCCTCCTATTATGTATGTATATATAAACCAATAATAAATATTTTGCTCGCTACAAACACCTACACACATACTATCTGAGCCAAACTCAGGACAGAGAGACAAGTGAACACAGACAATTGCTACTTGGGCAAGAGAAACACATTGGATTACAATGTGAACTCATACATCCACTGATCAGGTGGTGACCTCAGCGTAAACCAAGGGACAAAACAAAGTGACGAACTATGATCGATAGGTAACAGTTCACATTAGCATGCAGCTTGGACATTGTAGATTTCATGCATTCAGAAGCAGGCCAAAGGATGTGCTGCTAGAACAGTTGATAATTATGCAAGTCTAAGTACATTGAAGAACTTGTCATGTGACTGATAATGAGTTTTGCTGACATCTGAGTTGAGTCTTGGTTAAATTATGAGTTGGTGTGGTCTACTTCCCAAGATGCAGGTGTACATAAGGATTAGAACAAGCTTTGTATGTGGGGAAATAACATTTTAAAGAAAGTATGTGTGAGTTTGTGTTTTAAAGGACAGCATCTTCATACAGAGGTGCAAAATCAGTTGAACTCTGTCTTTGTTGTTGCAAAGTCACATACCTCATTTTCACCGAGGGACAATGCTTCCAAGACAGGAACCACAGACTGATGGCTGCTATTTAAGTTGTCGTCCGCTGATGGTGTGGCCAGAGGAGAAGTGTAAATCTGCACATCAACAAAGGGACAGAATTGACACACACTCCGAACACAAACTAGCATGTATATACAAATGATTGAAGCCCCATCGATCAGTTTTGTGTTTGCTGTCCAGTGAATAAAGGTAGTGTAAGATGAATGCCTAGTTTGAGGTCCAAATATCAGAGGAAGAATGATGAATTTTAATTGTGAACACTGTTTATGTACCAAACAGTAATAATGGCTGACATGTTCCTCTAAAAGGTAAACTGGCTGAGGCACCGATGCAAAAGACTGTCCATACAGCTGGGGACATTTAACACACATACACACATTTTACCTCCACCAAAATGGGGACACTCACATGACTGGACCCCCTCCATCATCAATGCATAAGACTATCCATACAACTGGGGACATTTAACACACATACACACATTCTACCTCCACCAAAATGAGGACACTCACATGACTGGACCCCCCTCCATCATCAATGCACAAGACTGTCCATACAACTGGGGACATTTAACACACATACACACATTTTACCTCCACCAAAATGGGGACACTCACATGACTGGACCCCCTCCATCATCAATGCATAAGACTGTCCATACAACTGCGGACATTTAACACACATACACACATTTTACCTCCACCAAAATGGGGACACTCACATGACTGGACCCCCCCCATCATCAATGCATAAGACTGTCCATACAACTGGGGACATTTAACACACATACACACATTCTACCTCCACCAAAATGGGGACACTCACATGACTGGTCCCCCCCTCCCCCCCATCATCAATGCATAAGACTGTCCATACAACTGGGGACATTTAACACACATACACACATTTTACCTCCACCAAAATGGGGACACTCACATGACTGGACCCCCTCCATCATCAATGCATAAGACTGTCCATACAACTGGGGACATTTAAACACATATACACAAATTTTTCCTCCACCAAAATGGGGACACTCACATGACTGGATCCCCTCCATCATCAATGCATAAGACTGCCCATACAACTGGGGACATTTAACACACATACACACATTTTACCTCCACCAAAATGGGGACACTCACATGACTGGACCTCCTCCATCATCAATGCATAAGACTGTCCATACAACTGGGGACATTTAACACACATACACACATTCTACCTCCACCAAAATGGGGACACTCACATGACTGGACCCCCTCCATCATCAATGCATAAGACTGTCCATACAACTGGGGACATTTAACACACATACACACATTTTACCTCCACCAAAATGGGGACGCTGACATGACTGGACCCCCCCCCATCATCAATGCATAAGACTGTCCATACAACTGGGGACATTTAACACACATACACACATTCTACCTCCACCAAAATGGGGACACTCACATGACTGGTCCCCCCCTCCCCCCCATCATCAATGCATAAGACTGTCCCATACAACTGGGGACATTTAACACACATTCACACATTTTACCTCCACCAAAATGGGGACACTCACGTGACTGGACCCTCCTATTATGTATGTATATATAAACCAATAATAACTATTTTGCTCGCTACAACACCTACACACATACTATCTGAGCCAAACTCAGGACAGAGAGACAAGTGAACACAGACAATTGCTACTTGGGCAAGAGAAACACATTGGATTACAATGTGAACTCATACATCCACTGATCAGTTAGTGACCTCAGCGTAAACCAAGGGACAAAACAAAGTGACGAACTATGATCGATAGGTAACAGTTCACATTAGCATGCAGCTTGGACATTGTAGATTTCATGCATTCAGAAGCAGGACAAAGGATGTGCTGCTAGAACAGTTGATAATTATGCAAGTCTAAGTACATTGAAGAACTTGTCATGTGACTGATAATGAGTTTTGCTGACATCTGAGTTGAGTCTTGGTTAAATTATGAGTTGGTTAGGTCTACTTCCCAAGATGCAGGTGTACATAAGGATTAGAACAAGCTTTGTATGTGGGGGAAATAACATTTTTAAGAAAGTATGTGTGAGTTTGTGTTTTAAAGGACAGCATCCTCATACAGAGGTGCAAAATCAGTTGAACTCTGTTTGTCTTTGTTGTTGCAAAGTCACATACCTCATTTTCACCGGGGGACAATGCTTCCAAGACAGGAACCACAGACTGATGGCTGCTATTTAAGTTGTCGTCCGCTGATGGTGTGGCCAGAGGAGAAGTGTAAATCTGCACATCAACAAAGGGACAGAATTGACACACACTCCGAACACAAAGTAGCATGTATATACAAATGATTGAAGCCCCATCGATCAGTTTTGTGTTTGCTGTCCAGTGAATAAAGGTAGTGTAAGATGAATGCATAGTTTGAGGTCCATATATCAGAGGAAGAATGATGAATTTTAATTGTGAACACTGTTTATGTACCAAACAGTAATAATGGCTGACATGTTCCTCTAAAAGGTAAACTGGCTGAGGCACCGATGCATAAGACTGTCCATACAACTGCGGACATTTAACACACATACACACATTCTACCTCCACCAAAATGGAGACACTCACAAGACTGGACCCCCTCCATCATCAATGCATAAGACTGTCCAGACAACTGGGGACATTTAACACACATACACACATTTTACCTCCACCAAAATGGGGACACTCACATGACTGGACCCCCCCCATCATCAATGCATAAGACTGTCCATACAACTGCGGACATTTAACACACATACACACATTCTACCTCCACCAAAATGGAGACACTCACAAGACTGGACCTCCTCCATCATCAATGCATAAGACTGTCCATACAACTGGGGACATTTAACACACATACACACATTTTACCTCCACCAAAATGGGGACGCTGACATGACTGGACCCCCCCCATCATCAATGCATAAGACTGTCCATACAACTGGGGACATTTAACACACATACACACATTCTACCTCCACCAAAATGGGGACACTCACATGACTGGTCCCCCCCTCCCCCCCATCATCAATGCATAAGACTGTCCATACAACTGGGGACATTTAACACACATTCACACATTTTACCTCCACCAAAATGGGGACACTCACGTGACTGGACCCTCCTATTATGTATGTATATATAACCAATAATAACTATTTTGCTCGCCACAAACACCTACACACATACTATCTGAGCCAAACTCAGGACAGAGAGACAAGTGAACACAGAGAATTGCTACTTGGGCAAGAGAAACACATTGGATTACAATGTGAACTCATACATCCACTGATCAGTTAGTGACCTCAGCGTAAACCAAGGGACAAAACAAAGTGACGACTATGATCGATAGGTAACAGTTCACATTAGCATGCAGCTTGGACATTGTAGATTTCATGCATTCAGAAGCAGGACAAAGGATGTGCTGCTAGAACAGTTGATAATTATGCAAGTCTAAGTACATTGAAGAACTTGTCATGTGACTGATAATGAGTTTTGCTGACATCTGAGTTGAGTCTTGGTTAAAATTATGAGTTGGTGTGGTCTACTTCCCAAGATGCAGGTGTACATAAGGATTAGAACAAGCTTTGTATGTGGGGGAAATAACATTTTTAAGAAAGTATGTGTGAGTTTGTGTTTTAAAGGACAGCATCCTCATACAGAGGTGCAAAATCAGTTGAACTCTGTTTGTCTTTGTTGTTGCAAAGTCACATACCTCATTTTCACCGGGGGACAATGCTTCCAAGACAGGAACCACAGACTGATGGCTGCTATTTAAGTTGTCGTCCGCTGATGGTGTGGCCAGAGGAGAAGTGTAAATCTGCACATCAACAAAGGGACAGAATTGACACACACTCCGAACACAAAGTAGCATGTATATACAAATGATTGAAGCCCCATCGATCAGTTTTGTGTTTGCTGTCCAGTGAATAAAGGTAGTGTAAGATGAATGCATAGTTTGAGGTCCATATATCAGAGGAAGAATGATGAATTTTAATTGTGAACACTGTTTATGTACCAAACAGTAATAATGGCTGACATGTTCCTCTAAAAGGTAAACTGGCTGAGGCACCGATGCATAAGACTGTCCATACAACTGGGGACATTTAACACACATACACACATTTTACCTCCACCAAAATGGGGACACTCACATTACTGGACCCCCTCCATCATCAATGCATAAGACTATCCATACAACTGGGGACATTTAACACACATACACACATTCTACCTCCACCAAAATGAGGACACTCACATGACTGGACCCCCTCCATCATCAATGCATAAGACTGTCCATACAACTGCGGACATTTAACACACATACACACATTCTACCTCCACCAAAATGGAGACACTCACAAGACTGGACCCCCTCCATCATCAATGCATGAGACTGTCCAGACAACTGGGGACATTTAACACACATACACACATTTTACCTCCACCAAAATGGGGACACTCACATGACTGGACCCCCCCCATCATCAATGCATAAGACTGTCCATACAACTGGGGACATTTAACACACATACACACATTTTACCTCCACCAAAATGGGGACACTCACATGACTGGACCCCCTCCATCATCAATGCATAAGACTGTCCATACAACTGGGGACATTTAACACATATACACAAATTTTTCCTCCACCAAAATGGGGACACTCACATGACTGGATCCCCTCCATCATCAATGCATAAGACTGCCCATACAACTGGGGACATTTAACACACATACACACATTTTACCTCCACCAAAATGGGGACACTCACATGACTGGACCCCCTCCATCATCAATACATAAGACTGTCCATACAACTGGGGACATTTAACACACATACACACATTCTACCTCCACCAAAATGGGGACACTCACATGACTGGACCCCCTCCATCATCAATGCATAAGACTGTCCATACAACTGGGGACATTTAACACACATACACACATTTTACCTCCACCAGAATGGGGACACTCACATGACTGGACCCCCTCCACCATCAATGCATAAGACTGTCCATACAACTGGGGACATTTAACACACATACACACATTCTACCTCCACCAAAATGGGGACACTCACAAGACTGGACCCCCTCCATCATCAATGCATAAGACTGTCCATACAACTGGGGACATTTAACACATATACACAAATTTTTTCCTCCACCAAAATGGGGACACTCACATGACTGGATCCCCTCCATCATCAATGCATAAGACTGCCCATACAACTGGGGACATTTAACACACATACACACATTCTACCTCCACCAAAATGGGGACACTCACATGACTGGACCCCCTCCATCATCAATGCATAAGACTGTCCATACAACTGGGGACATTTAACACACATACACACATTTTACCTCCACCAAAATGGGGACACTCACATGACTGGACCCCCCCATCATCAATGCATAAGACTGTCCATACAACTGGGGACATTTAACACACATACACACATTCTACCTCCACCAAAATGGGGACACTCACAAGACTGGACCCCCTCCATCATCAATGCATAAGACTGTCCATACAACTGGGGACATTTAACACACATTCACACATTTTACCTCCACCAAAATGGGGACACTCACGTGACTGGACCCTCCTATTATGTATGTATATATAAACCAATAATAAATATTTTGCTCGCTACAAACACCTACACACATACTATCTGAGCCAAACTCAGGACAGAGAGACAAGTGAACACAGACAATTGCTACTTGGGCAAGAGAAACACATTGGATTACAATGTGAACTCATACATCCACTGATCAGGTGGTGACCTCAGCGTAAACCAAGGGACAAAACAAAGTGACGAACTATGATCGATAGGTAACAGTTCACATTAGCATGCAGCTTGGACATTGTAGATTTCATGCATTCAGAAGCAGGCCAAAGGATGTGCTGCTAGAACAGTTGATAATTATGCAAGTCTAAGTACATTGAAGAACTTGTCATGTGACTGATAATGAGTTTTGCTGACATCTGAGTTGAGTCTTGGTTAAATTATGAGTTGGTGTGGTCTACTTCCCAAGATGCAGGTGTACATAAGGATTAGAACAAGCTTTGTATGTGGGGGAAATAACATTTTAAAGAAAGTATGTGTGAGTTTGTGTTTTAAAGGACAGCATCTTCATACAGAGGTGCAAAATCAGTTGAACTCTGTCTTTGTTGTTGCAAAGTCACATACCTCATTTTCACCGAGGGACAATGCTTCCAAGACAGGAACCACAGACTGATGGCTGCTATTTAAGTTGTCGTCCGCTGATGGTGTGGCCAGAGGAGAAGTGTAAATCTGCACATCAACAAAGGGACAGAATTGACACACACTCCGAACACAAACTAGCATGTATATACAAATGATTGAAGCCCCATCGATCAGTTTTGTGTTTGCTGTCCAGTGAATAAAGGTAGTGTAAGATGAATGCCTAGTTTGAGGTCCAAATATCAGAGGAAGAATGATGAATTTTAATTGTGAACACTGTTATGTACCAAACAGTAATAATGGCTGACATGTTCCTCTAAAAGGTAAACTGGCTGAGGCACCGATGCAAAAGACTGTCCATACAGCTGGGGACATTTAACACACATACACACATTTTACCTCCACCAAATGGGGACACTCACATGACTGGACCCCCTCCATCATCAATGCATAAGACTATCCATACAACTGGGGACATTTAACACACATACACACATTCTACCTCCACCAAAATGAGGACACTCACATGACTGGACCCCCTCCATCATCAATGCACAAGACTGTCCATACAACTGGGGACATTTAACACACATACACACATTTTACCTCCACCAAAATGGGGACACTCACATGACTGGACCCCCTCCATCATCAATGCATAAGACTGTCCATACAACTGCGGACATTTAACACACATACACACATTCTACCTCCACCAAAATGGAGACACTCACAAGACTGGACCCCCTCCATCATCAATGCATAAGACTGTCCATACAACTGGGGACATTTAACACACATACACACATTTTACCTCCACCAAAATGGGGACACTCACATGACTGGACCCCCCCCCCCCCATCATCAATGCATAAGACTGTCCATACAACTGGGGACATTTAACACACATACACACATTTTACCTCCACCAAAATGGGGACACTCACATGACTGGACCCCCTCCATCATCAATGCATAAGACTGTCCATACAACTGGGGGACATTTAACACATATACACAAATTTTTCCTCCACCAAAATGGGGACACTCACATGACTGGATCCCCTCCATCATCAATGCATAAGACTGCCCATACAACTGGGGACATTTAACACACATACACACATTCTACCTCCACCAAAATGGGGACACTCACATGACTGGACCCCCCCCATCATCAATGCATAAGACTGTCCATACAACTGGGGACATTTAACACACATACACACATTCTACCTCCACCAAAATGGGGACACTCACATGACTGGTCCCCCCCCCCCCCCCCATCATCAATGCATAAGACTGTCCATACAACTGGGGACATTTAACACACATACACACATTTTACCTCCACCAAAATGGGGACACTCACATGACTGGACCCCCTCCATCATCAATGCATAAGACTGTCCATACAACTGGGGACATTTAACACATATACACAAATTTTTCCTCCACCACAATGGGGACACTCACATGACTGGATCCCCTCCATCATCAATGCATAAGACTGCCCATACAACTGGGGACATTTAACACACATACACACATTTTACCTCCACCAAAATGGGGACACTCACATGACTGGACCTCCTCCATCATCAATGCATAAGACTGTCCATACAACTGGGGACATTTAACACACATACACACATTCTACCTCCACCAAAATGGGGACACTCACATGACTGGACCCCCTCCATCATCAATGCATAAGACTGTCCATACAACTGGGGACATTTAACACACATACACACATTTTACCTCCACCAAAATGGGGACGCTGACATGACTGGACCCCCCCCCCATCATCAATGCATAAGACTGTCCATACAACTGGGGACATTTAACACACATACACACATTCTACCTCCACCAAAATGGGGACACTCACATGACTGGTCCCCCCCTCCCCCCCATCATCAATGCATAAGACTGTCCCATACAACTGGGGACATTTAACACACATTCACACATTTTACCTCCACCAAAATGGGGACACTCACGTGACTGGACCCTCCTATTATGTATGTATATATAAACCAATAATAACTATTTTGCTCGCTACAAACACCTACACACATACTATCTGAGCCAAACTCAGGACAGAGAGACAAGTGAACACAGACAATTGCTACTTGGGCAAGAGAAACACATTGGATTACAATGTGAACTCATACATCCACTGATCAGTTAGTGACCTCAGCGTAAACCAAGGGACAAAACAAAGTGACGAACTATGATCGATAGGTAACAGTTCACATTAGCATGCAGCTTGGACATTGTAGATTTCATGCATTCAGAAGCAGGACAAAGGATGTGCTGCTAGAACAGTTGATAATTATGCAAGTCTAAGTACATTGAAGAACTTGTCATGTGACTGATAATGAGTTTTGCTGACATCTGAGTTGAGTCTTGGTTAAATTATGAGTTGGTGTGGTCTACTTCCCAAGATGCAGGTGTACATAAGGATTAGAACAAGCTTTGTATGTGGGGGAAATAACATTTTTAAGAAAGTATGTGTGAGTTTGTGTTTTAAAGGACAGCATCCTCATACAGAGGTGCAAAATCAGTTGAACTCTGTTTGTCTTTGTTGTTGCAAAGTCACATACCTCATTTTCACCGGGGGACAATGCTTCCAAGAAAGGAACCACAGACTGATGGCTGCTATTTAAGTTGTCGTCCGCTGATGGTGTGGCCAGAGGAGAAGTGTAAATCTGCACATCAACAAAGGGACAGAATTGACACACACTCCGAACACAAAGTAGCATGTATATACAAATGATTGAAGCCCCATCGATCAGTTTTGTGTTTGCTGTCCAGTGAATAAAGGTAGTGTAAGATGAATGCATAGTTTGAGGTCCATATATCAGAGGAAGAATGATGAATTTTAATTGTGAACACTGTTTATGTACCAAACAGTAATAATGGCTGACATGTTCCTCTAAAAGGTAAACTGGCTGAGGCACCGATGCATAAGACTGTCCATACAACTGGGTACATTTAACACACATACACACATTGTACCTCCACCAAAATGGAGACACTCACAAGACTGGACCCCCTCCATCATCAATGCATAAGACTGTCCAGACAACTGGGGACATTTAACACACATACACACATTTTACCTCCACCAAAATGGGGACACTCACATGACTGGACCCCCCCCCATCATCAATGCATAAGACTGTCCATACAACTGGGGACATTTAACACACATACACACATTTTACCTCCACCAAAATGGGGACACTCACATGACTGGACCCCCTCCATCATCAATGCATAAGACTGTCCATACAACTGGGGACATTTAATACATATACACAAATTTTTCCTCCACCAAAATGGGGACACTCACATGACTGGATCCCCTCCATCATCAATGCATAAGACTGCCCATACAACTGGGGACATTTAACACACATACACACATTTTACCTCCACCAAAATGGGGACACTCACATGACTGGACCCCCTCCATCATCAATGCACAAGACTGTCCATACAACTGGGGACATTTAACACACATACACACATTCTACCTCCACCAAAATGGGGACACTCACATGACTGGACCCTCCTATTATGTATGTATATATAAACCAATAATAACTATTTTGCTCGCTACAAACACCTACACACATACTATCTGAGCCAAACTCAGGACAGAGAGACAAGTGAACACAGACAATTGCTACTTGGGCAAGAGAAACACATTGGATTACAATGTGAACTCATACATCCACTGATCAGGTGGTGACCTCAGCGTAAACCAAGGGACAAAACAAAGTGACGAACTATGATCGATAGGTAACAGTTCACATTAGCATGCAGCTTGGACATTGTAGATTTCATGCATTCAGAAGCAGGCCAAAGGATGTGCTGCTAGAACAGTTGATAATTATGCAAGTCTAAGTACATTGAAGAACTTGTCATGTGACTGATAATGAGTTTTGCTGACATCTGAGTTGAGTCTTGGTTAAATTATGAGTTGGTGTGGTCTACTTCCCAAGATGCAGGTGTACATAAGGATTAGAACAAGCTTTGTATGTGGGGGAAATAACATTTTTAAGAAAGTATGTGTGAGTTTGTGTTTTAAAGGACAGCATCTTCATACAGAGGTGCAAAATCAGTTGAACTCTGTCTTTGTTGTTGCAAAGTCTGTCCATACAACTGGGGACATTTAATACACATACACACATTCTACCTCCACCAAAATGGAGACACTCACAAGACTGGACCCCCTCCATCATCAATGCATAAGACTGTCCATACAACTGGGGACATTTAACACACATACACACATTTTACCTCCACCAAAATGGGGACACTCACATGACTGGACCCCCCCCCCCCCATCATCAATGCATAAGACTGTCCATACAACTGGGGACATTTAACACACATACACACATTTTACCTCCACCAAAATGGGGACACTCACATGACTGGACCCCCTCCATCATCAATGCATAAGACTGTCCATACAACTGGGGACATTTAACACATATACACAAATTTTTCCTCCACCAAAATGGGGACACTCACATGACTGGATCCCCTCCATCATCAATGCATAAGACTGCCCATACAACTGGGGACATTTAACACACATACACACATTTTACCTCCACCAAAATGGGGACACTCACATGACTGGACCCCCCCCCCCATCATCAATGCATAAGACTGTCCATACAACTGGGGACATTTAACACACATACACACATTCTACCTCCACCAAAATGGGGACACTCACATGACTGGTCCCCCCCTCCCCCCCATCATCAATGCATAAGACTGTCCATACAACTGGGGACATTTAACACACATACACACATTTTACCTCCACCAAAATGGGGTCACTCACATGACTGGACCCCCTCCATCATCAATGCATAAGACTGTCCATACAACTGGGGACATTTAACACATATACACAAATTTTTCCTCCACCAAAATGGGGACACTCACATGACTGGATCCCCTCCATCATCAATGCATAAGACTGCCCATACAACTGGGGACATTTAACACACATACACACATTTTACCTCCACCAAAATGGGGACACTCACATGACTGGACCTCCTCCATCATCAATGCATAAGACTGTCCATACAACTGGGGACATTTAACACACATACACACATTCTACCTCCACCAAAATGGGGACACTCACATGACTGGACCCCCTCCATCATCAATGCATAAGACTGTCCATACAACTGGGGACATTTAACACACATACACACATTTTACCTCCACCAAAATGGGGACGCTGACATGACTGGACCCCCCCCCCCATCATCAATGCATAAGACTGTCCATACAACTGGGGACATTTAACACACATACACACATTCTACCTCCACCAAAATGGGGACACTCACATGACTGGTCCCCCCCTCCCCCCCATCATCAATGCATAAGACTGTCCCATACAACTGGGACATTTAACACACATTCACACATTTTACCTCCACCAAAATGGGGACACTCACGTGACTGGACCCTCCTATTATGTATGTATATATAAACCAATAATAACTATTTTGCTCGCTACAAACACCTACACACATACTATCTGAGCCAAACTCAGGACAGAGAGACAAGTGAACACAGACAATTGCTACTTGGGCAAGAGAAACACATTGGATTACAATGTGAACTCATACATCCACTGATCAGTTAGTGACCTCAGCGTAAACCAAGGGACAAAACAAAGTGACGAACTATGATCGATAGGTAACAGTTCACATTAGCATGCAGCTTGGACATTGTAGATTTCATGCATTCAGAAGCAGGACAAAGGATGTGCTGCTAGAACAGTTGATAATTATGCAAGTCTAAGTACATTGAAGAACTTGTCATGTGACTGATAATGAGTTTTGCTGACATCTGAGTTGAGTCTTGGTTAAATTATGAGTTGGTGTGGTCTACTTCCCAAGATGCAGGTGTACATAAGGATTAGAACAAGCTTTGTATGTGGGGGAAATAACATTTTTAAGAAAGTATGTGTGAGTTTGTGTTTTAAAGGACAGCATCCTCATACAGAGGTGCAAAATCAGTTGAACTCTGTTTGTCTTTGTTGTTGCAAAGTCACATACCTCATTTTCACCGGGGGACAATGCTTCCAAGACAGGAACCACAGACTGATGGCTGCTATTTAAGTTGTCGTCCGCTGATGGTGTGGCCAGAGGAGAAGTGTAAATCTGCACATCAACAAAGGGACAGAATTGACACACACTCCGAACACAAAGTAGCATGTATATACAAATGATTGAAGCCCCATCGATCAGTTTTGTGTTTGCTGTCCAGTGAATAAAGGTAGTGTAAGATGAATGCCTAGTTTGAGGTCCATATATCAGAGGAAGAATGATGAATTTTAATTGTGAACACTGTTTATGTACCAAACAGTAATAATGGCTGACATGTTCCTCTAAAAGGTAAACTGGCTGAGGCACCGATGCATAAGACTGTCCATACAACTGGGGACATTTAACACACATACACACATTCTACCTCCACCAAAATTGAGACACTCACAAGACTGGACCCCCTCCATCATCAATGCATAAGACTGTCCAGACAACTGGGGACATTTAACACACATACACACATTTTACCTCCACCAAAATGGGGACACTCACATGACTGGACCCCCCCCCATCATCAATGCATAAGACTGTCCATACAACTGGGGACATTTAACACACATACACACATTTTACCCTCCACCAAAATGGGGACACTCACATGACTGGACCCCCTCCATCATCAATGCATAAGACTGTCCATACAACTGGGGACATTTAATACATATACACAAATTTTTCCTCACCAAAATGGGGACACTCACATGACTGGATCCCCTCCATCATCAATGCATAAGACTGCCCATACAACTGGGGACATTTAACACACATACACACATTTTACCTCCACCAAAATGGGGACACTCACATGACTGGACCCCCTCCATCATCAATGCACAAGACTGTCCATACAACTGGGGACATTTAACACACATACACACATTCTACCTCCACCAAAATGGGGACACTCACATGACTGGACCCCCTCCATCATCAATGCATAAGACTGTCCATACAACTGGGGACATTTAACACACATACACACATTTTACCTCCACCAAAATGGGGACACTCACATGACTGGACCCCCCCCCCATCATCAATGCATAAGACTGTCCATACAACTGGGGACATTTAACACACATACACACATTCTACCTCCACCAAAATGGGGACACTCACATGACTGGACCCCCTCCATCATCAATGCATAAGACTATCCATACAACTGGGGACATTTAACACACATACACACATTCTACCACCACCAAAATGAGGACACTCACATGACTGGACCCCCTCCATCATCAATGCATAAGACTGTCCATACAACTGGGGACATTTAACACACATACACACATTTTACCTCCACCAAAATGGGGACACTCACATGACTGGACCCCCTCCACCATCAATGCATAAGCCTGTCCATACAACTGGGGACATTTAACACACATACACACATTCTACCTCCACCAAAATGGGGACACTCACATGACTGGACCCCCCCATCATCAATGCATAAGACTGTCCATACAACTGGGGACATTTAACACACATACACACATTCTACCTCCACCAAAATGGGGACACTCACATGACTGGTCCCCCCTCCCCCCCATCATCAATGCATAAGACTGTCCATACAACTGGGGACATTTAACACACATACACACATTTTACCTCCACCAAAATGGGGACACTCACATGACTGGACCCCCTCCATCATCAATGCATACGACTATCCATACAACTGGGGACATTTAACACACATACACACATTCTACCTCCACCAAAATGAGGACACTCACATGACTGGACCCCCTCCATCATCAATGCATAAGACTGTCCATACAACTGGGGACATTTAACACACATACACACATTTTACCTCCACCAAAATGGGGACACTCACATGACTGGACCCCCTCCATCATCAATGCATAAGACTGTCCATACAACTGCGGACATTTAACACACATACACACATTCTATCTCCACCAAAATGGGGACACTCACAAGACTGGACCCCCTCCATCATCAATGCATAAGACTGTCCATACAACTGGGGACATTTAACACACATACACACATTTTACCTCCACCAAAATGGGGACACTCACATGACTGGACCCCCTCCATCATCAATGCATAAGACTGTCCATACAACTGGGGACATTTAACACACATTCACACATTTTACCTCCACCAAAATGGGGACACTCACGTGACTGGACCCTCCTATTATGTATGTATATATAAACCAATAATAACTATTTTGCTCGCTACAAACACCTACACACATACTATCTGAGCCAAACTCAGGACAGAGAGACAAGTGAACACAGACAATTGCTACTTGGGCAAGAGAAACACATTGGATTACAATGTGAACTCATACATCCACTGATCAGGTGGTGACCTCAGCGTAAACCAAGGGACAAACAAAGTGACGAACTATGATCGATAGGTAACAGTTCACATTAGCATGCAGCTTGGACATTGTAGATTTCATGCATTCAGAAGCAGGCCAAAGGATGTGCTGCTAGAACAGTTGATAATTATGCAAGTCTAAGTACATTGAAGAACTTGTCATGTGACTGATAATGAGTTTTGCTGACATCAGAGTTGAGTCTTGGTTAAATTATGAGTTGGTGTGGTCTACTTCCCAAGATGCAGGTGTACATAAGGATTAGAATAAGCTTTGTATGTGGGGGAAATAACATTTTTAAGAAAGTATGTGTGAGTTTGTGTTTTAAAGGACAGCATCTTCATACAGAGGTGCAAAATCAGTTGAACTCTGTCTTTGTTGTTGCAAAGTCACATACCTCATTTTCACCGGGGGACAATGCTTCCAAGACAGGAACCACAGACTGATGGCTGCTATTTAAGTTGTCGTCCGCTGATGGTGTGGCCAGAGGAGAAGTGTAAATCTGCACATCAACAAAGGGACAGAATTGACACACACTCCGAACACAAACTAGCATGTATATACAAATGATTGAAGCCCCATCGATCAGTTTTGTGTTTGCTGTCCAGTGAATAAAGGTAGTGTAAGATGAATGCCTAGTTTGAGGTCCAAATATCAGAGGAAGAATGATGAATTTTAATTGTGAACACTGTTTATGTACCAAACAGTAATAATGGCTGACATGTTCCTCTAAAAGGTAAACTGGCTGAGGCACCGATGCAAAAGACTGTCCATACAGCTGGGGACATTTAACACACATACACACATTTTACCTCCACCAAAATGGGGACACTCACATGACTGGACCCCCTCCATCATCAATGCATAAGACTATCCATACAACTGGGGACATTTAACACACATACACACATTCTACCTCCACCAAAATGAGGACACTCACATGACTGGACCCCCTCCATCATCAATGCATAAGACTGTCCATACAACTGGGGACATTTAACACACATACACACATTTTACCTCCACCAAAATGGGGACACTCACATGACTGGACCCCCTCCATCATCAATGCATAAGACTGTCCATACAACTGCGGACATTTAACACACATACACACATTCTACCTCCACCAAAATGGAGACACTCACAAGACTGGACCCCCTCCATCATCAATGCATAAGACTGTCCATACAACTGGGGACATTTAACACACATACACACATTTTACCTCGACCAAAATGGGGACACTCACATGACTGGACCCCCCCCCCCCCCCCCCCCCATCATCAATGCATAAGACTGTCCATACAACTGGGGACATTTAACACACATACACACATTTTACCTCCACCAAAATGGGGACACTCACATGACTGGACCCCCCCCATCATCAATGCATAAGACTGTCCATACAACTGGGGACATTTAACACACATACACACATTCTACCTCCACCAAAATGGGGACACTCACATGACTGGTCCCCCCCTCCCCCCCATCATCAATGCATAAGACTGTCCATACAACTGGGGACATTTAACACACATACACACATTTTACCTCCACCAAAATGGGGACACTCACATGACTGGACCCCCTCCATCATCAATGCATAAGACTGTCCATACAACTGGGGACATTTAACACATATACACAAATTTTTCCTGCACCAAAATGGGGACACTCACATGACTGGATCCCCTCCATCATCAATGCATAAGACTGCCCATACAACTGGGGACATTTAACACACATACACACATTTTACCTCCACCAAAATGGGGACACTCACATGACTGGACCTCCTCCATCATCAATGCATAAGACTGTCCATACAACTGGGGACATTTAACACACATACACACATTCTACCTCCACCAAAATGGGGACACTCACATGACTGGACCCCCTCCATCATCAATGCATAAGACTGTCCATACAACTGGGGACATTTAACACACATACACACATTCTACCTCCACCAAAATGGGGACACTCACATGACTGGACCCCCTCCATCATCAATGCATAAGACTGTCCATACAACTGGGGACATTTAACACACATACACACATTTTACCTCCACCAAAATGGGGACGCTGACATGACTGGACCCCCCCCCATCATCAATGCATAAGACTGTCCATACAACTGGGGACATTTAACACACATACACACATTCTACCTCCACCAAAATGGGGACACTCACATGACTGGTCCCCCCCTCCCCCCCATCATCAATGCATAAGACTGTCCATACAACTGGGGACATTTAACACACATTCACACATTTTACCTCCACCAAAATGGGGACACTCACGTGACTGGACCCTCCTATTATGTATGTATATATAAACCAATAATAACTATTTTGCTCGCCACAAACACCTACACACATACTATCTGAGCCAAACTCAGGACAGAGAGACAAGTGAACACAGACAATTGCTACTTGGGCAAGAGAAACACATTGGATTACAATGTGAACTCATACATCCACTGATCAGTTGGTGACCTCAGCGTAAACCAAGGGACAAAACAAAGTGACGAACTATGATCGATAGGTAACAGTTCACATTAGCATGCAGCTTGGACATTGTAGATTTCATGCATTCAGAAGCAGGACAAAGGATGTGCTGCTAGAACAGTTGATAATTATGCAAGTCTAAGTACATTGAAGAACTTGTCATGTGACTGATAATGAGTTTTGCTGACATCTGAGTTGAGTCTTGGTTAAATTATGAGTTGGTGTGGTCTACTTCGCAAGATGCAGGTGTACATAAGGATTAGAACAAGCTTTGTATGTGGGGGAAATAACATTTTTAAGAAAGTATGTGTGAGTTTGTGTTTTAAAGGACAGCATCCTCATACAGAGGTGCAAAATCAGTTGAACTCTGTTTGTCTTTGTTGTTGCAAAGTCACATACCTCATTTTCACCGGGGGACAATGCTTCCAAGACAGGAACCACAGACTGATGGCTGCTATTTAAGTTGTCGTCCGCTGATGGTGTGGCCAGAGGAGAAGTGTAAATCTGCACATCAACAAAGGGACAGAATTGACACACACTCCGAACACAAAGTAGCATGTATATACAAATGATTGAAGCCCCATCGATCAGTTTTGTGTTTGCTGTCCAGTGAATAAAGGTAGTGTAAGATGAATGCATAGTTTGAGGTCCATATATCAGAGGAAGAATGATGAATTTTAATTGTGAACACTGTTTATGTACCAAACAGTAATAATGGCTGACATGTTCCTCTAAAAGGTAAACTGGCTGAGGCACCGATGCATAAGACTGTCCATACAACTGGGGACATTTAACACACATACACACATTTTACCTCCACCAAAATGGGGACACTCACATTACTGGACCCCCTCCATCATCAATGCATAAGACTATCCATACAACTGGGGACATTTAACACACATACACACATTTCTACCTCCACCAAAATGAGGACACTCACATGACTGGACCCCCTCCATCATCAATGCATAAGACTGTCCATACAACTGGGGACATTTAACACACATACACACATTTTACCTCCACCAAAATGGGGACACTCACATGACTGGACCCCCTCCATCATCAATGCATAAGACTGTCCATACAACTGCGGACATTTAACACACATACACACATTCTACCTCCACCAAAATGGAGACACTCACAAGACTGGACCCCCTCCATCATCAATGCATAAGACTGTCCAGACAACTGGGGACATTTAACACACATACACACATTTTACCTCCACCAAAATGGGGACACTCACATGACTGGACCCCCCCCCATCATCAATGCATAAGACTGTCCATACAACTGGGGACATTTAACACACATACACACATTTTACCTCCACCAAAATGGGGACACTCACATGACTGGACCCCCTCCATCATCAATGCATAAGACTGTCCATACAACTGGGGACATTTAACACATATACACAAATTTTTCCTCCACCAAAATGGGGACACTCACATGACTGGATCCCCTCCATCATCAATGCATAAGACTGCCCATACAACTGGGGACATTTAACACACATACACACATTTTACCTCCACCAAAATGGGGACACTCACATGACTGGACCCCCTCCATCATCAATGCATAAGACTGTCCAGACAACTGGGGACATTTAACACACATACACACATTTTACCTCCACCAAAATGGGGACACTCACATGACTGGACCCCCCCCCCCATCATCAATGCATAAGGACTGTCCATACAACTGGGGACATTTAACACACATACACACATTCTACCTCCACCAAAATGGGGACACTCACATGACTGGACCCCCTCCATCATCAATGCATAAGACTGTCCATACAACTGGGGACATTTAACACACATACACACATTTTACCTCCACCAAAATGGGGACACTCACATGACTGGACCCCCCCCATCATCAATGCATAAGACTGTCCATACAACTGGGGACATTTAACACACATACACACATTCTACCTCCACCAAAATGAGGACACTCACATGACTGGACCCCCCCCATCATCAATGCATAAGACTGTCCATACAACTGGGGACATTTAACACACATACACACATTTTACCTCCACCAAAATGGGGACACTCACATGACTGGACCCTCCTATTATGTATGTATATATAAACCAATAATAACTATTTTGCTCGCCAGTCTTTGTTAAATTATGAGTTGGTGTGGTCTACTTCCCAAGATGCAGGTGTACATAAGGATTAGAACAAGCTTTGTATGTGGGGGAAATAACATTTTTAAGAAAGTATGTGTGAGTTTGTGTTTTAAAGGACAGCATCTTCATACAGAGGTGCAAAATCAGTTGAACTCTGTCTTTGTTGTTGCAAAGTCACATACCTCATTTTCACCGAGGGACAATGCTTCCAAGACAGGAACCACAGACTGATGGCTGCTATTTAAGTTGTCGTCCGCTGATGGTGTGGCCAGTGAATAAAGGTAGTGTAAGATGAATGCCTAGTTTGAGGTCCAAATATCAGAGGAAGAATGATGAATTTTAATTGTGAACACTGTTTATGTACCAAACAGTAATAATGGCTGACATGTTCCTCTAAAAGGTAAACTGGCTGAGGCACCGATGCAAAAGACTGTCCATACAGCTGGGGACATTTAACACACATACACACATTTTACCTCCACCAAAATGGGGACGCTGACATGACTGGACCCCCTCCATCATCAATGCATAAGACTATCCATACAACTGGGGACATTTAACACACATACACACATTCTACCTCCACCAAAATGAGGACACTCACATGACTGGACCCCCTCCATCATCAATGCATAAGACTGTCCATACAACTGGGGACATTTAACACACATACACACATTTTACCTCCACCAAAATGGGGACACTCACATGACTGGACCCCCTCCATCATCAATGCATAAGACTGTCCATACAACTGCGGACATTTAACACACATACACACATTCTACCTCCACCAAAATGGAGACACTCACAAGACTGGACCCCCTCCATCATCAATGCATAAGACTGTCCAGACAACTGGGGACATTTAACACACATACACACATTTTACCTCCACCAAAATGGGGACACTCACATGACTGGACCCCCCCCATCATCAATGCATAAGACTGTCCATACAACTGGGGACATTTAACACACATACACACATTTTACCTCCACCAAAATGGGGACACTCACATGACTGGACCCCCTGCATCATCAATGCATAAGACTGTCCATACAACTGGGGACATTTAACACATATACACAAATTTTTCCTCCACCAAAATGGGGACACTCACATGACTAGACCCCCCCCCCCCCATCATCAATGCATAAGACTGTCCATACAACTGGGGACATTTAACACACATACACACATTTTACCTCCACCAAAATGGGGACACTCACATGACTGGACCCCCTCCATCATCAATGCATAAGACTGTCCATACAACTGGGGACATTTAACACATATACACAAATTTTTCCTCCACCAAAATGGGGACACTCACATGACTGGATCCCCTCCATCATCAATGCATAAGACTGCCCATACAACTGGGGACATTTAACACACATACACACATTTTACCTCCACCAAAATGGGGACACTCACATGACTGGACCCCCCCCATCATCAATGCACAAGACTGTCCATACAACTGGGGACATTTAACACACATACACACATTCTACCTCCACCAAAATGGGGACACTCACATGACTGGTCCCCCCCTCCCCCCCATCATCAATGCATAAGACTGTCCATACAACTGGGGACATTTAACACACATACACACATTTTACCTCCACCAAAATGGGGACACTCACATGACTGGACCCCCTCCATCATCAATGCATAAGACTGTCCATACAACTGGGGACATTTAACACACATACACACATTTTACCTCCACCAAAATTGGGACACTCACATGACTGGACCCCCCCCATCATCAATGCATAAGACTGTCCGTACAACTGGGGACATTTAACACACATACACACATTTTACCTCCACCAAAATGGGGACACTCACATGACTGGACCCCCTCCATCATCAATGCATAAGACTGTCCATACAACTGGGGACATTTAACACATATACACAGATTTTTCCTCCACCAAAATGGGGACACTCACATGACTGGACCCCCCCCCCCCCCCCATCATCAATGCATAAGACTGTCCATACAACTGGGGACATTTAACACACATACACACATTTTACCTCCACCAAAATGGGGACACTCACATGACTGGACCCCCTCCATCATCAATGCATAAGACTGTCCATACAACTGGGGACATTTAACACATATACACAAATTTTTCCTCCACCAAAATGGGGACACTCACATGACTGGATCCCCTCCATCATCAATGCATAAGACTGCCCATACAACTGGGGACATTTAACACACATACACACATTTTACCTCCACCAAAATGGGGACACTCACATGACTGGACCCCCCCCATCATCAATGCATAAGACTGTCCATACAACTGGGGACATTTAACACACATACACACATTCTACCTCCACCAAAATGGGGACACTCACATGACTGGTCCCCCCCTCCCCCCCATCATCAATGCATAAGACTGTCCATACAACTGGGGACATTTAACACACATACACACATTTTACCTCCACCAAAATGGGGACACTCACATGACTGGACCCCCTCCATCATCAATGCATAAGACTGTCCATACAACTGGGGACATTTAACACACATACACACATTCTACCTCCACCAAAATGAGGACACTCACATGACTGGACCCCCTCCATCATCAATGCATAAGACTGTCCATACAACTGGGGACATTTAACACACATACACACATTTTACCTCCACCAAAATGGGGACACTCACATGACTGGACCCCCTCCATCATCAATGCATAAGACTGTCCATACAACTGCGGACATTTAACACACATACACACATTCTATCTCCACCAAAATGGGGACACTCACAAGACTGGACCCCCTCCATCATCAATGCATAAGACTGTCCATACAACTGGGGACATTTAACACACATACACACATTTTACCTCCACCAAAATGGGGACACTCACATGACTGGACCCCCCCCATCATCAATGCATAAGACTGTCCATACAACTGGGGACATTTAACACACATACACACATTTTACCTCCACCAAAATGGGGACACTCACATGACTGGACCCCCTCCATCATCAATGCATAAGACTGTCCATACAACTGGGGACATTTAACACACATTCACACATTTTACCTCCACCAAAATGGGGACACTCACGTGACTGGACCCTCCTATTATGTATGTATATATAAACCAATAATAACTATTTTGCTCACTACAAACACCTACACACATACTATCTGAGCCAAACTCAGGACAGAGAGACAAGTGAACACAGACAATTGCTACTTGGGCAAGAGAAACACATTGGATTACAATGTGAACTCATACATCCACTGATCAGTTAGTGACCTCAGCGTAAACCAAGGGACAAAACAAAGTGACGAACTATGATCGATAGGTAACAGTTCACATTAGCATGCAGCTTGGACATTGTAGATTTCATGCATTCAGAAGCAGGACAAAGGATGTGCTGCTAGAACAGTTGATAATTATGCAAGTCTAAGTACATTGAAGAACTTGTCATGTGACTGATAATGAGTTTTGCTGACATCTGAGTTGAGTCTTGGTTAAATTATGAGTTGGTGTGGTCTACTTCCCAAGATGCAGGTGTACATAAGGATTAGAACAAGCTTTGTATGTGGGGGGAAATAACATTTTTAAGAAAGTATGTGTGAGTTTGTGTTTTAAAGGACAGCATCCTCATACAGAGGTGCAAAATCAGTTGAACTCTGTTTGTCTTTGTTGTTGCAAAGTCACATACCTCATTTTCACCGGGGGACAATGCTTCCAAGACAGGAACCACAGACTGATGGCTGCTATTTAAGTTGTCGTCCGCTGATGGTGTGGCCAGAGGAGAAGTGTAAATCTGCACATCAACAAAGGGACAGAATTGACACAGACTCCGAACACAAACTAGCATGTATATACAAATGATTGAAGCCCCATCGATCAGTTTTGTGTTTGCTGTCCAGTGAATAAAGGTAGTGTAAGATGAATGCATAGTTTGAGGTCCATATATCAGAGGAAGAATGATGAATTTTAATTGTGAACACTGTTTATGTACCAAACAGTAATAATGGCTGACATGTTCCTCTAAAAGGTAAACTGGCTGAGGCACCGATGCATAAGACTGTCCATACAACTGGGGACATTTAACACACATACACACATTTTACCTCCACCAAAATGGGGACACTCACATTACTGGACCCCCTCCATCATCAATGCATAAGACTATCCATACAACTGGGGACATTTAACACACATACACACATTCTACCTCCACCAAAATGGGGACACTCACATGACTGGACCCCCTCCATCATCAATGCATAAGACTGTCCATACAACTGGGGACATTTAACACACATACACACATTCTACCTCCACCAAAATGGGGACACTCACATTACTGGACCCCCTCCATCATCAATGCATAAGACTATCCATACAACTGGGGACATTTAACACACATACACACATTCTACCTCCACCAAAATGAGGACACTCACATGACTGGACCCCCTCCATCATCAATGCATAAGACTGTCCATACAACTGGGGACATTTAACACACATACACACATTTTACCTCCACCAAAATGGGGACACTCACATGACTGGACCCCCTCCATCATCAATGCATAAGACTGTCCATACAACTGCGGACATTTAACACACATACACACATTCTACCTCCACCAAAATGGAGACACTCACAAGACTGGACCCCCTCCATCATCAATGCATAAGACTGTCCAGACAACTGGGGACATTTAACACACATACACACATTTTACCTCCACCAAAATGGGGACACTCACATGACTGGACCCCCCCCATCATCAATGCATAAGACTGTCCATACAACTGGGGACATTTAACACACATACACACATTTTACCTCCACCAAAATGGGGACATCACATGACTGGACCCCCTCCATCATCAATGCATAAGACTGTCCATACAACTGGGGACATTTAACACATATACACAAATTTTTCCTCCACCAAAATGGGGACACTCACATGACTGGATCCCCCCCATCATCAATGCATAAGACTGTCCATACAACTGGGGACATTTAAACACACATACACACATTTTACCTCCACCAAAATGGGGACACTCACATGACTGGACCCCCTCCATCATCAATGCATAAGACTGTCCATACAACTGGGGACATTTAACACACATACACACATTCTACCTCCACCAAAATGGGGACACTCACATGACTGGACCCCCTCCATCATCAATGCATAAGACTGTCCATACAACTGGGGACATTTAACACACATACACACATTTTACCTCCACCAAAATGGGGACGCTGACATGACTGGACCCCCCCCCATCATCAATGCATAAGACTGTCCATACAACTGGGGACATTTAACACACATACACACATTCTACCTCCACCAAAATGGGGACACTCACATGACTGGTCCCCCCCTCCCCCCCATCATCAATGCATAAGACTGTCCATACAACTGGGGACATTTAACACACATTCACACATTTTACCTCCACCAAAATGGGGACACTCACGTGACTGGACCCTCCTATTATGTATGTATATATAAACCAATAATAACTATTTTGCTCGCCACAAACACCTACACACATACTATCTGAGCCAAACTCAGGACAGAGAGACAAGTGAACACAGACAATTGCTACTTGGGCAAGAGAAACACATTGGATTACAATGTGAACTCATACATCCACTGATCAGTTAGTGACCTCAGCGTAAACCAAGGGACAAAACAAAGTGACGAACTATGATCGATAGGTAACAGTTCACATTAGCATGCAGCTTGGACATTGTAGATTTCATGCATTCAGAAGCAGGACAAAGGATGTGCTGCTAGAACAGTTGATAATTATGCAAGTCTAAGTACATTGAAGAACTTGTCATGTGACTGATAATGAGTTTTGCTGACATCTGAGTTGAGTCTTGGTTAAATTATGAGTTGGTGTGGTCTACTTCCCAAGATGCAGGTGTACATAAGGATTAGAACAAGCTTTGTATGTGGGGGAAATAACATTTTTAAGAAAGTATGTGTGAGTTTGTGTTTTAAAGGACAGCATCCTCATACAGAGGTGCAAAATCAGTTGAACTCTGTTTGTCTTTGTTGTTGCAAAGTCACATACCTCATTTTCACCGGGGGACAATGCTTCCAAGACAGGAACCACAGACTGATGGCTGCTATTTAAGTTGTCGTCCGCTGATGGTGTGGCCAGAGGAGAAGTGTAAATCTGCACATCAACAAAGGGACAGAATTGACACACACTCCGAACACAAAGTAGCATGTATATACAAATGATTGAAGCCCCATCGATCAGTTTTGTGTTTGCTGTCCAGTGAATAAAGGTAGTGTAAGATGAATGCATAGTTTGAGGTCCATATATCAGAGGAAGAATGATGAATTTTAATTGTGAACACTGTTTATGTACCAAACAGTAATAATGGCTGACATGTTCCTCTAAAAGGTAAACTGGCTGAGGCACCGATGCATAAGACTGTCCATACAACTGGGGACATTTAACACACATACACACATTTTACCTCCACCAAAATGGGGACACTCACATTACTGGACCCCCCTCCATCATCAATGCATAAGACTATCCATACAACTGGGGACATTTAACACACATACACACATTCTACCTCCACCAAAATGAGGACACTCACATGACTGGACCCCCTCCATCATCAATGCATAAGACTGTCCATACAACTGGGGACATTTAACACACATACACACATTTTACCTCCACCAAAATGGGGACACTCACATGACTGGACCCCCTCCATCATCAATGCATAAGACTGTCCATACAACTGCGGACATTTAACACACATACACACATTCTACCTCCACCAAAATGGAGACACTCACAAGACTGGACCCCCTCCATCATCAATGCATAAGACTGTCCAGACAACTGGGGACATTTAACACACATACACACATTTTACCTCCACCAAAATGGGGACACTCACATGACTGGACCCCCCCCCCATCATCAATGCATAAGACTGTCCATACAACTGGGGACATTTAACACACATACACACATTTTACCTCCACCAAAATGGGGACACTCACATGACTGGACCCCCCTCCATCATCAATGCATAAGACTGTCCATACAACTGGGGACATTTAACACATATACACAAATTTTTCCTCCACCAAAATGGGGACACTCACATGACTGGATCCCCTCCATCATCAATGCATAAGACTGCCCATACAACTGGGGACATTTAACACACATACACACATTTTACCTCCACCAAAATGGGGACACTCACATGACTGGACCCCCTCCATCATCAATGCATAAGACTGTCCATACAACTGGGGACATTTAACACACATACACACATTCTACCTCCACCAAAATGGGGGACACTCACATGACTGGACCCCCTCCATCATCAATGCATAAGACTGTCCATACAACTGGGGACATTTAACACACATACACACATTTTACCTCCACCAAAATGGGGACACTCACATGACTGGACACCCCCCATCATCAATGCATAAGACTGTCCATACAACTGGGGACATTTAACACACATACACACATTCTACCTCCACCAAAATGGGGACACTCACATGACTGGACCCCCTCCATCATCAATGCATAAGACTGTCCATACAACTGGGGACATTTAACACACATACACACATTCTACCACCACCAAAATGAGGACACTCACATGACTGGACCCCCTCCATCATCAATGCATAAGACTGTCCATACAACTGGGGACATTTAACACACATACACACATTTTACCTCCACCAAAATGGGGACACTCACATGACTGGACCCCCTCCACCATCAATGCATAAGACTGTCCATACAACTGGGGACATTTAACATACATACACACATTCTACCTCCACCAAAATGGGGACACTCACATGACTGGACCCCCTCCATTATCAATGCATAAGACTGTCCATACAACTGGGGACATTTAACACATATACACAAATTTTTCCTCCACCAAAATGGGGACACTCACATGACTGGATCCCCTCCATCATCAATGCATAAGACTGCCCATACAACTGGGGACATTTAACACACATACACACATTCTACCTCCACCAAAATGGGGACACTCACATGACTGGACCCCCTCCATCATCAATGCATAAGACTGTCCATACAACTGGGGACATTTAACACACATACACACATTTTACCTCCACCAAAATGGGGACACTCACATGACTGGACCCCCCCCATCATCAATGCATAAGACTGTCCATACAACTGGGGACATTTAACACACATACACACATTCTACCTCCACCAAAATGGGGACACTCACATGACTGGTCCCCCCCTCCCCCCCATCATCAATGCATAAGACTGTCCATACAACTGGGGACATTTAACACACATACACACATTCTACCTCCACCAAAATGGGGACACTCACATGACTGGACCCCCTCCATCATCAATGCATACGACTATCCATACAACTGGGGACATTTAACACACATACACACATTCTACCCTCCACCAAAATGAGGACACTCACATGACTGGACCCCCTCCATCATCAATGCATAAGACTGTCCATACAACTGGGGACATTTAACACACATACACACATTCTACCTCCACCAAAATGGGGACACTCACATTACTGGACCCCCTCCATCATCAATGCATAAGACTATCCATACAACTGGGGACATTTAACACACATACACACATTCTACCTCCACCAAAATGAGGACACTCACATGACTGGACCCCCTCCATCATCAATGCATAAGACTGTCCATACAACTGGGGACATTTAACACACATACACACATTTTACCTCCACCAAAATGGGGACACTCACATGACTGGACCCCCTCCATCATCAATGCATAAGACTGTCCATACAACTGCGGACATTTAACACACATACACACATTCTACCCTCCACCAAAATGGAGACACTCACAAGACTGGACCCCCCTCCATCATCAATGCATAAGACTGTCCAGACAACTGGGGACATTTAACACACATACACACATTTTACCTCCACCAAAATGGGGACACTCACATGACTGGACCCCCCCCATCATCAATGCATAAGACTGTCCATACAACTGGGGACATTTAACACACATACACACATTTTACCTCCACCAAAATGGGGACAATCACATGACTGGACCCCCTCCATCATCAATGCATAAGACTGTCCATACAACTGGGGACATTTAACACATATACACAAATTTTTCCTCCACCAAAATGGGGACACTCACATGACTGGATCCCCCCCATCATCAATGCATAAGACTGTCCATACAACTGGGGACATTTAACACACATACACACATTTTACCTCCACCAAAATGGGGACACTCACATGACTGGACCCCCTCCATCATCAATGCATAAGACTGTCCATACAACTGGGGACATTTAACACACATACACACATTCTACCTCCACCAAAATGGGGACACTCACATGACTGGACCCCCTCCATCATCAATGCATAAGACTGTCCATACAACTGGGGACATTTAACACACATACACACATTTTACCTCCACCAAAATGGGGACGCTGACATGACTGGACCCCCCCCATCATCAATGCATAAGACTGTCCATACAACTGGGGACATTTAACACACATACACACATTCTACCTCCACCAAAATGGGGACACTCACATGACTGGTCCCCCCCTCCCCCCCATCATCAATGCATAAGACTGTCCATACAACTGGGGACATTTAACACACATTCACACATTTTACCTCCACCAAAATGGGGACACTCACGTGACTGGACCCTCCTATTATGTATGTATATATAAACCAATAATAACTATTTTGCTCGCCACAAACACCTACACACATACTATCTGAGCCAAACTCAGGACAGAGAGACAAGTGAACACAGACAATTGCTACTTGGGCAAGAGAAACACATTGGATTACAATGTGAACTCATACATCCACTGATCAGTTAGTGACCTCAGCGTAAACCAAGGGACAAAACAAAGTGACGAACTATGATCGATAGGTAACAGTTCACATTAGCATGCAGCTTGGACATTGTAGATTTCATGCATTCAGAAGCAGGACAAAGGATGTGCTGCTAGAACAGTTGATAATTATGCAAGTCTAAGTACATTGAAGAACTTGTCATGTGACTGATAATGAGTTTTGCTGACATCTGAGTTGAGTCTTGGTTAAATTATGAGTTGGTGTGGTCTACTTCCCAAGATGCAGGTGTACATAAGGATTAGAACAAGCTTTGTATGTGGGGGAAATAACATTTTTAAGAAAGTATGTGTGAGTTTGTGTTTTTAAAGGACAGCATCCTCATACAGAGGTGCAAAATCAGTTGAACTCTGTTTGTCTTTGTTGTTGCAAAGTCACATACCTCATTTTCACCGGGGGACAATGCTTCCAAGACAGGAACCACAGACTGATGGCTGCTATTTAAGTTGTCGTCCGCTGATGGTGTGGCCAGAGGAGAAGTGTAAATCTGCACATCAACAAAGGGACAGAATTGACACACACTCCGAACACAAAGTAGCATGTATATACAAATGATTGAAGCCCCATCGATCAGTTTTGTGTTTGCTGTCCAGTGAATAAAGGTAGTGTAAGATGAATGCATAGTTTGAGGTCCATATATCAGAGGAAGAATGATGAATTTTAATTGTGAACACTGTTTATGTACCAAACAGTAATAATGGCTGACATGTTCCTCTAAAAGGTAAACTGGCTGAGGCAACCGATGCATAAGACTGTCCATACAACTGGGGACATTTAACACACATACACACATTTTACCTCCACCAAAATGGGGACACTCACATTACTGGACCCCCTCCATCATCAATGCATAAGACTATCCATACAACTGGGGACATTTAACACACATACACACATTCTACCTCCACCAAAATGAGGACACTCACATGACTGGACCCCCTCCATCATCAATGCATAAGACTGTCCATACAACTGGGGACATTTAACACACATACACACATTTTACCTTCACCAAAATGGGGACACTCACATGACTGGACCCCCTCCATCATCAATGCATAAGACTGTCCATACAACTGCGGACATTTAACACACATACACACATTCTACCTCCACCAAAATGGAGACACTCACAAGACTGGACCCCCTCCATCATCAATGCATAAGACTGTCCAGACAACTGGGGACATTTAACACACATACACACATTTTACCTCCACCAAAATGGGGACACTCACATGACTGGACCCCCCCCCATCATCAATGCATAAGACTGTCCATACAACTGGGGACATTTAACACACATACACACATTTTACCTCCACCAAAATGGGGACACTCACATGACTGGACCCCCTCCATCATCAATGCATAAGACTGTCCATACAACTGGGGACATTTAACACATATACACAAATTTTTCCTCCACCAAAATGGGGACACTCACATGACTGGATCCCCTCCATCATCAATGCATAAGACTGCCCATACAACTGGGGACATTTAACACACATACACACATTTTACCTCCACCAAAATGGGGACACTCACATGACTGGACCCCCTCCATCATCAATGCATAAGACTGTCCATACAACTGGGGACATTTAACACACATACACACATTCTACCTCCACCAAAATGGGGACACTCACATGACTGGACCCCCTCCATCATCAATGCATAAGACTGTCCATACAACTGGGGACATTTAACACACATACACACATTTTACCTCCACCAAAATGGGGACACTCACATGACTGGACACCCCCCCATCATCAATGCATAAGACTGTCCATACAACTGGGGACATTTAACACACATACACACATTCTACCTCCACCAAAATGGGGACACTCACATGACTGGACCCCCTCCATCATCAATGCATAAGACTGTCCATACAACTGGGGACATTTAACACACATACACACATTCTACCACCACCAAAATGAGGACACTCACATGACTGGACCCCCTCCATCATCAATGCATAAGACTGTCCATACAACTGGGGACATTTAACACACATACACACATTTTACCTCCACCAAAATGGGGACACTCACATGACTGGACCCCCTCCACCATCAATGCATAAGACTGTCCATACAACTGGGGACATTTAACATACATACACACATTCTACCTCCACCAAAATGGGGACACTCACATGACTGGACCCCCTCCATTATCAATGCATAAGACTGTCCATACAACTGGGGACATTTAACACATATACACAAATTTTTCCTCCACCAAAATGGGGACACTCACATGACTGGATCCCCTCCATCATCAATGCATAAGACTGCCCATACAACTGGGGACATTTAACACACATGCACACATTCTACCTCCACCAAAATGGGGACACTCACATGACTGGACCCCCTCCATCATCAATGCATAAGACTGTCCATACAACTGGGGACATTTAACACACATACACACATTTTACCTCCACCAAAATGGGGACACTCACATGACTGGACCCCCCCCCATCATCAATGCATAAGACTGTCCATACAACTGGGGACATTTAACACACATACACACATTCTACCTCCACCAAAATGGGGACACTCACATGACTGGTCCCCCCCCTCCCCCCCATCATCAATGCATAAGACTGTCCATACAACTGGGGACATTTAACACACATACACACATTCTACCTCCACCAAAATGGGGACACTCACATGACTGGTCCCCCCCCCCCCCCCATCATCAATGCATAAGACTGTCCATACAACTGGGGACATTTAACACACATACACACATTCTACCTCCACCAAAATGGGGACACTCACATGACTGGACCCCCTCCATCATCAATGCATACGACTATCCATACAACTGGGGACATTTAACACACATACACACATTCTACCTCCACCAAAATGAGGACACTCACATGACTGGACCCCCTCCATCATCAATGCATAAGACTGTCCATACAACTGGGGACATTTAACACACATACACACATTCTACCTCCACCAAAATGGGGACACTCACATTACTGGACCCCCTCCATCATCAATGCATAAGACTGCCCATACAACTGGGGACATTTAACACACATACACACATTCTACCTCCACCAAAATGGGGACACTCACATGACTGGACCCCCTCCATCATCAATGCATAAGACTGTCCATACAACTGGGGACATTTAACACACATACACACATTTTACCTCCACCAAAATGGGGACACTCACATGACTGGACCCCCCCCATCATCAATGCATAAGACTGTCCATACAACTGGGGACATTTAACACACATACACACATTCTACCTCCACCAAATGGGGACACTCACATGACTGGTCCCCCCCTCCCCCCCATCATCAATGCATAAGACTGTCCATACAACTGGGGACATTTAACACACATACACACATTCTACCTCCACCAAAATGGGGACACTCACATGACTGGACCCCCTCCATCATCAATGCATACGACTATCCATACAACTGGGGACATTTAACACACATACACACATTCTACCTCCACCAAAATGAGGACACTCACATGACTGGACCCCCTCCATCATCAATGCATAAGACTGTCCATACAACTGGGGACATTTAACACACATACACACATTCTACCTCCACCAAAATGGGGACACTCACATTACTGGACCCCCTCCATCATCAATGCATAAGACTATCCATACAACTGGGGACATTTAACACACATACACACATTCTACCTCCACCAAAATGAGGACACTCACATGACTGGACCCCCTCCATCATCAATGCATAAGACTGTCCATACAACTGGGGACATTTAACACACATACACACATTTTACCTCCACCAAAATGGGGACACTCACATGACTGGACCCCCTCCATCATCAATGCATAAGACTGTCCATACAACTGCGGACATTTAACACACATACACACATTCTACCTCCACCAAAATGGAGACACTCACAAGACTGGACCCCCTCCATCATCAATGCATAAGACTGTCCAGACAACTGGGGACATTTAACACACATACACACATTTTACCTCCACCAAAATGGGGACACTCACATGACTGGACCCCCCCCATCATCAATGCATAAGACTGTCCATACAACTGGGGACATTTAACACACATACACACATTTTACCTCCACCAAAATGGGGACATCACATGACTGGACCCCCTCCATCATCAATGCATAAGACTGTCCATACAACTGGGGACATTTAACACATATACACAAATTTTTCCTCCACCAAAATGGGGACACTCACATGACTGGATCCCCCCCATCATCAATGCATAAGACTGTCCATACAACTGGGGACATTTAACACACATACACACATTTTACCTCCACCAAAATGGGGACACTCACATGACTGGACCCCCTCCATCATCAATGCATAAGACTGTCCATACAACTGGGGACATTTAACACACATACACACATTCTACCTCCACCAAAATGGGGACACTCACATGACTGGACCCCCTCCATCATCAATGCATAAGACTGTCCATACAACTGGGGACATTTAACACACATACACACATTTTACCTCCACCAAAATGGGGACGCTGACATGACTGGACCCCCCCCATCATCAATGCATAAGACTGTCCATACAACTGGGGACATTTAACACACATACACACATTCTACCTCCACCAAAATGGGGACACTCACATGACTGGTCCCCCCCTCCCCCCCATCATCAATGCATAAGACTGTCCATACAACTGGGGACATTTAACACACATTCACACATTTTACCTCCACCAAAATGGGGACACTCACGTGACTGGACCCTCCTATTATGTATGTATATATAAACCAATAATAACTATTTTGCTCGCCACAAACACCTACACACATACTATCTGAGCCAAACTCAGGACAGAGAGACAAGTGAACACAGACAATTGCTACTTGGGCAAGAGAAACACATTGGATTACAATGTGAACTCATACATCCACTGATCAGTTAGTGACCTCAGCGTAAACCAAGGGACAAAACAAAGTGACGAACTATGATCGATAGGTAACAGTTCACATTAGCATGCAGCTTGGACATTGTAGATTTCATGCATTCAGAAGCAGGACAAAGGATGTGCTGCTAGAACAGTTGATAATTATGCAAGTCTAAGTACATTGAAGAACTTGTCATGTGACTGATAATGAGTTTTGCTGACATCTGAGTTGAGTCTTGGTTAAATTATGAGTTGGTGTGGTCTACTTCCCAAGATGCAGGTGTACATAAGGATTAGAACAAGCTTTGTATGTGGGGGAAATAACATTTTTAAGAAAGTATGTGTGAGTTTGTGTTTTAAAGGACAGCATCCTCATACAGAGGTGCAAAATCAGTTGAACTCTGTTTGTCTTTGTTGTTGCAAAGTCACATACCTCATTTTCACCGGGGGACAATGCTTCCAAGACAGGAACCACAGACTGATGGCTGCTATTTAAGTTGTCGTCCGCTGATGGTGTGGCCAGAGGAGAAGTGTAAATCTGCACATCAACAAAGGGACAGAATTGACACACACTCCGAACACAAAGTAGCATGTATATACAAATGATTGAAGCCCCATCGATCAGTTTTGTGTTTGCTGTCCAGTGAATAAAGGTAGTGTAAGATGAATGCATAGTTTGAGGTCCATATATCAGAGGAAGAATGATGAATTTTAATTGTGAACACTGTTTATGTACCAAACAGTAATAATGGCTGACATGTTCCTCTAAAAGGTAAACTGGCTGAGGCACCGATGCATAAGACTGTCCATACAACTGGGGACATTTAACACACATACACACATTTTACCTCCACCAAAATGGGGACACTCACATTACTGGACCCCCTCCATCATCAATGCATAAGACTATCCATACAACTGGGGACATTTAACACACATACACACATTCTACCTCCACCAAAATGAGGACACTCACATGACTGGACCCCCTCCATCATCAATGCATAAGACTGTCCATACAACTGGGGACATTTAACACACATACACACATTTACCTTCACCAAAATGGGGACACTCACATGACTGGACCCCCTCCATCATCAATGCATAAGACTGTCCATACAACTGCGGACATTTAACACACATACACACATTCTACCTCCACCAAAATGGAGACACTCACAAGACTGGACCCCCTCCATCATCAATGCATAAGACTGTCCAGACAACTGGGGACATTTAACACACATACACACATTTTACCTCCACCAAAATGGGGACACTCACATGACTGGACCCCCCCCCATCATCAATGCATAAGACTGTCCATACAACTGGGGACATTTAACACACATACACACATTTTACCTCCACCAAAATGGGGACACTCACATGACTGGACCCCCTCCATCATCAATGCATAAGACTGTCCATACAACTGGGGACATTTAACACATATACACAAATTTTTCCTCCACCAAAATGGGGACACTCACATGACTGGATCCCCTCCATCATCAATGCATAAGACTGCCCATACAACTGGGGACATTTAACACACATACACACATTTTACCTCCACCAAAATGGGGACACTCACATGACTGGACCCCCTCCATCATCAATGCATAAGACTGTCCATACAACTGGGGACATTTAACACACATACACACATTCTACCTCCACCAAAATGGGGACACTCACATGACTGGACCCCCTCCATCATCAATGCATAAGACTGTCCATACAACTGGGGACATTTAACACACATACACACATTTTACCTCCACCAAAATGGGGACACTCACATGACTGGACACCCCCCCATCATCAATGCATAAGACTGTCCATACAACTGGGGACATTTAACACACATACACACATTCTACCTCCACCAAAATGGGGACACTCACATGACTGGACCCCCTCCATCATCAATGCATAAGACTGTCCATACAACTGGGGACATTTAACACACATACACACATTCTACCACCACCAAAATGAGGACACTCACATGACTGGACCCCCTCCATCATCAATGCATAAGACTGTCCATACAACTGGGGACATTTAACAACACATACACACATTTTACCTCCACCAAAATGGGGACACTCACATGACTGGACCCCCTCCACCATCAATGCATAAGACTGTCCATACAACTGGGGACATTTAACATACATACACACATTCTACCTCCACCAAAATGGGGACACTCACATGACTGGACCCCCTCCATTATCAATGCATAAGACTGTCCATACAACTGGGGACATTTAACACATATACACAAATTTTTCCTCCACCAAAATGGGGACACTCACATGACTGGATCCCCTCCATCATCAATGCATAAGACTGCCCATACAACTGGGGACATTTAACACACATGCACACATTCTACCTCCACCAAAATGGGGACACTCACATGACTGGACCCCCTCCATCATCAATGCATAAGACTGTCCATACAACTGGGGACATTTAACACACATACACACATTTTACCTCCACCAAAATGGGGACACTCACATGACTGGACCCCCCCCATCATCAATGCATAAGACTGTCCATACAACTGGGGACATTTAACACACATACACACATTCTACCTCCACCAAAATGGGGACACTCACATGACTGGTCCCCCCCCCCCCCCCCCATCATCAATGCATAAGACTGTCCATACAACTGGGGACATTTAACACACATACACACATTCTACCTCCACCAAAATGGGGACACTCACATGACTGGTCCCCCCCTCCCCCCCATCATCAATGCATAAGACTGTCCATACAACTGGGGACATTTAACACACATACACACATTCTACCTCCACCAAAATGGGGACACTCACATGACTGGACCCCCTCCATCATCAATGCATACGACTATCCATACAACTGGGGACATTTAACACACATACACACATTCTACCTCCACCAAATGAGGACACTCACATGACTGGACCCCCTCCATCATCAATGCATAAGACTGTCCATACAACTGGGGACATTTAACACACATACACACATTCTACCTCCACCAAAATGGGGACACTCACATTACTGGACCCCCTCCATCATCAATGCATAAGACTGCCCATACAACTGGGGACATTTAACACACATACACACATTCTACCTCCACCAAAATGGGGACACTCACATGACTGGACCCCCTCCATCATCAATGCATAAGACTGTCCATACAACTGGGGACATTTAAACACACATACACACATTTTACCCTCCACCAAAATGGGGACACTCACATGACTGGACCCCCCCCCATCATCAATGCATAAGACTGTCCATACAACTGGGGACATTTAACACACATACACACATTTCTACCTCCACCAAAATGGGGACACTCACATGACTGGTCCCCCCCCCTCCCCCCCATCATCAATGCATAAGACTGTCCATACAACTGGGGACATTTAACACACATACACACATTCTACCTCCACCAAAATGGGGACACTCACATGACTGGACCCCCTCCATCATCAATGCATACGACTATCCATACAACTGGGGACATTTAACACACATACACACATTCTACCTCCACCAAAATGAGGACACTCACATGACTGGACCCCCTCCATCATCAATGCATAAGACTGTCCATACAACTGGGGACATTTAACACACATACACACATTCTACCTCCACCAAAATGGGGACACTCACATTACTGGACCCCCTCCATCATCAATGCATAAGACTATCCATACAACTGGGGACATTTAACACACATACACACATTCTACCTCCACCAAAATGAGGACACTCACATGACTGGACCCCCTCCATCATCAATGCATAAGACTGTCCATACAACTGGGGACATTTAACACACATACACACATTTTACCTCCACCAAAATGGGGACACTCACATGACTGGACCCCCTCCATCATCAATGCATAAGACTGTCCATACAACTGCGGACATTTAACACACATACACACATTCTACCTCCACCAAAATGGAGACACTCACAAGACTGGACCCCCTCCATCATCAATGCATAAGACTGTCCAGACAACTGGGGACATTTAACACACATACACACATTTTACCTCCACCAAAATGGGGACACTCACATGACTGGACCCCCCCCATCATCAATGCATAAGACTGTCCATACAACTGGGGACATTTAACACACATACACACATTTTACCTCCACCAAAATGGGGACATCACATGACTGGACCCCCTCCATCATCAATGCATAAGACTGTCCATACAACTGGGGACATTTAACACATATACACAAATTTTTCCTCCACCAAAATGGGGACACTCACATGACTGGATCCCCCCCATCATCAATGCATAAGACTGTCCATACAACTGGGGACATTTAACACACATACACACATTTTACCTCCACCAAAATGGGGACACTCACATGACTGGACCCCCTCCATCATCAATGCATAAGACTGTCCATACAACTGGGGACATTTAACACACATACACACATTCTACCTCCACCAAAATGGGGGACACTCACATGACTGGACCCCCTCCATCATCAATGCATAAGACTGTCCATACAACTGGGGACATTTAACACACATACACACATTTTACCTCCACCAAAATGGGGACGCTGACATGACTGGACCCCCCCCATCATCAATGCATAAGACTGTCCATACAACTGGGGACATTTAACACACATACACACTCTTCTACCTCCACCAAAATGGGGACACTCACATGACTGGTCCCCCCCTCCCCCCCCATCATCAATGCATAAGACTGTCCATACAACTGGGGACATTTAACACACATTCACACATTTTACCTCCACCAAAATGGGGACACTCACGTGACTGGACCCTCCTATTATGTATGTATATATAAACCAATAATAACTATTTTGCTCGCCACAAACACCTACACACATACTATCTGAGCCAAACTCAGGACAGAGAGACAAGTGAACACAGACAATTGCTACTTGGGCAAGAGAAACACATTGGATTACAATGTGAACTCATACATCCACTGATCAGTTAGTGACCTCAGCGTAAACCAAGGGACAAAACAAAGTGACGAACTATGATCGATAGGTAACAGTTCACATTAGCATGCAGCTTGGACATTGTAGATTTCATGCATTCAGAAGCAGGACAAAGGATGTGCTGCTAGAACAGTTGATAATTATGCAAGTCTAAGTACATTGAAGAACTTGTCATGTGACTGATAATGAGTTTTGCTGACATCTGAGTTGAGTCTTGGTTAAATTATGAGTTGGTGTGGTCTACTTCCCAAGATGCAGGTGTACATAAGGATTAGAACAAGCTTTGTATGTGGGGGGAAATAACATTTTTTAAGAAAGTATGTGTGAGTTTGTGTTTTAAAGGACAGCATCCTCATACAGAGGTGCAAAATCAGTTGAACTCTGTTTGTCTTTGTTGTTGCAAAGTCACATACCTCATTTTCATCCACCGGGGGACAATGCTTCCAAGACAGGAACCACAGACTGATGGCTGCTATTTAAGTTGTCGTCCGCTGATGGTGTGGCCAGAGGAGAAGTGTAAATCTGCACATCAACAAAGGGACAGAATTGACACACACTCCGAACACAAAGTAGCATGTATATACAAATGATTGAAGCCCCATCGATCAGTTTTGTGTTTGCTGTCCAGTGAATAAAGGTAGTGTAAGATGAATGCATAGTTTGAGGTCCATATATCAGAGGAAGAATGATGAATTTTAATTGTGAACACTGTTTATGTACCAAACAGTAATAATGGCTGACATGTTCCCTCTAAAAGGTAAACTGGCTGAGGCACCGATGCATAAGACTGTCCATACAACTGGGGACATTTAACACACATACACACATTTTACCTCCACCAAAATGGGGACACTCACATTACTGGACCCCCTCCATCATCAATGCATAAGACTATCCATACAACTGGGGACATTTAACACACATAACACACATTCTACCTCCACCAAAATGAGGACACTCACATGACTGGACCCCCTCCATCATCAATGCATAAGACTGTCCATACAACTGGGGACATTTAACACACATACACACATTTTACCTTCACCAAAATGGGGACACTCACATGACTGGACCCCCTCCATCATCAATGCATAAGACTGTCCATACAACTGCGGACATTTAACACACATACACACATTCTACCTCCACCAAAATGGAGACACTCACAAGACTGGACCCCCTCCATCATCAATGCATAAGACTGTCCAGACAACTGGGGACATTTAACACACATACACACATTTTACCTCCACCAAAATGGGGACACTCACATGACTGGACCCCCCCCCCATCATCAATGCATAAGACTGTCCATACAACTGGGGACATTTAACACACATACACACATTTTACCTCCACCAAAATGGGGACACTCACATGACTGGACCCCCTCCATCATCAATGCATAAGACTGTCCATACAACTGGGGACATTTAACACATATACACAAATTTTTCCTCCACCAAAATGGGGACACTCACATGACTGGATCCCCTCCATCATCAATGCATAAGACTGCCCATACAACTGGGGACATTTAACACACATACACACATTTTACCTCCACCCAAAATGGGGACACTCACATGACTGGACCCCCTCCATCATCAATGCATAAGACTGTCCATACAACTGGGGACATTTAACACACATACACACATTCTACCTCCACCAAAATGGGGACACTCACATGACTGGACCCCCTCCATCATCAATGCATAAGACTGTCCATACAACTGGGGACATTTAACACACATACACACATTTTACCTCCACCAAAATGGGGACACTCACATGACTGGACACCCCCCATCATCAATGCATAAGACTGTCCATACAACTGGGGACATTTAACACACATACACACATTCTACCTCCACCAAAATGGGGACACTCACATGACTGGACCCCCTCCATCATCAATGCATAAGACTGTCCATACAACTGGGGACATTTAACACACATACACACATTCTACCACCACCAAAATGAGGACACTCACATGACTGGACCCCCTCCATCATCAATGCATAAGACTGTCCATACAACTGGGGACATTTAACACACATACACACATTTTACCTCCACCAAAATGGGGACACTCACATGACTGGACCCCCTCCACCATCAATGCATAAGACTGTCCATACAACTGGGGACATTTAACATACATACACACATTCTACCTCCACCAAAATGGGACACTCACATGACTGGACCCCCTCCATTATCAATGCATAAGACTGTCCATACAACTGGGGACATTTAACACATATACACAAATTTTTCCTCCACCAAAATGGGGACACTCACATGACTGGATCCCCTCCATCATCAATGCATAAGACTGCCCATACAACTGGGGACATTTAACACACATGCACACATTCTACCTCCACCAAAATGGGGACACTCACATGACTGGACCCCCTCCATCATCAATGCATAAGACTGTCCATACAACTGGGGACATTTAACACACATACACACATTTTACCTCCACCAAAATGGGGACACTCACATGACTGGACCCCCCCCATCATCAATGCATAGACTGTCCATACAACTGGGGACATTTAACACACATACACACATTCTACCTCCACCAAAATGGGGACACTCACATGACTGGTCCCCCCCTCCCCCCCATCATCAATGCATAAGACTGTCCATACAACTGGGGACATTTAACACCACATACACACATTCTACCTCCACCAAAATGGGGACACTCACATGACTGGACCCCCTCCATCATCAATGCATACGACTATCCATACAACTGGGGACATTTAACACACATACACACATTCTACCTCCACCAAAATGAGGACACTCACATGACTGGACCCCCTCCATCATCAATGCATAAGACTGTCCATACAACTGGGGACATTTAACACACATACACACATTTTACCTCCACCAAAATGGGGACACTCACATGACTGGACCCCCTCCATCATCAATGCATAAGACTGTCCATACAACTGCGGACATTTAACACACATACACACATTTTACCTCCACCAAAATGGGGACACTCACGTGACTGGACCCCCTCCATCATCAATGCATAAGACTGTCCATACAACTGGGGACATTTAACACACATACACACATTTTACCTCCACCAAAATGGGGACACTCACATGACTGGACCTCCTCCATCATCAATGCATAAGACTGTCCATACAACTGGGGACATTTAACACACATACACACATTTTACCTCCACCAAAATGGGGACACTCACATGACTGGACCCCCTCCATCATCAATGCATAAGGCTATCCATACAACTGGGGACATTTAACACACATACACACATTTTACCTCCACCAAAATGGGGACACTCACATGACTGGACCCCCCCCATCATCAATGCATAAGACTGTCCATACAACTGGGGACATTTAACACACATACACACATTTTACCTCCACCAAAATGGGGACACTCACATGACTGGACCCCCTCCATCATCAATGCATAAGACTGTCCATACAACTGGGGACATTAACACACATTCACACATTTTACCTCCACCAAAATGGGGACACTCACGTGACTGGACCCTCCTATTATGTATGTATATATAAACCAATAATAAACTATTTTGCTCGCTACAAACACCTACACACATACTATCTGAGCCAAACTCAGGACAGAGAGACAAGTGAACACAGACAATTGCTACTTGGGCAAGAGAAACACATTGGATTACAATGTGAACTCATACATCCACTGATCAGGTGGTGACCTCAGCGTAACCAAGGGACAAAACAAAGTGACGAACTATGATCGATAGGTAACAGTTCACATTAGCATGCAGCTTGGACATTGTAGATTTCATGCATTCAGAAGCAGGCCAAAGGATGTGCTGCTAGAACAGTTGATAATTATGCAAGTCTAAGTACATTGAAGAACTTGTCATGTGACTGATAATGAGTTTTGCTGACATCTGAGTTGAGTCTTGGTTAAATTATGAGTTGGTGTGGTCTACTTCCCAAGATGCAGGTGTACATAAGGATTAGAACAAGCTTTGTATGTGGGGGAAATAACATTTTTAAGAAAGTATGTGTGAGTTTGTGTTTTAAAGGACAGCATCTTCATACAGAGGTGCAAAATCAGTTGAACTCTGTCTTTGTTGTTGCAAAGTCACATACCTCATTTTCACCGAGGGACAATGCTTCCAAGACAGGAACCACAGACTGATGGCTGCTATTTAAGTTGTCGTCCGCTGATGGTGTGGCCAGAGGAGAAGTGTAAATCTGCACATCAACAAAGGGACAGAATTGACACACACTCCGAACACAAACTAGCATGTATATACAAATGATTGAAGCCCCATCGATCAGTTTTGTGTTTGCTGTCCAGTGAATAAAGGTAGTGTAAGATGAATGCCTAGTTTGAGGTCCAAATATCAGAGGAAGAATGATGAATTTTAATTGTGAACACTGTTTATGTACCAAACAGTAATAATGGCTGACATGTTCCTCTAAAAGGTAAACTGGCTGAGGCACCGATGCAAAAGACTGTCCATACAGCTGGGGACATTTAACACACATTCACACATTTTACCTCCACCAAAATGGGGACACTCACGTGACTGGACCCTCCTATTATGTATGTATATATAAACCAATAATAACTATTTTGCTCGCCACAAACACCTACACACATACTATCTGAGCCAAACTCAGGACAGAGAGACAAGTGAACACAGACAATTGCTACTTGGGCAAGAGAAACACATTGGATTACAATGTGAACTCATACATCCACTGATCAGTTAGTGACCTCAGCGTAAACCAAGGGACAAAACAAAGTGACGAACTATGATCGATAGGTAACAGTTCACATTAGCATGCAGCTTGGACATTGTAGATTTCATGCATTCAGAAGCAGGACAAAGGATGTGCTGCTAGAACAGTTGATAATTATGCAAGTCTAAGTACATTGAAGAACTTGTCATGTGACTGATAATGAGTTTTGCTGACATCTGAGTTGAGTCTTGGTTAAATTATGAGTTGGTGTGGTCTACTTCCCAAGATGCAGGTGTACATAAGGATTAGAACAAGCTTTGTATGTGGGGGAAATAACATTTTTAAGAAAGTATGTGTGAGTTTGTGTTTTAAAGGACAGCATCCTCATACAGAGGTGCAAAATCAGTTGAACTCTGTTTGTCTTTGTTGTTGCAAAGTCACATACCTCATTTTCACCGGGGGACAATGCTTCCAAGACAGGAACCACAGACTGATGGCTGCTATTTAAGTTGTCGTCCGCTGATGGTGTGGCCAGAGGAGAAGTGTAAATCTGCACATCAACAAAGGGACAGAATTGACACACACTCCGAACACAAAGTAGCATGTATATACAAATGATTGAAAGCCCCATCGATCAGTTTTGTGTTTGCTGTCCAGTGAATAAAGGTAGTGTAAGATGAATGCATAGTTTGAGGTCCATATATCAGAGGAAGAATGATGAATTTTAATTGTGAACACTGTTTATGTACCAAACAGTAATAATGGCTGACATGTTCCTCTAAAAGGTAAACTGGCTGAGGCACCGATGCATAAGACTGTCCATACAACTGGGGACATTTAACACACATACACATTTTACCTCCACCAAAATGGGGACACTCACATTACTGGACCCCCTCCATCATCAATGCATAAGACTATCCATACAACTGGGGACATTTAACACACATACACACATTCTACCTCCACCAAAATGAGGACACTCACATGACTGGACCCCCTCCATCATCAATGCATAAGACTGTCCATACAACTGGGGACATTTAACACACATACACACATTTTACCTCCACCAAAATGGGGACACTCACATGACTGGACCCCCTCCATCATCAATGCATAAGACTGTCCCATACAACTGCGGACATTTAACCACACATACAACACATTCTACCCTCCACCAAAATGGAGACACTCACAAGACTGGACCCCCTCCATCATCAATGCATAAGACTGTCCAGACAACTGGGGACATTTAACACACATACACACATTTTACCTCCACCAAAATGGGGACACTCACATGACTGGACCCCCCCCCCCATCATCAATGCATAAGACTGTCCATACAAACTGGGGACATTTAACACACATACACACATTTTACCTCCACCAAAATGGGGACACTCACATGACTGGATCCCCTCCATCATCAATGCATAAGACTGTCCATACAACTGGGGACATTTAACACATATACACAAATTTTTCCTCCACCAAAATGGGGACACTCACATGACTGGATCCCCTCCATCATCAATGCATAAGACTGCCCATACAACTGGGGACATTTAACACACATACACACATTTTACCTCCACCAAAATGGGGACACTCACATGACTGGACCCCCTCCATCATCAATGCATAAGACTGTCCATACAACTGGGGACATTTAACACACATACACACATTCTACCTCCACCAAAATGGGGACACTCACATGACTGGTCCCCCCCTCCCCCCCATCATCAATGCATAAGACTGTCCATACAACTGGGGACATTTAACACACATACACACATTTTACCTCCACCAAAATGGGGACACTCACATGACTGGACCCCCTCCATCATCAATGCATACGACTATCCATACAACTGGGGACATTTAACACACATACACACATTCTACCTCCACCAAAATGAGGACACTCACATGACTGGACCCCCTCCATCATCAATGCATAAGACTGTCCATACAACTGGGGACATTTAACACACATACACACATTTTACCTCCACCAAAATGGGGACACTCACATGACTGGACCCCCTCCATCATCAATGCATAAGACTGTCCATACAACTGGGGACATTTAACACACATACACACATTTTACCTCCACCAAAATGGGGACACTCACATGACTGGACCCCCCCCCCCCCCATCATCAATGCATAAGACTGTCCATACAACTGGGGACATTTAACACAACATACACACATTTTACCTCCACCAAAATGGGGACACTCACATGACTGGACCCCCTCCATCATCAATGCATAAGACTGTCCATACAACTGGGGACATTTAACACACATTCACACATTTTACCTCCACCAAAATGGGGACACTCACGTGACTGGACCCTCCTATTATGTATGTATATATAAACCAATAATAACTATTTTGCTCGCTACAAACACCTACACACATACTATCTGAGCCAAACTCAGGACAGAGAGACAAGTGAACACAGACAATTGCTACTTGGGCAAGAGAAACACATTGGATTACAATGTGAACTCATACATCCACTGATCAGGTGGTGACCTCAGCGTAAACCAAGGGACAAAACAAAGTGACGAACTATGATCGATAGGTAACAGTTCACATTAGCATGCAGCTTGGACATTGTAGATTTCATGCATTCAGAAGCAGGCCAAAGGATGTGCTGCTAGAACAGTTGATAACTATGCAAGTCTAAGTACATTGAAGAACTTGTCATGTGACTGATAATGAGTTTTGCTGACATCTGAGTTGAGTCTTGGTTAAATTATGAGTTGGTGTGGTCTACTTCCCAAGATGCAGGTGTACATAAGGATTAGAATAAGCTTTGTATGTGGGGGAAATAACATTTTTAAGAAAGTATGTGTGAGTTTGTGTTTTAAAGGACAGCATCTTCATACAGAGGTGCAAAATCAGTTGAACTCTGTCTTTGTTGTTGCAAAGTCACATACCTCATTTTCACCGAGGGACAATGCTTCCAAGACAGGAACCACAGACTGATGGCTGCTATTTAAGTTGTCGTCCGCTGATGGTGTGGCCAGAGGAGAAGTGTAAATCTGCACATCAACAAAGGGACAGAATTGACACACACTCCGAACACAAACTAGCATGTATATACAAATGATTGAAGCCCCATCGATCAGTTTTGTGTTTGCTGTCCAGTGAATAAAGGTAGTGTAAGATGAATGCCTAGTTTGAGGTCCAAATATCAGAGGAAGAATGATGAATTTTAATTGTGAACACTGTTTATGTACCAAACAGTAATAATGGCTGACATGTTCCTCTAAAAGGTAAACTGGCTGAGGCACCGATGCAAAAGACTGTCCATACAGCTGGGGACATTTAACACACATACACACATTTTACCTCCACCAAAATGGGGACACTCACATGACTGGACCCCCCCCCATCATCAATGCATAAGACTGTCCATACAACTGGGGACATTTAACACACATACACACATTTTACCTCCACCAAAATGGGGACACTCACATGACTGGACCCCCTCCATCATTAATGCATAAGACTGTCCATACAACTGGGGACATTTAACACACATACACACATTCTACCTCCACCAAAATGGGGACACTCACATGACTGGTCCCCAGACCTCCCCCCCATCATCAATGCATAAGACTGTCCATACAACTGGGGACATTTAACACACATACACACATTTTACCTCCACCAAAATGGGGACACTCACATGACTGGACCCCCTCCATCATCAATGCATAAGACTATCCATACAACTGGGGACATTTAACACACATACACACATTCTACCACCACCAAAATGAGGACACTCACATGACTGGACCCCCTCCATCATCAATGCATAAGACTGTCCATACAACTGGGGACATTTAACACACATACACACATTTTACCTCCACCAAAATGGGGACACTCACATGACTGGACCCCCTCCACCATCAATGCATAAGACTGTCCATACAACTGGGGACATTTAACACACATACACACATTCTATCTCCACCAAAATGGGGACACTCACAAGACTGGACCCCCTCCAACATCAATGCATAAGACTGTCCATACAACTGGGGACATTTAACACACATACACACATTTTACCTCCACCAAAATGGGGACACTCACATGACTGGACCCCCTCCATCATCAATGCATAAGACTGTCCATACAACTGGGGACATTTAACACACATTCACACATTTTACCCTCCACCAAAATGGGGACACTCACGTGACTGGACCCTCCTATTATGTATGTATATATAAACCAATAATAACTATTTTTGCTCGCTACAAACACCTACAACACATACTATCTGAGCCAAACTCAGGACAGAGAGACAAGTGAACACAGACAATTGCTACTTGGGCAAGAGAAACACATTGGATTACAATGTGAACTCATACATCCACTGATCAGGTGGTGACCTCAGCGTAAACCAAGGGACAAAACAAAGTGACGAACTATGATCGATAGGTAACAGTTCACATTAGCATGCAGCTTGGACATTGTAGATTTCATGCATTCAGAAGCAGGCCAAAGGATGTGCTGCTAGAACAGTTGATAATATGCAAGTCTAAGTACATTGAAGAACTTGTCATGTGACTGATAATGAGTTTTGCTGACATCTGAGTTGAGTCTTGGTTAAATTATGAGTTGGTGTGGTCTACTTCCCAAGATGCAGGTGTACATAAGGATTAGAATAAGCTTTGTATGTGGGGGGAAATAACATTTTTAAGAAAGTATGTGTGAGTTTGTGTTTTAAAGGACAGCATCTTCATACAGAGGTGCAAAATCAGTTGAACTCTGTCTTTGTTGTTGCAAAGTCACATACCTCATTTTCACCGAGGGACAATGCTTCCAGACAGGAACCACAGACTGATGGCTGCTATTTAGTTGTCGTCCGCTGATGGTGTGGCCAGAGGAGAAGTGTAAATCTGCACATCAACAAAGGGACAGAATTGACACACACTCCGAACACAAACTAGCATGTATATACAAATGATTGAAGCCCCATCGATCAGTTTTGTGTTTGCTGTCCAGTGAATAAAGGTAGTGTAAGATGAATGCCTAGTTTGAGGTCCAAATATCAGAGGAAGAATGATGAATTTTAATTGTGAACACTGTTTATGTACCAAACAGTAATAATGGCTGTACATGTTTCCTCTAAAAGGTAAACTGGCTGAGGCACCGATGCATAAGACTGTCCATACAACTGGGGACATTTAACACACATACACACATTTTACCTCCACCAAAATGGGGACACTCACATTACTGGACCCCCTCCATCATCAATGCATAAGACTATCCATACAACTGGGGACATTTAACACACATACACACATTCTACCCTCCACCAAAATGAGGACACTCACATGACTGGACCCCCTCCATCATCAATGCATAAGACTGTCCATACAACTGGGGACATTTAACACACATACACACATTTTACCTCCACCAAAATGGGGACACTCACATGACTGGACCCCCTCCATCATCAATGCATAAGACTGTCCATACAACTGCGGACATTTAACACACATACACACATTCTACCTCCACCAAAATGGAGACACTCACAAGACTGGACCCCCTCCATCATCAATGCATAAGACTGTCCAGACAACTGGGGACATTTAACACACATACACACATTTTACCTCCACCAAAATGGGGACACTCACATGACTGGACCCCCCCCCCCATCATCAATGCATAAGACTGTCATACAACTGGGGACATTTAACACACATACACACATTTACCCTCCACCAAAATGGGGACACTCACATGACTGGACCCCCCTCCATCATCAATGCATAAGACTGTCCATACAACTGGGGACATTTAACACATATACCACATTCTACCTCCACCAAAATGGGGACACTCACATGACTGGACCCCCTCCATCATCAATGCATAAGACTGTCCATACAACTGGGGACATTTAACACACATACACACATTTTACCTCCACCAAATGGGGACACTCACATGACTGGACCCCCCCCCCATCATCAATGCATAAGACTGTCCATACAACTGGGGACATTTAACACACATACACACATTCTACCTCCACCAAAATGGGGACACTCACATGACTGGACACCCTCCATCATCAATGCATAAGACTATCCATACAACTGGGGACATTTAACACACATACACACATTCTACCACCACCAAAATGAGGACACTCACATGACTGGACCCCCTCCATCATCAATGCATAAGACTGTCCATACAACTGGGGACATTTAACACACATACACACATTTTACCTCCACCAAAATGGGGACACTCACATGACTGGACCCCCTCCACCATCAATGCATAAGACTGTCCATACAACTGGGGACATTTAACACACATACACACATTCTACCTCCACCAAAAAGGGGACACTCACATGACTGGTCCCCCCCTCCCCCCCATCATCAATGCATAAGACTATCCATACAACTGGGGACATTTAACACACATACACACATTCTACCTCCACCAAAATGGGGACACTCACATGACTGGTCCCCCCCTCCCCCCATCATCAATGCATAAGACTGTCCATACAACTGGGGACATTTAACACACATACACACATTTTACCTCCACCAAAATGGGGACACTCACATGACTGGACCCCCTCCATCATCAATGCATACGACTATCCATACAACTGGGGACATTTAACACACATACACACATTCTACCCTCCACCAAAATGAGGACACTCACATGACTGGATCCCCTCCATCATCAATGCATAAGACTGTCCATACAACTGGGGACATTTAACACACATAACACCATTTTACCCTCCACCAAAATGGGGACACTCACATGACTGGACCCCCTCCATCATCAATGCATAAGACTGTCCATACAACTGGGGACATTTAACACACATACACACATTTTAACCTCCACCAAAATGGGGACACTCACATGACTGGACCCCCCCCCCATCATCAATGCATAAGACTGTCCATACAACTGGGGACATTTAACACACATACACACATTTTACCTCCACCAAAATGGGGACACTCACATGACTGGACCCCCTCCATCATCAATGCATAAGACTGTCCATACAACTGGGGACATTTAACACACATTCACACATTTTACCTCCACCAAAATGGGGACACTCACGTGACTGGACCCCTCCTATTATGTATGTATATATAAACCAATAATAACTATTTTGCTCGCTACAAACACCTACACACATACTATCTGAGCCAAACTCAGGACAGAGAGACAAGTGAACACAGACAATTGCTACTTGGGCAAGAGAAACACATTGGATTACAATGTGAACTCATACATCCACTGATCAGGTGGTGACCTCAGCGTAAACCAAGGGACAAACAAAGTGACGAACTATGATCGATAGGTAACAGTTCACATTAGCATGCAGCTTGGACATTGTAGATTTCATGCATTCAGAAGCAGGCCAAAGGATGTGCTGCTAGAACAGTTGATAACTATGCAAGTCTAAGTACATTGAAGAACTTGTCATGTGACTGATAATGAGTTTTGCTGACATCTGAGTTGAGTCTTGGTTAAATTATGAGTTGGTGTGGTCTACTTCCCAAGATGCAGGTGTACATAAGGATTAGAATAAGCTTTGTATGTGGGGGAAATAACATTTTTAAGAAGTATGTGTGAGTTTGTGTTTTAAAGGACAGCATCTTCATACAGAGGTGCAAAATCAGTTGAACTCTGTCTTTGTTGTTGCAAAGTCACATACCTCATTTTCACCGAGGGACAATGCTTCCAAGACAGGAACCACAGACTGATGGCTGCTATTTAAGTTGTCGTCCGCTGATGGTGTGGCCAGAGGAGAAGTGTAAATCTGCACATCAACAAAGGGACAGAATTGACACACACTCCGAACACAAAGTAGCATGTATATACAAATGATTGAAGCCCCATCGATCAGTTTTGTGTTGCTGTCCAGTGAATAAAGGTAGTGTAAGATGAATGCCTAGTTTGAGGTCCAAATATCAGAGGAAGAATGATGAATTTTAATTGTGAACACTGTTTATGTACCAAACAGTAATAATGGCTGACATGTTCCTCTAAAAGGTAAACTGGCTGAGGCACCGATGCAAAAGACTGTCCATACAGCTGGGGACATTTAACACACATACACACATTTTACCTCCACCAAAATGGGGACACTCACATGACTGGACCCCCTCCATCATCAATGCATAAGACTATCCATACAACTGGGGACATTTAACACACATACACACATTCTACCTCCACCAAAATGGGGACACTCACATGACTGGACCCCCTCCATCATCAATGCATAAGACTGTCCATACAACTGCGGACATTTAACACACATACACACATTCTACCTCCACCAAAATGGAGACACTCACAAGACTGGACCCCCTCCATCATCAATGCATAAGACTGTCCATACAACTGGGGACATTTAACACACATACACACATTTTACCTCCACCAAAATGGGGACACTCACATGACTGGACCCCCCCCCATCATCAATGCATAAGACTGTCCATACAACTGGGGACATTTAACACACATACACACATTTTACCTCCACCAAAATGGGGACACTCACATGACTGGACCCCCTCCATCATTAATGCATAAGACTGTCCATACAACTGGGGACATTTAACACACATACACACATTCTACCTCCACCAAAATGAGGACACTCACATGACTGGACCCCCTCCATCATCAATGCATAAGACTGTCCATACAACTGGGGACATTTAACACACATACACACATTTTACCTCCACCAAAATGGGGACACTCACATGACTGGACCCCCTCCATCATCAATGCATAAGACTGTCCATACAACTGGGGACATTTAACACACATACACACATTCTACCTCCACCAAAATGAGGACACTCACATGACTGGACCCCCTCCATCATCAATGCATAAGACTGTCCATACAACTGGGGACATTTAACACACATACACACATTTTACCTCCACCAAAATGGGGACACTCACATGACTGGACCCCCCCCATCATCAATGCATAAGACTGTCCATACAACTGGGGACATTTAACACACATACAAACATTTTACCTCCACCAAAATGGGGACACTCACATGACTGGACCCCCCCCATCATCAATGCATAAGACTGTCCATACAACTGGGGACATTTAACACACATACACACATTTTACCTCCACCAAAATGGGGACACTCACATGACTGGACCCCCTCCATCATCAATGCATAAGACTGTCCATACAACTGGGGACATTTAACACACATTCACACATTTTACCTCCACCAAAATGGGGACACTCACGTGACTGGACCCTCCTATTATGTATGTATATATAAACCAATAATAACTATTTTGCTCGCTACAAACACCTACACACATACTATCTGAGCCAAACTCAGGACAGAGAGACAAGTGAACACAGACAATTGCTACTTGGGCAAGAGAAACACATTGGATTACAATGTGAACTCATACATCCACTGATCAGGTGGTGACCTCAGCGTAAACCAAGGGACAAAACAAAGTGACGAACTATGATCGATAGGTAACAGTTCACATTAGCATGCAGCTTGGACATTGTAGATTTCATGCATTCAGAAGCAGGCCAAAGGATGTGCTGCTAGAACAGTTGATAATTATGCAAGTCTAAGTACATTGAAGAACTTGTCATGTGACTGATAATGAGTTGTGCTGACATCTGAGTTGAGTCTTGGTTAAATTATGAGTTGCTGTGGTCTACTTCCCAAGATGCAGGTGTACATAAGGATTAGAACAAGCTTTGTATGTGGGGGGAAATAACATTTTTAAGAAAGTATGTGTGAGTTTGTGTTTTTAAAGGACAGCATCTTCATACAGAGGTGCAAAATCAGTTGAACTCTGTCTTTGTTGTTGCAAAGTCACATACCTCATTTTCACCGAGGGACAATGCTTCCAAGACAGGAACCACAGACTGATGGCTGCTATTTAAGTTGTCGTCCGCTGATGGTGTGGCCAGAGGAGAAGTGTAAATCTGCACATCAACAAAGGGACAGAATTGACACACACTCCGAACACAAACTAGCATGTATATACAAATGATTGAAGCCCCATCGATCAGTTTTGTGTTTGCTGTCCAGTGAATAAAGGTAGTGTAAGATGAATGCCTAGTTTGAGGTCCAAATATCAGAGGAAGAATGATGAATTTTAATTGTGAACACTGTTTATGTACCAAACAGTAATAATGGCTGACATGTTCCTCTAAAAGGTAAACTGGCTGAGGCACCGATGCAAAAGACTGTCCATACAGCTGGGGACATTTAACACACATACACACATTTTACCTCCACCAAAATGGGGACACTCACATGACTGGACCCCCTCCATCATCAATGCATAAGACTATCCATACAACTGGGGACATTTAACACACATACACACATTCTACCTCCACCAAAATGGGGACACTCACATGACTGGACCCCCCCCCATCATCAATGCATAAGACTGTCCATACAACTGGGGACATTTAACACACATACACACATTTTACCTCCACCAAAATGGGGACACTCACATGACTGGACCCCCTCCATCATTAATGCATAAGACTGTCCATACAACTGGGGACATTTAACACACATACACACATTCTACTACCTCCACCAAAATGAGGACACTCACATGACTGGACCCCTCCATCATCAATGCATAAGACTGTCCATACAACTGGGGACATTTAACACACATACACACATTTTACCTCCACCAAAATGGGGACACTCACATGACTGGACCCCCTCCATCATCAATGCATAAGACTGTCCATACAACTGGGGACATTTAACACACATACACACATTCTACCTCCACCAAAATGAGGACACTCACATGACTGGACCCCCTCCATCATCAATGCATAAGACTGTCCATACAACTGGGGACATTTAACACACATACACACATTTTACCTCCACCAAAATGGGGACACTCACATGACTGGACCCCCCCCATCATCAATGCATAAGACTGTCCATACAACTGGGGACATTTAACACACATACACACATTTTACCTCCACCAAAATGGGGACACTCACATGACTGGACCCCCCCCCATCATCAATGCATAAGACTGTCCATACAACTGGGGACATTTAACACACATACACACATTTTACCTCCACCAAAATGGGGACACTCACATGACTGGACCCCCTCCATCATTAATGCATAAGACTGTCCATACAACTGGGGACATTTAACACACATACACACATTCTACCTCCACCAAAATGGGGACACTCACATGACTGGTCCCCCCCTCCCCCCCATCATCAATGCATAAGACTGTCCATACAACTGGGGACATTTAACACACATACACACATTTTACCTCCACCAAAATGGGGACACTCACATGACTGGACCCCCTCCATCATCAATGCATAAGACTGTCCATACAACTGGGGACATTTAACACACATACACACATTTTACCTCCACCAAAATGGGGACACTCACATGACTGGACCCCCTCCACCATCAATGCATAAGACTGTCCATACAACTGGGGACATTTAACACACATACACACATTCTATCTCCACCAAAATGGGGACACTCACGTGACTGGACCCTCCTATTATGTATGTATATATAAACCAATAATAACTATTTTGCTCGCTACAAACACCTACACACATACTATCTGAGCCAAACTCAGGACAGAGAGACAAGTGAACACAGACAATTGCTACTTGGGCAGAGAAAACACATTGGATTACAATGTGAACTCATACATCCACTGATCAGGTGGTGACCTCAGCGTAAACCAAGGGACAAAACAAAGTGACGAACTATGATCGATAGGTAACAGTTCACATTAGGATGCAGCTTGGACATTGTAGATTTCATGCATTCAGAAGCAGGCCAAAGGATGTGCTGCTAGAACAGTTGATAATTATGCAAGTCTAAGTACATTGAAGAACTTGTCATGTGACTGATAATGAGTTTTGCTGACATCTGAGTTGAGTCTTGGTTAAATTATGAGTTGGTGTGGTCTACTTCCCAAGATGCAGGTGTACATAAGGATTAGAACAAGCTTTGTATGTGGGGGAAATAACATTTTTAAGAAAGTATGTGTGAGTTTGTGTTTTAAAGGACAGCATCTTCATACAGAGGTGCAAAATCAGTTGAACTCTGTCTTTGTTGTTGCAAAGTCACATACCTCATTTTCACCGAGGGACAATGCTTCCAAGACAGGAACCACAGACTGATGGCTGCTATTTAAGTTGTCGTCCGCTGATGGTGTGGCCAGAGGAGAAGTGTAAATCTGCACATCAACAAAGGGACAGAATTGACACACACTCCGAACACAAACTAGCATGTATATACAAATGATTGAAGCCCCATCGATCAGTTTTGTGTTTGCTGTCCAGTGAATAAAGGTAGTGTAAGATGAATGCCTAGTTTGAGGTCCAAATATCAGAGGAAGAATGATGAATTTTAATTGTGAACACTGTTTATGTACCAAACAGTAATAATGGCTGACATGTTCCTCTAAAAGGTAAACTGGCTGAGGCACCGATGCAAAAGACTGTCCATACAGCTGGGGACATTTAACACACATACACACATTTTACCTCCACCAAAATGGGGACACTCACATGACTGGACCCCCTCCATCATCAATGCATAAGACTATCCATACAACTGGGGACATTTAACACACATACACACATTCTACCTCCACCAAAATGAGGACACTCACATGACTGGACCCCCTCCATCATCAATGCATAAGACTGTCCATACAACTGGGGACATTTAACACACATACACACATTTTACCTCCACCAAAATGGGGACACTCACATGACTGGACCCCCTCCATCATCAATGCATAAGACTGTCCATACAACTGCGGACATTTAACACACATACACACATTCTACCTCCACCAAAATGGAGACACTCACAAGACTGGACCCCCTCCATCATCAATGCATAAGACTGTCCATACAACTGGGGACATTAACACACATACACACATTTTACCTCCACCAAAATGGGGACACTCACATGACTGGACCCCCCCCCCCCATCATCAATGCATAAGACTGTCCATACAACTGGGGACATTTAACACACATACACACATTTTACCTCCACCAAAATGGGGACACTCACATGACTGGACCCCCTCCATCATCAATGCATAAGACTGTCCATACAACTGGGGACATTTCACACACATACACACATTCTACCTCCACCAAAATGGGGACACTCACATGACTGGACCCCCTCCATCATCAATGCATAAGACTGTCCATACAACTGGGGACATTTAACACACATACACACATTTTACCTCCACCAAAATGGGGACACTCACATGACTGGACCCCCTCCATCATCAATGCATAAGACTGTCCATACAACTGGGGACATTTAACACACATACACACATTTTACCTCCACCAAAATGGGGACACTCACATGACTGGACCCCCCCCAATCATCAATGCATAAGACTGTCCATACAACTGGGGACATTTAACACACATACACACATTCTACCTCCACCAAAATGGGGACACTCACATGACAAATCATTTCACAGACTCCTGTTGCATTTCCTTCTGCATTTTACATTAGAAAAATATGTGTTATGAGTTATCTTACCTGTTTGTGCCAAGGCCAGTCTGAATCACCATGTACGTAACTTCTTCCCCTGGTACAATGTCTCTAACCGCAAAGAGACAGAGGTGCGGCATGTTGTCCACTTGAAGTACCCGGATTTTGCAGTTTGGATTTCTGTGCTCATCGTTCACCAGTCTCCCAAGTGACTGGTCCTCCAGAGATGCATCAAGACTATTTAGGAAAGAATGCACAATTAATGCACAACAAAAATAATTTTCTATTTTAACTGGATGTAGTGTTGAATAGTGTCAGTTTAAATAAAACCACACATGGATTGGAAAAAGTGAGAAGAAGGGGTAGTCACATCAAACAGCCAAGAAAAGTAAGTAAGGCTGGTTGTAGTCACATGTATAAAAGCTAGTACTGACTCACTGCAGTTTGTTAGGAGCTCAGTTGTAAGAGAACTATAAGTAGATAGTGTCTGTGTTAAATCACACACTAGTGTACTGCCTACACAATGAACAGTTAAATACAAAAATACAGACTGTCCCTACTGTATACTTCTAAATATATTCAAGCAAAAAGGTCATATGACTGCATCACATAACTGATGGCTGGTCTGACACAACCCCCGACTCTCACATCTCCAAAACATTGCAGCAAAACATAGGCTACTTTGTGTAGTGTTTATTAAAGCTGTACAATTAAAACACTAGACATCATCTGGACAATGCAGCATCATAAAACACACAGAGTATCGAGTTACTGTGCCACAGTGACTGTGACTTTCACAGTAGAAACATAGGGGGATTATTGGAAAGAGAAGGATGTGGAGAAACACCCCTAATTTCCCAAAACATTAATTGGAACTTACTGAGCTTAAATTACAATTGAACATAAGACCATATGGCCTATTTAGTGTTACTTACCACCAAGATCTCCCTTTCTACTTAAATTCAAAGAGGTATGTTGCCTCAGTCTCAGTGTAGGTCTCAAAGAAAGGAGGACTGTCTGGAGGAAAAAGTTTCCCTCTGTATTCTAACACAAAATCTCCATATCTGAACGCCGAAGCAAAAACACCTCGCCCTTTAAGAGAAAATGAAAAACAAGTATGTTAATGTTATGTTTATGATTCAACCAGACCAGTGGTCCATCTTTCACACTGAAGCTCATATTTCAGCAAAATTAATAATGAATGAAAAGAATACAAGGCAGATGAAGACTGACCTTTGTAAGAGTTCACAAACTCTGATCTAAGACCCGCTTTGTCAGTCTTAAGTCTGATGTGTTTTTCCGCATCATGATGGGGTTTTATCTGCAGCTTTCTTTTAGAAACACCAGCCATTGTTTAATCTGTTTAGATAAGAGAGTTTTATGTATCATATTTTTATTGGCCAACCAATTCAAGTGATATCTATATAATATAATATATAAGTCAGTTATATCTACTTTTTTTAATGGACTACATCAAACTGTCACTGTAAAACTATTTGACTTCACATACACAGAGTATATATTTGTCAAGGTTCATAAAGACCAGGACAAGTCACATTCAAGGATGTTCAAGTCATGTAAAAATTCCTCACAAATATGCAAATTTATCTGTATGCAATACAGTGCAGGGCTACAGAAACAATGTTTAATTCATCTTAAATAAGTGTATCTGAATCATTTTACCATCTATTGTCATCCCATCACAAATAGCCTGTGCACCTGTCCTTTCCCTCTAAAATAATGTTAAAATGAATGTCATTGAACAGAGCTGCCCTGCGTCAGTACTGAGATTTTAAACATTATATCTTATCACTAACTAAATGAAGAGTTCCACCTGCTGCAAGATGCTTCTTAAACAGGACTCACACAGGAGACGTAAGCGCGCGGTTTAGCTCCGTCCCCTGCCCTGCGTCAACTCCATATAAAGGAAACAACAACAGCTGACTTTGCTTCTCTGACGTGGAAGAGATTATAAAAAGCATCTATTGTGTCATACATTATTGTGTGTTGTTCCACTTCAACAATTAGTCTCTCATCGTTCATGTTGAGACGGCTCCCGTCATAAATAGAAATGCTACGGAATGATAGCCCTGCAGCGCAGAGAGACGCTGCTGTGACGCTCTGCCGCGCGCACTGTGTGCGTGCTCTCATTGATTAGACTTGCAGAGATCAGCTCCGGTGACCACGGCGCAGCCGTGAAGCGGCGCTTAGCCAAAATAGCCCACTAACTTTCTCCCAGGCCAGAAGCTAACTACATTACTTAGAATAAACTTATGTCATACCAACAAAACTGTGTAAACACAGTTAAACAGAACTGACTAGCAATACCTATGTTTCAATCCACGCAAGTATTCGTACATGAGGCCCCAGATGTGAAAGAAAGAAGAACTGGTTTTAAGATTTGTTCATGCCTCATTCGTTTAGATTTGGTTATATTGTCATTTAAAAAAAAAAAAAAAAAATTATAACTTACAATGATTGTTACAGAACAGTGCATTTGTATATTACCTTTTTTGGTATTTTTTCATTTTTAAAATGTTAGTATTGTCCCCCAGGCATCTTCACATTGTCAAAGTTTGGACATCCCTGCTCTAGTAAGTACATGGGGATTGCAAGCTAGCTAACAAGTTTAGTTAAATATAAATGTTTAGTCAAACAATTTTCTGTGATCTTACGTTTATTAAATCAATGTTTCAAATACATTATTGAAGAATGTAATGCAAACTCACCAAGACGTGTCACACCATCCCACACGATGGGAGATCCGACTCTGTAGAGTGCAGAGCTCCTGGAAACTCAGACTTCAGGATTTCCCAGACGTCACTCAAATCTTCTTACACGGGACTCACACCGGGCGCGTAACGGCAGCGTCACGGCAGCGCCACGGTTCAGCTCCGTCCTCTGCCCGGCGTCAACTCACACCGGGCGCGAATGGCAGCGTTACGGCTGCGTAGCGAACTAGCCGTATTCACGCGAGATCACGCGAGAATCCCGAACATACGCGAGTCCCCGCGATAAATTGTGTATAAAAGAAACAACAACAACAAACAGCTAACTTTGCTTCTCCGGCATGGGAGAGATTATAAAAAGGATCTGTTGTGTCTTAAATTATTGTGTGTTGTTCCACTTCAACAATTAGTCTCTCGTCGTTCATGTTGAGAATCTGCTCTGTTGAAATTGACGCGGTTTAGCAACGGCTCGCGTCAAAAGTGCTACGTAAAGATAGCGCTGCGGAGCGGAGAGACGCTGCTGAGACGTTGTGCAACGCGCCCGGTGTGAGTGGTCTCATTGATTATAATGGCAGCGATCAGCAACGGCTGACGCGACGCAGCCGTAACGCGCCGCTGACGTCCCCGGTGTGAGTTGGGATTTAGAGTTCTTCAAAAAAAATCTTCCTCGACTTCGTCGTGAATCAGTTGACTGACATGACATAGCAATGGCAGCACACTTGGATGACCATATCTTAAATAATAAATCATCCACTAAAAATAATTTAAGTATATTTACCTGTATTTATTTCTAGTTATACAGTACTTTCACACTAGTAAACTGTTCTTTATGTAAACTGATATGCTACCAGTGTGATTAGGAAGCTGGTAAAGCTGATTTATTATCTGTTTTACATCATTTCAGTTAATAAGTTATTATTATTATTATTAGGGCCAGGACTCGATTTAAAAAAAAACAAACAAAATAATTAGAGGCTTTGTAATTAATTAATCGAAATTAATCACATTTTTAATCGCAAATAAATATTTGACCTGAATTTTTTTCACATGGATTTTAGTATACCATTGAATAATGACTGAATACATAAGCTTAAGCAACCAAAACATTGGTTTGTTTTTTTCAAGCTGGTACTTAACCAACCGTGCTCTTATTGATGCTTCCATTCGTCTGTTTTTTTTAATTTTATGCCTTTTAAAGGGTAGGACAGATGAAAAGAGACAAAAAGCAGAGAGGGGGAATGACACACAGTAAAGGGCCGTCCAATGTGGGATTTGAACCGGGGCTGACTGCAGCGAGGACTGTAGCCTCTATACAGAGGCACCTGCACAACCCACTACACTACAGACCAGCCCATCTGTCCATCTTTTAAAACAACATGTCCCATCCATGGGGCCAACCAAAGCACCAGCTTCTTCGTTCATGTTTGACTATTGTGGTTTGTTTTTGTCATGAACGTTAGTTGGTGCTCCAGTATAATCCGTAATCGGTAAACGTTTCTCATCCAGTGAGAAACATTCTGCGGTGCAAAAATAAGTACGATTAAAATGCGTTCATTTTTTTAAGTGTTCATTTTTGTGTAATTAATTAATTAATGCGTTAAAGTCCTGGCCCTAATTATTATCATTAATATTAAATGATTAATATTAGGCTTGTGAATGGAATATATTTATCATTGTAAAAGAGCCATAAAATAAAATGTATAATGGCATCTGAATAAAAAATAATCACAAATTAATAATATAAACATATTATATATTTCATTGCATTTTGCTTGGATGAAAACTTTAAAAGCAACAGATTTGTTATATTTAACAAGGAGAGGATATACACTTTTATTAGAAAATTTACAGTGAAATTGGGGACATGTAGTTCCATACACTTCCACTAGGGGCAGTGTTCCGATTATACACAGATTGAGAAGGGGGAGGGGGAAGGGGGGGATTGTTCACACACACTCACAAATTATTTTTAGGGGACAGTGGTGATTTTAAGACAGAAACGCATGTTGGAGCACGTAGGTAATGACTATAATGAAATCTAATTGGGGACGGTAATTTTTGTCCCCAATTGAAAAGCCGTCCCCAATCAACTGGTGTGTATTCCAAAAAATGTCCCCAATTTTGGGTTAAGTCAACACACACACACACACCCTTTGCCCCAATTTGAGTTCTGTCCTGTCTCCTTTTACTGTCCATCTTTCCCATCCTTTTCTTTCTGTCTTACGTCCACCTCCCTGTACTTTTTCTTCTTTCCCTCTTACAAAATGCTTTCATTTCCTTCAGTCTGTAATCCACCGCGACTGGTTGAGTGAAATAGATAGAGGGGCAGATAGAGACAGACTGTTACATCACCAGAGTAGGACCCCAAAGCAGAGACGGAATACGGGAAGGTGTTTAACAAAAAGTCACTTTAATGTAGCAAGGTCCACACAAAAATAAAAATCAAACAAGTCAGAAGGCACTGCAAAAAGCCAAAGTCCACAAAAAACTCAAACATAAAGCGACCTTTTCAGGTGGAGAACCTCAGCCGAAGGAATCTTCTCTCGGGAGAACAAAGGAACCTGACATGCGGTTGGAGCACATGGGAAACAATACTCTGGCAGTGGAATCTGGGAAAGCCAGACCTAAAAAGGAGAGGGAAGAGGCTGATAGGCTGATAGGTAGGAAAAGGGAGGAGCCAAACACACCTGCACCAGCAAGAGAACAGGAAGGGGGAGGGGAGAAATAAAGAGCACCAACAAGGGAAAAATGACAGCAAAAACAGACAGAACCAAACCATGACAGTACCCCCCCCTCAAGGGACGCCTCCTGGCGGCCTGCCGGGCTTGTCCGGGTACCTAACATAAAAATCTCTAAGTAACACAGGGTCCAAAATCAGGGAGCGAGAAACCCATGACCTCTCCTCCGGGCCATAACCCTCCCAGTCAACAAGGTATTGAAAACCTCGACCTCGCCTCCGAACATCCAGGAGTTGCCGGACAGAGTACGCAGGGTGACCGTCGATGATCCGGGGGGGAGGAGGGGGGTCGGCTGGTGGGCAGAGAGGGCTGGTGGAAACAGGCTTGATGAGAGAGACATGAAAAGATGGGTGGATGTTGAGAGAGGGGGGTAACTTCAGTCTCACCACACTGGGATTGATGATGCGGTCAATGGGGAAAGGGCCGATGTATCTGGGAGTTAGCTTACGTGATTCCGTCCTGAGAGGTAGGTCACGGGAGGACAGCCAGACCTCCTGGCCTGGCTGGTACAGGGGAGCAGGAGAGCGACGACGGTCTGCCAACCTCTGGTTCCGAGCTGCTGTCCGGGTGAGAGCTGCCCGTGTCTCCCGCCAGACCTGACGGACACGCCGGAGATGCGCTTGGACGGAGGGAACGGCCACCTCAGCCTCCTGTGCAGGGAACAGTGGGAGCTGGAAACCATTAGCGGCCATAAATGGGGACATGCCAGTAGCCGAACACACCAGGGAGTTGTGGGCATATTCCACCCAAGGGAGGTGAATGGACCAGGAGGCCGGGTGGTGAGCAGCAACGCAGCGCAAGGCTGCCTCCAGGTCCTGATTTGCCCGCTCTGTCTGGCCATTGGTTTGAGGGTGGTATCCAGAGGAAAGGCTGGCAGATGCCCCCACCGCCTGGCAGAAAGCCTGCCAAACTCGGGAGGCGAATTGGGGACCTCTGTCTGAAACAATGTCCTGGGGGATACCGTGTAACCTGAAAACATGCAGAGTGAGAAGGTTAGCCGTCTCCAGAGCAGAGGGGAGTTTAGTCAGGGGAATAAAATGCACCGACTTGGAGAAACGGTCTACCACAGTTAAAATGGTGTCGTAGCCCTCAGAGGGAGGCAGACCGGTAACAAAGTCAACAGCAATGTGAGACCAGGGGCGGTGGGGAACAGGGAGGGGCCGAAGAAACCCAGCCGGAGCACGATGAGAGGCCTTACCGCGAGCGCAGACAGAGCAGGCAGAGACATATTCCCTGGTATCAGCGGACATAGAGGACCACCAGAAACGCTGTTGGAGCAAGGACAGAGTTCGATGTACACCAGGATGGCATGCCACCTTGGAGGCATGTCCCCACTGGAGCACGGGGGTACGGGCAGATGGGGGCACAAACAGCCGGTCAGGAGGGCCACCCTCAGGAACTGGATGGTCAGCCAGGGCCTCCTGGACCAACCGCTCGACCTCCCATCTGGCCGCTCCCACCACGCAGGAGGGTGGCAGGATGGTGTCCTCAGCAGGATCCTCAATGAAAGGAGAAAACTGTCGAGAAAGGGCATCGGGCTTGGCATTTCTGGAGCCAGGCCGGTAGGTCAGAGTGAAGTTAAAACGTCCCAGGAACAGAGCCCACCTAGCCTGGCGGGAGTTAAGCCTGCGAGCAGAACGGAGGTAAGACAGGTTTTTATGGTCAGTCCAAACAACAAACGGGAGAGTGGAGCCCTCCAGCCAATGCCTCCACTCCTGCAGAGCCAGCACCACTGCCAGTAACTCCCGATTTCCCACATCATAGTTGCTCTCTGCAGGAGTCAGGCGGCGGGAGAAGAAGGCACAGGGGTGCAGCTTCTGGTCGGAAGAAGAGCGCTGAGAAAGGACAGCCCCCACCCCAGTGTCCAAAGCATCCACCTCCACCACAAACTGAACAGCTGGATCAGGGTGACACAACACAGGAGCAGACGAGAACAGACTCTTTGGCCTAGTGAAAGCAGCATCGGCATCCAGGGACCATACAAAAGGAGATTTAACAGATGTTAAACAGGTTAGGGGAGCAGCAACACGACTGTAATTCCGGATGAACCGGCGGTAAAAGTTGGCAAACCCAAGGAATCTCTGCAGCTGTTTTCTTGTGGTGGGAGTAGGCCATTCCTCCACAGCCTTAATCTTGGCTGGGTCTGATCTGATCTGCCCCCTCTCCACCACAAAGCCCAGGAAGCTGACAGAGGCAACATTAAAAACACATTTCTCTGCCTTAACAAAAAGCTTGTTCTCCAGGAGTCTCTGGAGGACCAGCCTGACATGTTGAACGTGTTCCTGTTGGGAGCGAGAGAAAATTAAAATATCATCAAGATAGACAAACACAAATCGATTGAGCATGTCACGTAGGACATCATTAACAAGACGCTGAAACACTGCAGGAGCATTCGTTAGTCCAAAATGCCTTTTACAAGATATTCAAAATGACCCAGCGGGGTGTTGAAACCAGTCTTCCATTCGTCCCCCTCCTTAATCCTCACCAAGTGATAAGCGTTTCGCAAGTCCAGCTTGGTGAAGATGGTGGCCTGGTGGAGAGGAGTGAAGGCTGAGTCGAGGAGGGGGAGAGGGTACTTATCCTTAATGGTTATCTCATTCAACCCTCTGTAGTCAATGCAGGGCCGAAGAGTCTTGTCCTTCTTGTCTACAAAGAAAACCCCCGCCCCCATAGGTGAGGAGGAAGGACGGATTAGTCCAGCAGCCAGAGAGTCAGAAATGGCCTCCATAGCCTCCCGTTCCGGCCTGGAGAGGTTATAGAGCAGGGGTGTCAAACTGTTCCACAAAAGGGCCGTGTGGCTGCAGGTTTTTTTTTGCAGACGGGGGGATAGATAGATAAATAGAGAGAGATAGAGACACAGATGCACAGCAGCAGTAAATCATTAACCAACTATAAACTGTAGTGGAGATATGGTAGCAATAATTACAGTAATGCTATATATGCTAAGCCTAATTTAGTAATTATGAATGATTTGTGTGCTACTAAGCAAGTTTTCATTCAGTGTTTTCATAAAATGCTTATTTTTATGCATTTTTTTGTCTGCGCAGGTTTGTTGTTGACCCTTTTACAAACTCTGCACTCACTAGTAGTCTCCAATATCATTTAAATGCAGCCAGATGCTGCTACTTTTTCAGCTTTCACCCGTTTTTCCTCGTTACTCACTTTTTTCTTCACTGTCTCTATTGCTGTTGTATGTACCTGGTACAACACACAATGATATGACCCTAGTTTGATTGCCCCCCCCCATCTCCCCCTCTCCCTCCCATTGGGGAGAGAGCCTGTGCCCAAGCTCTTGTCAGTCATGACAAAAATTGGCTCTTAGAGCCGGCTGGTTTGCAAATGAGACATCACTACTCTGCAGTCCAACCCATCCCAATCCATCTCAACTTTAATTTGAATCATTGCCCTGTTGAAAAAAAAAAAAAAGAGTATCCCACTTAATAGACCTCCATGTCTTAAACTAATGATGGGCAGTTGTTTCTCTTTACTTGTGAGAAACAACAGCCCATCATTGCCGTAATATGAATTACTACAGTAGTTGAACAGGGCTATTTACTGTATGCATAGAACAAAACGGATGGTTAAACACATTAAGAATTCCATTAAATTAATTTTGACAGTGCACATCTGACAATTGAAATTCAAGATGATGACTTCATGAGGCTGATTGAGAGAATGCCAAAAGTTTGCATAGCTGCCATCAAAGAAGAGGTGGTTACCTTGAAGAGGCTAAAATATAAAATATTTATTTTGATTACCACATAATTCCATGTGTGTCTTCAGTATTAATTTGTAATGTATGATTGGTGCTATAAATATCTAAGATGAAATAAAATACATACACTGAAGTAAAATTCAGTTATAGCAATGAAGAAAATGTATATCAGTGTAGTCAGTGCAGTGAGTGCTGTCATGTTGTCCTAAGCTAGACTGAAATCTGTCCAAAAGGCCAGTTCAACTTAAAAAAGCATTGAGTTGAATAAAAACAGCTCTCTTAATAGTACTTTCCTCCATGCAGGTGACTGTGACTGTGTACTGCAAAGACAAAGTAAGTTGACTGTTGTAATGCTAGATTTTTGAGTAAGTACTTGCCCAACCTGCTGTTTTCTGTTGTATTAACCCATACCTAATGTTAGAAATCTTATTTGAAACTTTAAAGTACCTAAACTGTATGAGTTCAGAGTGACTGGTAGTTTTAGCAGAAATGACTCAGCTTGTTATCCCTGAACTTTTGTCCTATTTATTTACTGTCAAATAAGTGATCAATTTCTTAGTGATTTCATTTCCATGTTGAGATGGTCAGTTTTCCTGTAAGCTTCCTGACCTTATTCTGTACATGACAGCCAACAAAGATGGTAATTTCCATAATCTCATCATGGCGGCCCTCCATTTATATCTAATATTGACTAGAGTTGATCACAGAAAGGTCATCAGCCTGGCCATCTTCATCAGAGCCGTTTCTTGCCATATGCAGACTATGCGGCTGCACAGGACCCTGCAGCCACCAGTGGGCCCCAAGCTGCAAGTCCTACCTGTCTTTATTTGTAGCCAGGCAAACCCCCCATTTGTTGCGTGAAATAAGTCATAAAATCACCTTTGGGCTGGGCTGTCATGCTGGTAGGTATGACAGGAGAGAGCCGCCCACTATGGTAAACGGACTGTACTTAACACCTTTCTAGTGTTCTGACCATTCAAGCACTTTTACACAACATATCTCATTCACCCATTCACAAACTGATGGCACAGCCTTCAGGAGAAATTTGGGGTTCAGTATCTTGCCCAAGGACACTTTGACATGCAGACTAGAGGAGACGGGGATCGAACAGCCGATCATCTGATTAGTAGGGGTGGGCATGTCGATCTAAATATCTATAGTATCTATACCAAGGTGAGAATTGGTATCAGATCGATACTAGCAGGATGCGATCAATACTTCTCTTCTGTTGTCCAGCAATTTACTTGAATTTCCTCAGAGCGCCGCTTCTCTGTGCAAACAGCACACCCCTCAGTGTCAGTATCGACGATACTAGCCCTGTATTTACTTGGGATCGGATCTATACCAAAATTCCCAGTATCGCCACCCCGACTGATTAGTGAATGACCCACTCTACCGCCGAATAACCGTAGACACCAATTACAACAGCATCAAAATGGACTTATGTGTGTGGTGCAGAAAAACGGAAAAATAAGAAAACTGTTCACATGATAAAGGTAAGGCTTTTGCTCATGATGTGGGGTGGAAGGGGGAGACAATGTTCAGCTAGCCTCAGATAAATGTTACAGTAGCTATCTCCGCTAGCGGCTACAATTGTTTGCATGTAAATAAAGTCAGCTTTATCCAGAGTTTGCTTTACGAAATTGACTCAAGTGACAACCGTTGTGCCGAAATATGGCTCACATTATACTTGGTAGAGTGTGCGTGGTCGGGCAAACATACACAATGGCTGCAATATCGTTGTCCAGTGGGTGTTGTATATCAAACATAGACCTATGCTATTTTATAAAAAAAAAAAAAACGATTATTATCAGTTATATGTAGTAGTGGTAGTATAGCAGTGGATTATTCATGTAGCAGTATGAATTTTAAAAGTATCACTGTGCTCAGAAAGTTTGTCCAATTCTCTGCTCTATTGTATTTTTATGTACTGTGGTTTGGTTACTGGACAACTCTGCGGACTTAGTTTAAGTTGAACAAACCTGCCTTTATTCTCACAGTAGAGTTAAGTTTTGATTGCATTATTTTCTAATTCAAAAGAACCATTGTAACACTACTTTAAGTCAATTTAAAGTGTACTATACTGCATAACACTAGTTCTACCCTCAGTAACAATACAGGTTAAGACCATATCCTCAGTTAGATGCAAGTTGTCCACTTTGTCATGCACTGCAAAATATATGCTTTATATTTATATGAGTGATGAGCACCAGATGATATATCTGGTGCTCATTTACCTTCATATTTATTACTTTAACAAATATAATGTGGAGATAAACACAGAAAAAGTCTGAAAGTGATGACCTTGAAACTGGTAGCTTTCAAGGGACCCTGTATATTGTAATGTTTAATATAAAAAACACATTCAGAATTTTTGCATTAGTGCAACACAGCTGCAGTTATATGATAAATATTTACTTCTGATCACTTTTGTTCGGTAGGAGGAGGAGGAGCAGCTTTTGTCTTTGCAGGAGCAATTTACAAATATTTGGAAGGTCCAGTCCAAGCAGAGTCAGAGGGATCGTCAACAGCTCCTGACCAGCAAACAGCAACATGATTATATAACTATACTTAGTTTTTAGTTTTTTATTGCTTGCACATGAATATGGAGGCTTGTCCATTGTATTTGTATTTATTTGAGTAAGTTATGTTTTTTTCTAACTGTTTTGGATTTGTGGGAAAGTTTTTTTTTTAATGTTATGTCACCTTGCTTTCAAAGTTTATGATAAACATTTTTCAGAAGATCAAAACTTAGACTGTTGCATCGCCACATATCTGAAAAGGTTAGGAGTCTCTCCCTCATGTCAGACTCTTATACCTTGTATAGACTCGCCTCCTCAGCCCCCTCCTTTACCCAAGCACGCTGACCCTTGACCTCCAAGGGTCACCCAGGCCTGAGCGCCAGTACAGACTGCTTTATACAAGGCTAGCTCTGAGGTAATGAGCTTGCCAAAGCTTAGCTTAGCTGCACTGTGCTTTCGAAAACAATAATTAGAGCATATCTGCACCAGACAACAGCCTTAAAGGTGCCATCTTTCCCTCAGGGTGCTACAGTAATCCCACGTTTTAGGAGGATGAAGACTGTCCCCCTAATCTGCTTGTACTTCATAACCCCACAGTCATATCATTAATATTGTATTATAACCAGTTACCGGTTACTATGACAAACTACCATGACACATACAGAAATTACAACCACAACTAATGCAATGAATTTTAATAATATAAACATAGCTACTTCAATACCCACCATAACTGTGATGGTTGCACCTGCTAACAAAGCTGATTTGAATGTTGGTACCCTGCTGCACTCACCTCAGTTTGATAACGATAAGTCACAATGGAAAAAAGTAAATCAAGTAACAAATCTGAAAAGTATTGTAAAATATTGCAATGCAAATTCTAAATCAGGAGATGTGATGTGCATTACCTTTAGCAAGGGGACTGAGAAAAGTCTAAATAGAAAGATGAATTATGGAGACATAATTAACTTAAACCATCAGGCCAAAATTTGAATTAATTTATCTTGAAAAGTTTTCACACAAATCTTCTCAAATTTACTGACAACATTAATGACCACGAGAGTGTGTACCATAGTGGTTTTGGTGATGATACGACCTTTCCTGTAGCGCCACCATCAGGTCAAACTTTGAGTTTTAGAGTTAGTGCATCTTGAAAATCTTTCATCCAAATCTTTTCTAATTTGGGGTGCACATTCATGACTCTCACAGAATGAACCATATTGATTGATGGTGACCTGATTTATACACCCCTGCCAAAATAAGCAAGCCAATGTAGGCTTCCAAATCAGCTACATCCAAGTCTCTCCAACTGCCCCCATACACACGCTTCAAGCACAATATTTTCAATTGATGGTGTTATGAAGAGTTCAAATAATGATTTGATGTCTTCAGTGTGGCTGATTGCAAATCTGATGGGGCCTGGAACCATTTTGATAACATTAGTAGCACTAAGTCTACCCTGCTGTTGATATGGGGAAAGATGTTATCTTTCCATTAGGAAGGTATCCTTCAGCATCTGTATAAAACACTCTGGGTTCTCAATTGACTCCAATATAAACCCATTTGCAGAGGTAAGAGACGCTCAGAGCAGAGGCTACAGCTGTTCATTCTCTCCAATAATAACCCAATCACAGTGATACATGACAATGCAAGCTACAATCTGAACAGAGGACTCTCTGCCTGGAACTTTTTTTCTCACCATTTTAAGGTTTTCTCTTAATGATATCATCAACATTTCTCAACACTATCAAGGGTCACTGATAATTCAACAATAAGATAGCTTCATGTTGTTGTCCTCGTGATTTTCTTCTCCTTCGATTCTGAGAAATAAAGTTTTATTGGTATGTTTTGGATAGCGGCCTACAGTACAGATAGGCCTATTTATTATTACCCATAATCCTCAACCAGCGTTGCTATGGAGATGACAATGCCACAGGACGATCCCGCATTGAAATCACACAATGTTTTCCAAACTGTTTCAGGATCTGAGAGTGAACAGATGTAACGTACAGAATGCTTTGTTAGGTTTATTGTTTTATTTTCACGTGTAAAACACATTTTTAGATTCATTCAAATCATGTTTTGGACGTGCTGAGCTCGAGACATTATAAACAATCACTTGCCACCAGTGTTTGCAAAGGTTGATGGGAGAACGAAGAGACCCCTCGGTGGCATATTGATTCTGATGCAGTGTACATAAAAAATATATGATGTACATTACAGAAAGACAGAGACTGATTTTGATTCACTGAAGTCTTGGAAACTGTTTTCAGAAAATGTTTAAAGCAAACAAAGTGTCAGGTTTCTGAAGCAGTTTAAGGCATTTAAAAATGGCTAACGTCATCTTGCTAGCTAGGTAGAGCACGGTAAAGACTGCCTGTGGCTACGGCAGCGATTTAATACGCCAGTACAATTTGCTGGTGATTGATGCAGTCTGTTACATAGATTAAAAGGAGTTCCACGTTTGCTAATATGAAATGTCCTGGCTCAAAAGAACCTCACGTGGTGCATAATGCTGAATTGTAGTGTGCAGTTCATGTAAAATAAGACTTAAGTGAGCACTATGCTAACGTTAATTGCACATTTCAGACTTGGCTAACTTTATCGTCTCAGCACAAACACTGAAAATCATTTGACTGCTTCTGAAATCTCTTTCCTGTTTAGTTTGAAAAATGAGTGACTCAGGTGATCCTGATGATTTGGAGTTAGAGGAGAGCTTCAGGGTGCTTTCAGGATGTGGAGGTAATGTTATCTATAACTACTTTTATTATTTATTAATTTTAATGAATTAATTATTATTTATTTATTTTTGTAGTGTACGGAAACAGCTGTTCAAGAGGCCACACTCTTGTCTATTGTTTCTATGAAATCAGCAGAGGGGGGGACAAAGTCATTGTTATGGAAGTCACAAGTAAGTCTCAAGTCTTTGCCCTCGAGTCCCGAGTCAAGTTGAGTCAAAGATGAGGCAAGTCCCGAGTCGAGTCAAAAGTCAAAGCCAGCAAGTCTCAAGTCGAGTCCAAAGTCCTACCATTTTAGTTTCAAGTCAGTTCGAGTCCTCTTACCACAGAAATAAAATTTATACAAATCATATGTCTGTAAGATCTGTATTTATTTAAACCTCTTTTTATACAGTAACATTAATAAATAAAATACAGTAAAACAATTAATGAAAATTTAATTTTCACAAAAAATGCTTGTATTTCAAAAGCATATTGCACTAGAACTATGCACAGCAACTTCAGTCCTGTATTGCACACTAAATTTCACCTTAAATTAAAAAAGGGTCCTTTTAGCCATTACTTTTTCCAACAAAAAACTTCAACCCCCAAAATGATAAGAATTAGCAAAAAAGTGGACCAAAATGCGAATATAACTGGAATGCATCCATAGTGACACTAGTAGAGGGCAACAGAGAGAGCTGTGTGGACAGGTGATGTGCAGAGAGCGAGTGTGTGAGTGTGTGTGCACATGCGTGCTGTGGAAAGGTGGAGGGAGGCCCCTATACTGCATTGCATTTGTGCACTGTTGTTGGGGATGCAGAATGATGCCACCATGGCTGAAAACTCGCTCCACTGGAGCACTAGAAGCAGGCACTGCCAAGGCTCGGATGGCTACTTGAAAGAGTGAAGGAAGAGTCTTACTGTTCAGTGCCCAGAACAAAAGGGCATTCTGTCCCTCTGTCATGTCAATGTAGTGACTTAGCTGTACTGCTGGTGGGGTCCTAACATCCCTTTTCTGCCTCTTATGGTATGCAGCAAACAGCCCTTCTCCTTCCACGTCCTCTAGTTCTACTTCTAATTTAAAAAAAAAACATGTCACAACAGCAAAAACAAAAGAGCTCTTATTACCACTGATGTTGGGGATACTGTGCAAGACTGAAAATTGTTGTTGTTAAAGTCAGATTAATAACACATTAGTTCCTAGATAAGATTAAGATGAAATTATTTTAAGTTGCATTGCAAGTCAATAATATTTACCTTTAACTCGTTGCGCCACCTCTGCCTTGATGTCACAGTTGACCAGCACATGGGGCTCAATCCACAGCAGACAAAAAGGCTGGATCCAAGGCAGCTGCTTTCAGGTAGACTGTGTCTGAAAAGGGAGCAGTAATTTTTATAGCCAAACGAAACTATCTTTGGTATCATTTTGCCATCTGGTGCGTTGTTGCTTGTTATGCTTCACTGGTTGTCTTGCAATGTGCCTGCTTAGATGCTGTGAAGTCAAAACAATGCGGGTCTACAGTGACTGGATGTCGTGCAGACAGAGCTCGTGCTCTCTGCGTGCATACAGGTGGCGCGACTGTGTGAATATTTTTTTTCCCAGTTGTCATGGGAAGTAGCAAGTCTTCTCAAGTCAAAAGGCGCAAGTCCAAGTGAAGTCACGAGTCACTGATGTTAAAGTCCATGTCGAGTTGCAAGTCTTTGTATATTTTGTCAAGCGAGTCTGAAGTTATCGAATTCATGACTCGAATCTGACTCAAGTCCAAGTCACATGACTCGAGTCCACACCTCTGGAAATCAGCTCGTATTTACTTAATTTGAAATTCCATGTTTAATCATGGACCGTATTCAAAGTGCTGCATTTTGTTTGTTTTGTTTGTTTGTTATATTGTGTAGAATGAGGAACAGAGGGAACCTGATCCAGAGCCTATCTGATGGAAACAACATGACAGACATGGAATGTTACTCCTCAAAGTCTGTCAGAGAGAGACGCAGCAACACGAGGGGTTTTGCAGCCTGCATCAAACGTTTTACCAGCAAATAGGTACAGTGTATAAGTCCTATGCATTCCTTACTATTTACTATGGGTGGGTGCGGTAATGTGGACAATTGGACTTGTCTAACTAATTTTTTATTATGTGTTACCTGTAGAAATGCCAGGCACTTCACCTGGCAGACTTGTGGCTCTCACAGTAAGTGGCCTTTTTGTTGCACACTGCATACACAATAGACGTCTTTACAGATTTCTGTGCATATTGCACTTTGCTGTCTTGCTTTGGGATTATGGTCCACGGTATATGTGGGCACCTGTCAAAAGGTCATTTGGATTTACCAGAAGGCTTAAAAATCAATGTGAAAAAAATGTCTTTGTTGAGCCATGACTGAATTTGTAATTTTGTTTTCAGCTCGTAATGTCAAATTTGCCAAATTTAATGAAGTCGCATGCATTCTGTCCATCAATGTTTATGATGACGTACACATATACTAATACTACTGGACATGAATGTTCTGTTGTTTCTGTCCTATACTTTAAAGAATGGCAAAACATCAGCAGATATCAGATCAGCGGTTAGCTTCTTGGAGTGGGTTACTGTGAAATCTGAGGCTGAATGCTGAACTGAGTGATCACAGTTTTATGTACAGTACTCACGCTCCTTAATGTTACTCTCACTTAGAAACTGATCAACTGAATCACAGGAGGCAACACGAGATTCATAAGGTCATCTTGAGTGAGACAGAATGCTTGGCAGCTCCTGATGACTACAACAAGCTGTCTGAACCATCAAGACAAACTGTGTCTATTGATGCCCTCATCCAGACTGACATTTGCCTTGGCAGAACATAAGAAGCACAAGTATGCTGTATGCTCTTCATGTTAAAATATTTCAACTGTATCACCTTTAAACAAATATCCAGTATCTGAGCAGTAGTTGGAGGTTCTGTTCTTGAATCATATTATGCTACTATGTGAGGTGTGACTAGTTGAGGTCTGCAGCTAACACTACCCTCTCCGCTATAAAGAAAGGCTTGGTTACAGGATCCTAAATCCTTGTGTTATATAGTGAGCTCACTTTCATTACTGACTTTATTTTTGATATTCTCTTTTTACAGCCTCTCTTGCTGACATGTCTGAGGATGCACAGAAGGGACTCTGTGCATGATTTCAGCACTTCTGATGAGCAGGTGTTAGTTCACCTCCTGGGCACTGCCGGAGCCCTAACTACTTGCTGGGCATTGCTCAGAGAGGCTGCCCATCACTCCACCATCTCTCTCTCCGCATGTCTGTGAGCCCTTGTATGTGTGCGTGTCTGTGAGCATGTCTATGAGCCCATATATGTGAGTTCAGGGTTAAAATGCATGTAAAATAATAACTTAGTGAAAAAAGAATTTACCCATTGAAGGATTAATTAAGGACTGAGTGTGTCTCTTCTTAATGTGATTTTTACTTTTTAGGTAAAGGCCATTATTAACAGTTATTTAGGGCCTTTTTATGCCTTTAATGATAGTACAGCTGAAGATAGACAGGAAGCAGAGAGAGGGAGAGTGACACGCAGTAAATAGCCGTCCGATGCGGGAGTCGAACTGGGGCCAGCTGCAGCAAGGACAATCAGATGACTGACATATGCCGCATCATAGGCACAACAACAGCAGATTTAAACAGAAACAAAGCAGATTGATGATCACCACAGAAAATGTCTTGCTTGAGCTGCCTGTTACTGTCTGTCACGTAATGGCTAGCACTAATGCCCTGCTGCTCTGCTGTCTCTGTCTGTCATTTTAGACCGAGAAGTTCAAATTCAGTCCAATAACTGCTAAAATGGCCACCACTGGCCTTCTGCCTGCTGGCCTCTGCCTGCCGGCCCTAATCAGCAGAGCAGTTACTGCACCTGTTAGAATGTCAGTTGGAAATGCTGACAGAGAGAGAGAGAATGCTGAGACCACGCCACAAACAGGAAGAATTTCTGGCCAAACTGTATTTCCAATCATTGAAGTGACTTAACTTTGGGCATCTTGAGCCCTTCCTGAACGTCTAGATATCACAGTTTTCAACCATGTACAATGACTATACCATTTCCAGTGATATGCTTAGCACTCTGGATGATAATCGGGTTTCCAAGACTGAAGATTTTTTAAGCAGTTTTAATTCTGCCTGCATGGATATCCTTGATTCTGTTGCACCTTTTAGAACAATGCGCTTAAAAGCACGTACGGAACCGTGGCTTAACGACTCTGCGCGCGCTCTCAGGCGCTCATGTCGGCGCGCTGAGAGAAAGTGGAAAAAAGATAAGCTCCATGTCTCTAAAGAAGCTCTTCAAGAAATGTTGTCTGTCTACCAAAGTGCTGTTAAGGCTGCTAGAATGGATTATTTTTCTAGCCTTGTTTCTTGCAACCGTCACGAGCCCCAAGTTCTTTTTAACATTTTTAACTCCCTTGTAAACCCTTGTGATATCTCTCCGGTTGTACCCTCGCTGGCCCTGTGTGAGAATTTTCTGAAATTTTTTATCGAAAAAATCTCTGCTCTCAGGCCACCTGCCTTCTCTTCTGTAGGCCCTAGTTATGACCTCATTGTTCCTCCTTTACATGTTATGTTCGATCAGTTTGAACCTGTATCCCTCCCTGCACTGGCAAATGTAGTTCAGCATTTGCGACCTACAAACTGTTCATCAGACAGCATCCCCGCTCGTCTTTTTAAAGAGGTATTCAATACAGTGGGCTCTGATATACTTTTATTTATTAACTCCTGCCTTAGCACTGGATGTGTTCCAGCTGCTCTCAAACATGCTGTTGTGCAGCCTCTTATCAAAAAGAAGAATCTGGATCCCTCTGTGCTATCTAACTTCAGGCCTATCTCTAAGTTACCATTTCTGTCAAAAATCTTAGAGAAAGTGGTTTTTAATCAGATCCAATCATTCCTAGTGGTCAACAACATCTATGAGAAGTTTCAGTCTGGTTTTAAACCATCACATAGCACAGAGACAGCACTACTGAGAGTTTTTTATGATATAATGGTAACTGTTGACTCAGGAAACCCCGCTATGTTAGTACTCCTTGATTTGACAGCTGCTTTTGACACTGTGGATCATGGGATTCTTTTAACACGATTAGAACAGTGGGTGGGCATCACTGGCTCAGCTCTCTCTTGGTTCCAGTCTTATTTGACTGGTCGGAGTTTCTCTGTGGAGCTTGGTGAATTCTCCTCATCCTCAGCTCCCCTTACTTCCGGGGTTCCCCCAGGCTCCATCCTCGGGCCAATTCTCTTCTTGCTATATATGTTACCATTAGGGTCAAAGTACAATCTCTCTTTTCATTTTTATGCCGACGATGTCCAAATTTATTTGCTTTTGACATCTAAATCGAATGCTTCTGTACAGACTGACTGTACTGTACTGTACTGACTGTATAAACAATGTAAAATCCTGGATGGCATCAAACTATCTCCATCTTAATGCTATAAGACTGAAATTATAATGTTTGGATGTAGTCTTGCCGACTTTCCTGCTGACTTTGTGGGCCCCCTTAAAGCAAACATTCAGTCCTCTGTTAGAAATCTTGGCATAACATTTGATGACAGGCTGAAATTTGACCACCAGATTGGTTCGGTCGTAAAAAACAGCTTTTATCACTTGAGGATTTTAGCAAAAGTTAAAGGATACTTGCCATATAGAGACCTGGAGACTGTAATCCGTGCCTTCATTAATTCACGATTAGATTACTGCAACTCACTCTACTCTGGCCTGGACCGCTCACTCTTGAACCGCCTGCAGTTGGTGCAAAATGCTGCTGCCCGTCTCCTTACCGGCACACGCAAGCGTGACCACATATCCCCTGTCTTGGCGTCCCTACACTGGCTCCCAGTTGCCTTTAGAATAGATTTTAAAATTTTACTGTTTGTTTTTAAAGCTCTTAACGGCCTAGCCCCACAGTATCTGGTCGAGCTTCTTAATATCCACACCCCAGCCAGAACACTGAGATCCTCCAGCAATCTGCTATTGGTCGCCCCTAAAACCAAACTAAAGACTAAAGGTGATCGAGCCTTTGTGGCGGCGGCCCCTAGGCTCTGGAATAACTTGCCCTGGCACATCCGGTCTGCTGAATCCGTTGAGGTTTTTAAATCTTGCCTAAAAACACATTTTTTCTCTCTGGCTTTTATTCAAGTCTGAGGATCCTGCCTCTTGTTTGACTTTTCAATTTTGCTTTGTATGTATTGTATTGTATGTATTTTATTAACTTGTACAGCACTTTGGTCAACCTCGGTTGTGTTAAAAGTGCTTTATAAATAAAGTTTGAGTTGAGTTGAGTTTGTGTGTAAAAAATATGACCTATTAAAAATCGATTCAAAGAAAGGTTACTTCTGCTTTCCTCCAGAAATTTTCCCGCCTTTTTAACATGGCAGTCTATGGGCCAAAACTATAATACCGACAGCTTTCGTAGATGAATCACAGTGAGAAGACAAATTTTCCTACGTTTTTATGCATAAATTATGTCTGTAGTGTGAAATTTGTGGCCATAGGAGCACTTTACATTTTATTTTTTGACCGATTTTTTTCTCTCCTCCACACTCTAGCTTATGATGTCATCCACTCTGGCAAAAACATCCCGCGCAATACACACCCATTATAAACCCGGAAATTTGACCAAAAACCTTCTCACCTTTGAGCCTTGATAGTTTAAAAACGGTAAAAGGTGTCGATAAGTGAAGTGAATCGATGAAGAGAAGGCAAGAGTACCTCCATTTTAAAGTTTAAATGAAGTCTCTTGGTGAAAGCAGTTCATTTTTGAAAATGTCTGTTGAAATTTTTTTTTCAGGGTTTTCCATTCATTCCTATGAGAAATTTTTTGCTGTTTTTCGCGAAGTTATTCATGATAAATTCATGACTTTCTTACACAGCATGGGATTCGGGATGAAAACCCACGTTTTTATATATCATTTGTTGGGGTCCTCTGGCCAGTTTGGGCTGCATTTTTCGGTGAAAAAGGGCGGAAAATGAATAATAAAAATGCCATGAAACACGCAGAAGATTAATAGTTGCCTCGTGTCTATGGCCCTCGGCATTCATAATCACGTTTTGGACACAATAAATGCACCATGTAAACATTTTAAGGAACGTATTAATTGTTACTTTTTGTCTTAATTGTCAAACTGAGTTTTACATTCACTTGTCCTCTACCAGCTGTCACGTGACTGGCAGATGAACGGTTTGTAGTGGCAATGCGAAAAAAACAAAAAAGCCACTTGAGGGGAAATTGAAGTCCTTTGTAACTCGCTGTGGTGGCAAAAAATCAGATTTTCCAAGAAATAATGCTTTGATGTTTTATTACTGCAAATTAATAACTACAAAAAGAGTCCGGGTGTACTAAATAAATTAATGAATGATCGATGATTTAAACTGTGCTCATTAACTTAACAAAGCTGAAGTTATCCAGTAAAACGCACAGCACCTTTTTTCTATACACACACACACACACACACACACACGTGCACGCGGTTACAAAACTGTGTGGCTTCTCTACTTCCTAGTGATTTTCCCCTGCCACCTATCACCCATGACTCCCCTTTCTAACCTTCACCCCTGATTTCATTCACGTGTGAATCGGTCAGCTGTGCAGGTGACATCACAACCACAACATACCGCATTACCACACCCACATTACCATACATACCGAATTGGCTACAACACACCGGCCCCTAATTGTTACTGTACAACAACACAACAATTCGACAACATATAACAATGGAGCCAATTAAAAGGTCCATAATGCACAAGTGTGCTCAGTCCACATTCTTCACGAATGTGTCCATCAGATCAGATGTAACCCCACTGTTGAGATATGAGGCGTACATCAGTGTTTATTCAGCTTCTTGCAGAAGACAAATCTTGGTGACTGGCCGCTCCAAGATGTTATACTTGGTTTGGACCTTGACGGATCGTACGAGTCCCTGTACGTCAGGAAAGGTCTGCAGTACCTTCCCCAACAACCAGGATCCACGAGGGGCAGTATGATCTGCTACGATAACAATGTCTCCTGTAACAAAGCATCTTCTGTCTTTTGTCCAACGATGTCGTTCCTGTAACAGTGGCAAGTACTCCCGAATCCAGCGATGTCAAAAAAGGTCTGCTAGAAATTGAATTTGTCTCCATCGCCGCTTGGTGTACAAATCCTCTTTCTTAAAGAGCCCAGGACGTAACACAGGTTTGCCTTTCATCAAAAGGATATGATTGGGAGTCAGAGGTTCAAGATCATGAGGGTCAACTGAAATCTTTGTGAGGGGACGGTCATTTAGTATGGCTTCCACTTCACATAGAAATGTCTGCAGTCCTTCGTCATCCACACTTTGCTGATGAAGTACTGAATTCAGCACTTTTCTGACCATACGAATGGTCCTTTCCCACACTCCACCATGATGGGATGCAGCAGGAGTGTTGAAGCTCCATTTTATTCCAGACTGAAGCAATGCGTTTTGAATTTTCTTATGATTAAGAGCAGATAATGCTTCTCTCAATTCCCGTTCTGCTCCCACAAAGTTGGTTCCATTGTCTGATCTGATGTGTTTTACTTGACCTTGTCTGGATATAAATCTCCGCAGTGCACTAATGCAAGAACTTGTGTCCAATGAATATGCCATTTCCAAATGCACTGCCCTGCTTGCCATGCAAGTGAAGATAACACCATAACGTTTAATGAGACTGCAGCCTCTCTTTACTGCAAAAGGACCAAAATAATCCACACCCACAGTTGTGTGTTCTTTTGGCAAAACTGCCATCTTTTGTTCGCCTAGCTTTCCCCTGTAGCGTCTGCAAATGACGCAGGAAGAGATGATTTTTCTTGCAGCAGCATTTGCGCTGGTAATCCAGTACTGCTGACCAAGTCTGGAAAGCAGGTGATTCCTTCCACAATGTCCTAACTGTTCATGAATGTGACGTAAAATCAGAGTGGAGATGTGTTGATCTTTTGCAAGGATGACTGGATGTTTTATTTCACCAGACATCGCAGCTTTACTAAGCCTCCCTCCCACTCTCAAAAGCCCATTCCTTAAAACTGGATCAAGTTTGTAAAGCTGACTGTTTTTCTTGACTCCAGATGTTCCATTTTTCAAAGCAGCTATTTCATCACTGAATTTGTCCTGTTGACAATACTGGATGATGGCTCTCTCAGCAGCGACAACATCCTCAGGAGACAAGATTTGATTCCTCAGTGTAGCTTTAAATCTATGCACCTCATCTTCCACTTTCTTCTTTTGCTGAGGTAAATCAAGTCCACTGTTCAACACTAAAGCTTGTACTTCTTTTCTCTTTTGATTTAACAACTGAATCATGTTTCTCACCCGGAGAAACCATGCAACTGAAATCTTTAGCGTTCTCCATGACGAGAAATAAGCTATCAGCCGATCAGTTGCATTTTGTCCATCCTGGCTGAGAACAGCATCTGCTGCATTTGGTGCATCTTTAATAACAACAGTATTTACTGTAGCTTCTCTTCTGACCTCTGGGTCGTCACTTGTCATAGAAACAGATTCCACGATGTTAATAGGCCATTCTCTTTTACTCCTGAAGAGAAAGTCTGGGCCATAGATCCATCTGCTGTGTGCGTCAGCTGGGTTCTGCTTGGTATCAACATAACGCCACTGTGAAACAGCAGTGGCTTCTCTTATCATGGATATCCTATTAGCCACAAAAGTACGAAAACGCTTTGTTTCATTCCTGATGTACTTGAGTACAGTTGTGCTGTCAGTCCAGAAGACAGAGTTTTCCAGCTCCAGTAGCAATTCTGCTTTCAACATCATGTCAACTCGAACTGCAAGCACTGCAGCTGTAAGTTCCATCCTGGGAATAGTCACCTTCTTTACTGGAGCAACTCGTGCTTTTCCTAGAATGAAACCCAAATGAATCTTCTCTTTGTCATTTTTCATCCTCAGGTATGAAACAGTAACATAACCATCTTCGCTGGCATCGGAAAAGTGATATAGTTGGGCACTTATGAGTTGTCCAAACTCTTTAGGTTTTATGCATTGTGGCACACTAAATGTGCTTAGTCTTTTTAAGTCCTTTAGCCATCCCATCCATTGCAGCTGATAGTTTTCGGGCAGGTGATCATCCCAACTGTAGCTCAATTTACAGAGGTGTTGCATCATCAGCTTAACAGGTAAAATAAAGGGTGCTAAGAATCCAATGGGGTCAAAAACTGAACTCACCACAGACAAAATACCTCGTCTGGTGAATGGTCTTTCCTGAACTGCCATCTTGAACCTGAAGGTGTCAGTTTCTGCACACCACTGAAGTCCCAGCGTTCTCTCAACAGGAAGATTGTCTCTGTCGAAATCCAATTCTTTAACTTCCTTGGCTCGTTTTTCCACATCAATAGATTCCAACACTAACTTACTGTTGCTCATCCATTTCACCAACTGAAATCCTCCCAAATGACACACGGCTGTCAGGCCTTTCACCAATGCCATGGCTTCTGCCTCTGAAGGCAGGGACTTCAAGCAATCGTCCACATAAAAATTATGCTTGATGGTGTCAGTCACATAGGTTGGGAAATCTGCCCTGTTGTCATCAGCAACCTTTCGTAATGCAAAACTGGCACAGCTGGGTGATTATATCGCACCAAACAGATGAACAATCATCCTGTATTCAGTAAGCGGTTGTGTCAGATCACCATTTGACCACCATAGAAAGCAAAGAAAGTCTCTGTCTTGTTTTGCCACTTTGACTTGATGATACATGGCTTTTATGTCGGCAATTACTGCTACAGATTCTTGACGAAACCTAGTCAGCACTCCAAACAAAGAATTAGTCAAGTCAGGTCCCTGAAGTAACTGACTGTTGAGTGACATTCCTTTAAAACTTGCACCACAATCAAACCACACGTAAGGTTTCTTTCTTAGGATGGCGCACACCATGGTGAGGGATGTACCAGACTTTCCCATCCTGCTGTTCCAGCTGGTGTTCAGGCACCTTTTCTGCATAACCTTCGTTGATGACATCACAGAGAAACTGACTGTATTCCTCTTTAAATCCAGCATTTTTCTTCAATTTCCTTTTTAAGCAGAGAGCTCTTTGCTCTGCAACCTGACGGTTGTTAGGCATAGTCACATTATCCTCTCTGAAAGGTAATCTCAAACAGTACTGTCTATTGTTGAGTTCAGATGAACTGTTCATATTATCCATAAATTTGAGATCTTCCCTGGACATTTCCGTTTTTTCCTCTATTGATTTTTCATTAAAGTCAGAATTGTATTGTTTCAACAGTAGTTCCTCTATCTTAGCAATGGATATTCGGTTGACTGAAATTGTGGGACAAATGCTTCCAGTTTCACCATTTCCTCTTAGTGGTCCATTGACGACCCACCCCAATAGGGTTCTGACGGCATAAGGTCCGTCACCCAGGCTGTGTAACACTTCCCATGGTTCCATTACTTTAGGAACGTTCGTTCCAATTAGCAGCTCCACATCTGCATCAATGACAGGAATGTCCACAGAGTTTAATTCTGGCCAAGCATTTAACTCTTCCTGATGTGGAATGTTGTCACGAGTCACAGGCATCTGTTTCTGTGTGTACACGTCAGGTAAGTCATAATAGCTGTTGCTGTTGAGTGCAGCTACCTCCAGTCCTGAGATGATGTAACTGTCAACAAGCCTTTCCTGATTCATTGTTCTTAGTAAGATTTTAGCTTTTCTTCATCCCATCTTTAGCTCATTCATGAGTCGCTCAGAGCAAAACGTGGCTGTGCTACCAGGATCTAAGAACGCATATGTTTTTATCATTTGACTGCCTTGCTTAGCCTTGATCTGCACAGGCACAATTGACAAGACACAATCCTGTGTTCCGGCCCCTATATGACCACATGTCTTGGGAGAAACTGCCCAATGTTTCCCTGTTATTTCTTGCTGTGTATCCTCTACAGATTCCTTCTCCTTTGGATGGATATGGAGACCGGTAGGGTGTTTCAGCTTGCACAACTTACATGTCAAACGGTTACGGCAGTCTTTGCTTATGTGTCCAACTGATAAACATCCAAAACAAACACCTTTCTCCTTTAGAAAGTAAATTTTTTCTCTGTGTGATTTCCTTTCCATTTTGGGACACAACTCCAATCTGTGATCCTCTTCACACAACAGACAGGACACTTTGGGTAACTTATCAGGCACATATTTCAGTTGAATTGTGTTTCCAGAATTAACAGCCACCACAGAGGTGGAAAAACTGCTTTCTTTCCTTTTGATGCGACCCTGTAAGACCTTATTTTCGCCTTTATGCTTTGGTAGTGAGCTAATGTCTTGAATATTTCCAAAGAGTGGATCAGAGGCTACAGATACTTGTGTCTCAATAAAAGAGACAATATCCCTAAAACCAGCTTGATGACATTGCTTCTCTTGCAGCTCATAGGCAGTATTTCTCCATCTTTCCCTCAATTTATATGGCAACTTTAAGATTATTGCACGCATATTAGATGGCATGTTCATCTCTGACATGTAGCTTATGTCCTCCATTGCATTACAGCATACACGCAAAAACAAACCAAAAGCTTGCAAGCCCTTAACATCCTCCGACTTTACTGGTGACCACCCAAGAGCTTTCTCCATGTATGCAGTAGCTATTCGTTGCTCATTTCCAAAGCATTCTTGTAATAATGATCTAGCTCTTTGATACCCCCTTTCAGGTGGCATGTGTTGGCAGCTCTTTACCAGCTCCCTGGGTTGTCCTCTGGTGTACTGCTCTAAAAAATATAAGCAATCAACACTGCTTACTGCCTTTTTTTCCACTCCATGTTCAAATGCTCTGATGAAGGCTGAATACTCCACCACTTGGGGACAAGTGTCCCCCGAGCCCCCCCTGACCCTCCACCCCTGGTTTTATTGATTCATGCAACTCTGTCATTTCCACGGTCAGCTTTAAAAAGGTTTCGTATTTTGTTTGCACTTCTGACACACTTTTATCTGAGTTTTATTTCAGTTGCTCAACTTTCTTTGTTAGTTTATAGAGTTGCTTTACTTTGGAATTCCACTCCTTTTGTTTTGATAATTTTTTTGCTTCCATTGCTTTTAGTGTAAATCTGACCGGTCTTTTCCCCAGTTCCTTTTCCGCTTCGCTTTGATTGACAGGTAGATTCGCTTCTGCGTCACTCATTTCACTACAAATCGAGTAGATCCACCCACCTCGTCTTTATTCAGTTATAGCTGGATTTATCTGTATCCTGCATGTGAGAGAGCCAATTTCTTCCGCACATCTATATGCAACTGTGATCATCCTGCCGTTATTCTTCAGCGTTTGCTTTCGCTCGGCGCTGCCAATCACCGTCACACATCATCACGGTCCGTCCACTTGAAGCGAAGTTTTGTAACTTAATGTAGTGGCAATCCGAAAAAAACAAAAAAGCCACTTGAGGGGAAATTGAAGTCCTTTGTAACTCGCTGTGGTGGCAAAAAATCAGATTTTCCAAGAAATAATGCTTTGACGTTTTATTACTGCAAATTAATTACAAAAATAGTCCGGGTGTACTAAATAAATTAATGAATGATCGATGATTTAAACTGTGCTCATTAACTTAACAAAGCTGAAGTTATCCAGTAAAACGCACAGCACCTTTTTTCTATACACACACACACGTGCACGCGGTTACAAAACTGTGTGGCTTCTCTACTTCCTAGTGATTTTCCCCTGCCACCTATCACCCGTGACTCCCCTTTCTAACCTTCACCCCTGATTTCATTCACGTGTGAATCGGTCAGCTGTGCAGGTGACATCACAACCACAACATACCGCATTACCACACCCACATTACCATACATACCGAATTGGCTACAACACGGTTCATTCTCGTTCATCTGGATCGTTCATTTGTCACGTGACACGCAGCTCAGGCTGTGTGACGAGCAGTACGTTCGCGTTAATCAACAATGGCAGGGAGGATACAGGACACAGTCACTTTATTGTGTTGTACACCACCCCTCTACGAGTAACTTTCATTCATTCACTCACCTTATCGTGAACATGAACTTCGCCTCACTTTCCATCGGAGGATAATCAGATGAAACCAGGACGACCGCATCTAAAGTTTCCATCACATCAAATCAAATCAAATTTGTATAGCCCAAAGTCACAAAACACATTTTGCCTCAGAGGGCAAATGTTATCCAAAAAGTATTACCCTGGTAAGTACAACTAAGGATTTAGAAGAGAACAATAATTATTTATTACAAAATTCCGGACTGGATTTTCAAATTAGTCAAATAGTTCACTGTTGACATTTAAGTATGCATTGATAACAGTATTCAAAACTCTCATATAATGCTCTGAAAGGTTTTGGTACATAAATGATGAACCCAATGACGGAATGTGAGATCAAAATAAACAAGTAAACTCAAAAGTCCACAGCCCACACTCACACAAGGCTATTAAAGAAAAACGTTGGAGGCCTGGTCGAAGCTTGTGAGTGTGGAGGCCGAAAACGAATGGCCGTTTCACTGGGTTTTAACCAGCATAAACAAAAGCACGTGCAAAGGGTTAATGGTGTACTCATGAGTCCAGCAAGAGTCAGAGATTAAGATGAAAGACAGGCAAAAGGCGAGGTGCAGTTTCAGCGGCAAGAAAATGGAGTGCAGCAACACAGCGCAGTGAGCCACATGCAAGTACAGCAGCTACATCTATCTTGAATGAAAATAATAGCCACAGGGCTACAAATGTATTTGATTTTTCTCATCTTTGACCATATACAAGGTTACAAATGGCCTCGTGTTATTATTATGTATTATGTAAGATGTATTAACTGTGATGATTTTCTGATTTATTCTGATGACCTCATTTATTTATGCATGTTTATATGCAAAGACCTGTCTTGTTAGTTTTTACTTAGTGATTTACAAGGAAACATTGACAACTGTGATAAATATATAATTGTCTTGGAGGCTCTTGTTAAAGCACAACTAAGAAAACTTACCGACAGCTGGGCAGAATTAAGAAGAATTAGGTTGCGTAAAGTTCTGCTTAGATTCCAGGCTGGACAGGCATCCACTGCACGTCTTCACGTTTACATTGTTGGGAGCCTGGCAAGAAGGCCACACCTTCTTTTTTGGCTGTGTCATTTCTACAAATGAAAATGAAACATGTAGAGATTATTTCAGGTACAAAAGTCATTTATCAGCAAAGAAATAACCAGAAATAACATTCTGATTTTGTGTGCACATAAAATTAAATAAAATTCCCATCGTCACTTCTGTATTCAAAATATAATGTCAAGAAAAATAAAAACTAAAGACAGCTATGAATCAGAGGATGGTAGTGAGTACTGTAAAGTAACAGGCATGTTTGCCGCTTAGTGTCTCCTGTCAGGGTGTGCTGACATGGCTGCTTGTGGCAGGGGCACCTCTGGCATTCTCACACAAACAGGCCTGGCTAAAATCTAGCCCCCTAAATAATTAGTTAAGTGCACAGGTCTGTTCTATAAGGAGTATTGTATTACTCATTAAGCAATGGCAATTACAACACACAATAGCACTGAAGTTTCATAGTTATATGAAATGTCCTGCAGGACCCAGACGTGAATCATACATTTACTACAACTCCCAGGGTGCATTGCAGTTAAAAACCATCCAATCACTTTGCTTACGATCTCTTGACGTGTAGCTATGACGAACTGGAATTAAATATTGTACACGCATAACACTGATCTCAGCTAACTTAATTTTTGTATAAATTAGTTAAGAATTAATAATAAATACATAAAAAAGGTAACGCAAAGTGGATTGTCTTCGTCTCCATAGCAACGCTGATGGCTCGAGCTCAGCGCATCCAAAACGCGAGTGGTGAATGAATCTAAAAATGTGTTTTACACGTGAAAATAATATAATAAACCTAACAAAGCATTCTGTACATTACATCTGTTCACGCTCAGATCCTGGAACAGTTTGGAAAACATTTCAACGTGGGATCGTCCTGAGGAGTCGTTGTCTCTATAGCAACGGTTGTCAAGGATTATGGGTAATGTAGGCCTATCTGTACTGTAGGCCACTATGCAAAACATACCAATAAAACTTTATTTCACAGAATTGAAGGAGAAAAAAATCATAGTTAGGGCAACAACATGAAGCTATCTTATTGTTGAATTATCAGTGACACTTTGACGTGTTTGTGTTGAGAAATGTTGATATCATAAGCAAAACCTCAAAATGGTGAGAAAAATAGTTCCAGGCAGAGAGTCCTCTGTTCTTCAATCAGATTGTAGCTTTCAGCATCATATATCGCCGTGATTGGGTTATTATTGGAGTGAATGGGCAGACCCAAGCATCTCTTAGTGCCTCGGACGGTTTACATTGGAGTCGTTGATGATCTGATATGGAGAAATGTGCAAAAACTAGGATGTATGGCTGAGCAAAGCACCAAGCTAAGATTCTCTCTCTCCACTGAACATTTTAGCCAAGGTCAATATAATACTGCTAGAACAGAAATAGTAGAAAGTGCTCTCTGTCTGTCCACAGCTATCAAGCACAAATTTCTTTTTGCAATGATAACATAGCCAAGCAAGTCAGCTCATTATAGGAGATATAATTACAAAGAATATCTCCTGACAGCTACAGTAGTGAATTAGAAAGGAAAGTCAAGATTATGCACAGACAGTACAGGAGAAGGAAGACAGCAGACAGCCTAATGAGTCAGGTTTAGAAGGAGAAGGAGCCAGACCCAGAGAGGAGGAGCCTTACACAGACCTTAGTGACAAGGAAGTGCAGTAGTAAAGCCAAAAACAAAACAAAGCTCTGCTCTCCCTTTTCTAGGATTATATTGTATAAGTTAGCTCTGTTCAAAAAAAAAAAAAAAATTACAAAAACTAAATTACACACACTTTCAACTCAGAATCAACTTCAACTCATTATGGTGCTCATTACAAATTGATTATGTTATGTCTATGTTGATTATGTGTCCAAAGTACAGCCCGGGGGCCAATCACAGCCCATGGTCAGATTTCGTGTTAGATACTGTATGGCTGGAAGATTACTTTTTGACATAATGAAGCATTTGAACCTTTAAAGACATAACTGCTGCTGTTATATATCTGTAGATGTGACACAAAATATTACTTTCTGAATGATTATGTTAAAGACAACAGTAAGACTGATACGTTTTAAACTTAAATATTAACAGACTTTGCATTACTCATAAGTCTTGTTTAAAATGAATATGAGGTGAAGATTTGTAAGATTTGTTTAAAATAAAAGATAATTGTGACAATAAAAACAAAATTGTTAGAGAACATTTGTATGCAGCTTTTATTGGTAATTGTTTCATTTTTAGTATTGGCCCCTGGACATCTTCACATTGTCAAATCTGGTCCTCTTTGAAAAAAAAATAAAATTGTATGGTTTAACACCTCTGTGTTACCATAATTGTGCAGTTTGTGCTCAAATTAAAATAGTGAAGTTGTGAAGCTGCAACTATTCAACTTTCTAATAATGCCACCGAAAATCCAGTAATGCATGTTTAGGTTAACAAAAGTACTGTTGAAATTTTGGTAGATAATGGAGCAACTATCTCTACTGTTTAAACTACAGAGCATGTGTGCACATCTACATCCAATTTTATACCGTAGGAGGTATTTCCAGAATTGCCATAGACGAACCATGAAGACAGAAAACTTATGTATAAATAAATAAATAAAAACTAAAACTGAGGCTCTGATGTGATGCATTCTTTTCTGATACCTATTTAAACCTGATCTTCCCACTAATGGGAACCTTGCCCAAGTCTGTGTTTTTAATGTTTATTCTATATTTAAAAAAAACAAAAAAAACAAAACACTATAGTGGCCCTTTGTCACTATCCGCACATGCTGGTGGTTTAAAGGGCTTGTACGCGTGCTGAAGCAACAGAAGATATTCTTGCGCCCATCGCTTCCAGAACAAATCTGAGAGGTATTGGACTTGTCTCCACCGTCTCTTCACACACAGATCTTGCTTCACAAACAGTCCAGGTGGTACAGCAGGTTTGCCTTTTAGAAGGAGAATATGATTGGGTGTAAGAGGTTCAAGATCGTTCGGATCCTCTGATAACTTGGTGATGGGCCGATCATTTAGTATGGCCTCAACTTCACAAAGAACTGTATGCAGTCCATCATCATCCAGTGTTTGTAAACGCATAACAGAACTGAACACGCTCCCAAACACCACCATGATGGGATGCTGGAGGTGTATTGAAACTCTACTTGATTCCATGCTGAAGCAGTGCTCCCTGTATCTTGCTGTGATTCAATTTTGTAAGAGCCTCAGATAATTCTCTCTCGGATCCAACAAAATTAGTGCCATTGTCAGACAACATATGAGTGACTTGGCCTCATCTGCTCATAAATCGCCTCAAAGCATTAATGCATGCATCAGTGTCTAATGAAGTTGCCATCTCCAGGTGAACTGCTCTGCTCGACAAAATACTCCATAGCGTTTACACATGCTTCTCCCTCTTTTCACCTCAATTGGTCCAAAGAAGACCCAACACCCACACTTGTAAATGGAGATCAGGCAGAGTCCTCTCCAGTGGCAAATCCGCCATCTTTTGTTCCCCGGGTTGTAAGTGAAGCGTCTGCAAGTGCAACAGTCAGATATAACTTTCCTTACTGCTGAATTAGCCCCTGTGATCCAATATTTTTTTCTCAGTGTGGACAATGTGTGGTTTCTTCCACTGTGGCCCAGCTGATGGTGGATGTGTCTTAAGATGAGAGTTGCAACATGTCGATCTTTAGAAAGGATGAGTGAATGCTTACTTCCCTCCGGCAGTGCTGCTTTACTCAGCCTCCAACTCTCAGCAGGCCATCTTCCAAGCATAGATCCAGTTTATACACAGAACTTCTCTTTCTGACTGATGACTTTCCAGACAAGAGTATGTCAATTTCCTCCTTAAACTCCTGTTGTTGAGCATACTTAATTTCAACAGGGCTCTCTTCACCTTGAGGAACCGTACGACTGAGACCTTCAGCTTCTGCCAGCTTGAAAAATAAGTAAGCAGTTGGTCAGTAGCACTGGGTGACTCTTCCAAAATCACTGCACTCACAGTGAAATCACCTTTTACTTCTGGGTCATCCAATGAAACGGCCATCTCCACAACACACTCTGGCCAATGCTCCTCTGACTGCAGCTGACTATTTAATGATGTTCCTTTAAAAGATGCTGCACAGTCAAACACCACACGCAGAGTGTACTTCCTTGGATGGTAGACTCCGTGGTGCGGGATTTACCAAACCTTTCCTTCAGCACCATCCAACTGGTGCTGAGGTACCTTCTCTGCATAGCCACTGGAGATTACATCAGTAAAGAAGCTTGCATATTCCTGATGGAATCACTCATCTCTCTGAAATCTCCTCTTGAGTCCTAATAACCTTTGCTTGGCCATAGACAAAATTGTTTGGGAATGTGGGATTCTCTTTCCTGAAAGGCCTTTTTAGTCTGTAATGTCCATCCTGAAGCTTTGCAGAATAACTCATGATTTCCAAAAACCTCATGTCTTCTCTTGACATTTCCTCTTTATCATAAGTCTTCTCATTGAAGTCATGTACTGACTGGTGAGCATTTCCTCCAACTGCCTCACAGAGATCCTGTTCACTGTGGCAGAGGGAAACTCTGTCTCCAAGGTACCACTGCTTCCATTCAGCGGACCGTTAACTACCCATCCCAACACAGTTTTAATAGCGTACGGGCCATTCCCGTGGCTGTTGATGACCTCCCATGGTTCCAGCAATTTGGGAGCGTTGGTTCCTATCAACAAATCAACATTTGCCTTTATGTGTGGGGTGTGAACATCTGACAGATAAGACCATTTATTCAGTTCTTCAGTTGTTACTATATTATTAGTGGTGACTGGCATTTTCCTTTGGCTCAAGACCTCTGGAAGACTATAAAAGTCTAATCCAGCCACCTCCAAACCAGTGATGGAATAAGATTGAACAACAGTCTCCTGGCCCATTGTGCTCAACAAAACACTGGTTCTTCTGCCTGTAATATTCAGCTTCTGTATTAGATCTTCGGAGCAGAACGTGGCCGAGCTACCAGGGTCCACAAATGCATACGTTTGGATAATGTTGCATCCTTTTGCAAACTTCACTCTTACAGGAAGAATTGGAAGAACACAGCCATCCTTACTGGCCCCTGTATGCCTGCATGTTTGGAATGACGCTGGTTGTTTGCTGAGTGGACCCTTTAACTGTTGTGAAGCTGGTTGTTTCTTTTGCTCTGGAGCAGGTAGTTGTCTATTGATGTGCAGCACAGTGGGATGAGTTTGACCACAGACTTTGCATGTCAAGCGCCTCTCGCATTCCCGACTCATGTCACCATCACATAAGCATGCAAAGCAAACTCCCTTTTCCCTTAGAAGTTGAATTTTCTCCTTGTGTCTTTTCTCATTAAACTGCTTACACTCCTCCAATGTGTGACTGTATGAACAGCAAAGGCATCCAACTTTAACGGACTTTCCAAGCTCTGCTGGTGGCTCCTCCCCCCTTTCTGACGAGGCCATAGATGTTACAGTGGTGGCAACAATGTTTCCTTTCACCCTGTTTCCAGGATAAGACTTAAACCTGGTGAGAGTCTTTGTGCCAGCCGCACCAGATACAGGATCTTGGATGTCACCGAACAGAGGATTAGAAAGAATTTTAACATGACGCTCCACAAATACAATCAAGTCAGTAAAGTGAGCTCTCTGTTGTGTCTGTTCCATGATTCCATAAGCGATGGATCGCCATTGCTCCCTCATTTTGTATAGCTTTGCAAAAATGGCTCTCATATTTGCAGGTATATCCAACTCTTGCATATACTCCAATTCCCCCATTACATTACAACAGCCACACAAAAACAAAGAATACGCTTGGAGTGCTTTAACATCTTCACCCTTTATGGACTGCCAGGCTAGAACCTTTTCCATATAAGCATTAGCAATTTAATATGGATTTCCAAAATGCTCCTGCAGCAGGTCCTTAGCCACTGCATAGCCACAATCAGGAGCCAAGTGCTGGCAGCTACGTACCAGTTGTTGTGGCTGTCCTCTGGTAAATTGCTCCAGATAGAAAAGACAATCTGCTGCACCTGCTTTATTCTCCACTCCTTGCTCGAATGTTTTTATGAATGCTCTGTACTGCAACGGGTTCCCTTCAAATATGGGAATGTCTCTCGGTGGCAGAGATCTTGCGGTTTGCTGTTGCACCAAAGCAGCTGTTATTTCGTTTTGTCTGTGCATGACGGTAAGTATGTCCTCAGATGCTATTTGATTTATGCGAGGTTGAGTGAATTGATGAGTGATTTGGGGTTGACTGGTTTCCTTGTTTAATTGAAAAGTTGTCATTTGATCTTTACGTTGGTGTGAATCTCCCATGCTCTCCTGGTGGTCATGCATATTGTAGTGATGTTCAGAAGCCGTTTGAAAACGTGTGCTGAAACAGTGCTTGATCCTCCACTGGCTTCCTTTACTTGAACGTTTGCTTCCCACGTTAGAAATTCTATCATCTGGGCTAATGTCATCCACCAACAGAAATTTTGCTTTAAATCATATTTCATGTTTTTCTTGTTCACCACTTGGCATTAAACCCAACAGCTGTTCATGGATACATTTTGCATCATCACACACCACCCTTAATTAATTCAAATCATCACAAACCATTGTTTTATCACCCTTTACGATGAGATCTTTCGTATATTGGCGGCTTTGTTCAGCTTTGTCTTTCGTTCTGCTTGCAACCTTGAAAGCTTATATCAGCAAGCGCCTTTTCATTCATTATAACCTTTCGCCCGCTTCCCATGGTTACAGCAGACGCTGTTTCCGCACTTCCTGTTTTTTCAGTCGCTCCACAGTTCGCAACAACCAACAAAGTTAACGCAAAGTCAATCACGTATTCATTTCGCCACCAATGCATTGGATTTATGCCCCCCTAATTTTGTGCACACAGGTCCAATGGCCATTATTGTGTAGTGCTACTCATACCTCGGCATCAGTGAGCTGGGTGCCATGCGGTGATCAGCTGATCCGATGCTCCGCCGCCTCGCCTGGCTTCGGTCTCCGCCGAACCGTTGTGGCCCTCCGTAGCCGAAATCCGTCGGAATCGCTGCGGCCCTCCGTAGCCGAACTCCACCTCACGCCAAGACCCAGCAGCAACAGCAGCTCCTTTCAATCGTCCTCCCATGACCACCTCCTCCAGGCGCCATGCGGTACGGGCCGCTTTCCAGCCACACCGAAGGAACCACAAGGCCGACGCTTTCCCCACGAGTCCAATGGGAAATGGTTTTTGACTAATATAGTGCCCCTTTGTCACTATCCGCGCATGCTGGTGGTTTAAAGGGCTTGTACGCGTGCCAATGTTGGTGCATGCAAGTGTAAATGCATGACATATCCAAAACTACTGAATTGTTTCAGGTTTATTGGGCTACATACAGCCACTGAAACAAGACTCACTTTCACCATAACACTAATTTCCTGAACTGTGAAGTTACTCCATGGCACGGTCAAAAACCGTATGGCTTCCCCAGCACTACTCTGATTAACCCACCTCCCCATATAGCCTCAAACCTTGTGGCTAAAAAAGATACTGCCACCTACTGGCAAAAAATGTATACAACATAGAAAATTACCAATTTGGCTCCTACAAACACAAATAATAAAAAAGCTTTTCAATTTAACCACTACAGACTGTTTGTACAGTTGATTATGTCCAGGTTCACTTTCAAATATTCAGAAAATTAAATTAAAACTTAAACTTCCCAATGATGTGCAACAAAGAGGCCTCATTGAACTGCAGCATTTAACCTTTCTGAGCAAATTTCTGAGTTTTAGTTACACAAGAGGGGTTGAAGTGTGAACAGTGTTTGTTTGTTGGTTCACCAGAGATGTACCATACCAGTCCAGCTATCCAACATATAGCAGGGATTGTTTAATGCTAAATATTTATATCCACACATCACTGTGGCTGTTACTCGTGGCTGTGAGCTGTAACACCTTGGACATGGTGGCTCAGTGCCAGGCCCTGAGGGAAACTGTACCAGCTTCTCAACACTAAAGAGTAACACACTTCACAACAGTAACATGAACTGTACAGTACATGTTATTCTTGTCTCTCTCTCTCTCTGTGCTTTCTCGTCCAGCAGATTCTCATGGATCATGGCTGCTGCTGTGGTCTGCTGCTGACGTCCACCATATATAGCATTACTGTCATTATTGCTACCATCTCCACTACAGTTTATAGTTAGTTAATGATTTACTGCTGCTGTGCATCTGTGTCTCTCTATCTCTATCGCAGGTTCCACTGCTACTGTAATCATTCTACCATTTATTGTAATTGTACAATATGTTTGTGGGGTCTAAGGACAGAGGGTGTTACTCCCTGTACAGATTGTAAAGCCCTCTGAGGCAAAATGTGTTTTGTGACTTTGGGCTATACAAATAAAATATGATTTGATTTGATTTATGTTATCACGTCTACATTTGCTGCCTCTTTCCACACAGTATGGACCTCCTTCTGAGCTGTCTGAGGTTGCATCCATTTTGTCAGCTAAATGAATTTTATGTGCGTATTGTAAATCTGACTCCATCACATAAAGTCATACTCAAGCCTAATGCTAAGCTACCAATGATTAAACAATACAATTTGCCTCACAAAGCCTTTACGGGAATTGACAGTGTCATTCAATGTCTGTTGGATTAAAATGTGTTTGTTCAAACCACCAGCCCATGTAACACTCCCATTTTACCAGTTCTTGAAGCAAACCACCCTGATGAATGGCGGTTCATGCAGGACCTGCAAGCGATTGATAATATTGTGGTACCTGCAGCTCCAAATTATATCTGACACCAATTCGATTTTAGCTTTTCTACCACCTAACTCTACACACTACACAGTCATTGATTGAAGTTCTGCATTTTTCTGATACTATTGCATCCAGATAGCCAGTATCTGTTTGCATAAACTGTCAAAGGTAGTAAGGGCATTTTTGCAGATATTTGACCAATCTGGGAACTAAATCCTTACCAATAAATTTCTTCACAGTTGTGTTTAGGAGGGTTTGTAATATCATGTCTTAAAATGTTGAAATTCCACTCCAAAATTGCTCAAAGTTGGGGTACTTGTAAGCGATTTTTGAAAAAATCGAAAATGTTAAATTTGGCTTTAAGTAACTTGTAAGTGGTCAAACTAGGGGTTTTTCATGATTCTGAGTTGATTGCAAGCATTAGTTTTTCACCAAAACCACTCCTTAGTGCAAAAACTGCCACCTCCACTTTTCTCACTCACTGCATTTTCAGCCATTATTCACGAATAAAGGGTTTAAATGGGGTCTAGTGTTGGAACTGTCTCATATCCCTGAACACCTAATGTCCATCTGTAGTCACTAGAGTCCAAAGACATGCTCTTAAGAAGGATCCAGCCCCGGGTTTGTATATATGCATGGAGAGAGTGCTGTGCCCTCTGTTCTGTCTTTGATTTGATCATCCCAGCTGCTGCTTTCTGTGAGAACATGCTGTATCGAATTGAACCCAAACTGGTGCCTGGTGCATGGTAAATGCACTGAAAGATGGCAATACCAACTTGAATCACTGCATCCACTCCATCGAAGCCTGTGTGTAAAGGAAGATGTCCATGTGTTCATCAATATCCCCTGCACAAAACCTGCAAAAAAAATGCACTTGAGATATTTCTTGGGGATACAGGCTCCAGTTCGACGCTGTCCCTCCCTGTTTCTCTAGTGTAATACAGTCACAAGTACAGGAAGAATTAGCTCAAATCTTACAGGAGGAAATCCTCTCTCTGTTAGAAAAAAGAGCAATTTCTGTTGTATCACCCGAACGGAGTCTGTCAGGTTTTTACTCCAGATATTTCCTCGTTTCCAAACAGGGGGGAAGAGGAGTCCGCCCTATTCTGGACCTGCAGGCTCTGAACAAATTCCTGTGGAAATACAAATTCAGGATGCTTACACATGTTGCACTGCTGCGTCTAATAAGACCAAATGATTGGTTTTCGTCCATGGATCTGAAAGACGTGTATTTCCACATTCCCATTTACCCCCCTCACAGACAATATCTCCGATTTGCCTTTCAGGGGGTGTGCTACAAATACCATGTTCTCTCATTCGGCCTGTCTCTCAGCCTGAGGGTTTTCACATGGTGCACAGAGGCTGCTGTGGCCACATATTTGGACGACTGGCTCCTGTTGGCGCAGTCAGAACAGGAGGCCAGGGTTCACACGCACATTGTCATGGAACACCTAATAGATTTGGGTTTTGTCATAAATACGGAGAAGAGTCAAACCAGTCCGGAACTCTACAAGAGCAGTCACAAAAACCATCAAACACTCTTTGAAACTGGCTCAAGATAGGAAGACCAAGAGTTACCTCTCAAAGTATAAGTTAGCTGAGGATAGGTTAATTAACGTTAGCAGCCTCAGAAATCAAGTACACATCAGGAGCTACAGAGTCTATAGTCTGATATAAAACAGATGATGAATTGCTAGTCTTGCAATTATTTCTAGTCAGAAAACACATAATGAACAGAACAGAGTTACAGAGCCATTAAAGTTACATTACTTACAGTAAACTTCATCCTGTACCATGTCAACAAAACTGGAGAAAAAGAATTACTGATTGGGGCGTCTGTGTGGAGGTAGAGTGGATCATCCACTAATCAGAAGATCGGAGGTTTGATCCCCGGTTTGATCCCACCAAGATACTGAACCCAAAGGCTGCACCATTGGTTAGCTCAAGCTGATAACACACTGATGACCTAGCATTTGGAATCAGTGTATGAATGTGTGTGAATGGGTGAATGAGATACGTATTATAAAGAGCTTTGAGGAGTCGGAAGACTAGAAAGGAGATATAAGTACAGTCCATTTACTGATCTTATGAAGTGAGCCAGTTACTACGAGGACTGAACTGACAAGACGTAACAAGTAATATTTTTACGTGAAAAGTATTTGTTTTGTTTTTATGCTTCAAGATGTTTGTCAAAGCTGCATATTATCTATTTGAAGCTCTTTGAAAATACTGTATATTATACTGTTGTATACTTTATATTGCGTCTCAACACCGCAGCACTTGTAAAATGTCTGGCTGCAAAACAGAAATGAGTTGTGTTGCTTACAAGGATTCTTTTTAACTCTCCTTATAAAGACATCGCCTTGTTTATATTCATAGAAATGAAGATATGGAAATCAGCCAGCCTTCAGGAGCAATTTGGGGTTCAGTATCTTGCCCAAGGACACTTCAACATGCAGACTGGAGGAGCTAGGGATCAAATGTGTCCTCCATCAAGGTAAATGATTTCTGGTACACAAGTTTCAGCTGGTAATCAAGCTGTCCGCTCACTGACACGTCATCCTGCAGATAACCAGACTTTCCTGATGTTGTTCAGGTTCATGTTGTTCTTGACTGAGGCATGACAAGGAATGACTTCCTCTTCTGATGGGTCCAGAAACACCTGAGCTTCATTAGGTCTTGCTCCAGGACCCTCTCTACCATGTGAACTATACCCATCCCCGAGAATTGTGGAAGATGGGTGCATGGTTGCAAGGATGGCAGGTCGCTTTAACAGCATTCCAGCAGTCAAGACTGCCCCCATTGTCCTGTGTGTGTGGGAACCGCTGAACACTTCCTTTAAGAGCGATTAACAGGAAACCTAAGATGCTGGATTATTGACCCTTCTCACGTTCACCTCAACCTGCTGTAAATCAAGTCATTACACCTTACTCATCCTCCCTCTCTCTCTCTGTGACACACAGAGATACACACACAGGCTATGAGCATGTCACGCATAGGCATTACTTCATGACAAACAAAAACAGTATAATTATCAATGACATTTTCAAAAAATAAATAAGTACAGTATTTTTCATGCTGCTCACTGCAAGGGAAAAAATGTAGAAATTCCAGACATGTTCTATGACTGAATATACTTTTAGAAAATGTGTCTGATATGGCTTTTCCACAAAAAAGTTCAATGGACTCAAATGACATCTGCTCCTCTTTTGATCATATGTTTCTCTGATATCTACTCAGAAGCATTAACTGGTTTGTTTGGTTACTGCTTGTGTAAATTCAAAATAGTTTTTTTTTTCTTTTCTAGTTTGAAGTCCTCAGTGTGTGGATCCAGAGCTCCTACCACAACACGTGGGGGCCATGGTTCAGTTAATTCTCACTATCATGTTGCAGGCAGTCCGGACACTCACAAAATCCTGACCTATAAAAGGTCATAAAAAACACTTTAGTCACCACTTCATTTAAATGCATCAATTCATATTTATTGATTTCATTGATCAATCAGTATTAGTTATAAAAGGTTGTTGGCCATAGTTTGCCGCATATGCTGCACGAGCTGCACTCTGCCGAGGCATGAGGAAGTGATGTCATTTAACCCGGATGTTTTTATATGACTCAGGCCGACCACATTCATTAAATTATCTGAGTTTTTTTTCCCTCTGATTACAACAGGATTGGAATCTACCATCACATATAAATCTACACCAATGGAGCCAATGAGTAGCAGTATGGACAGCATTGTAGATTCAAAAGAAGGGGTAGGAATCTTGTCTCTGTGTTTAGGAGGGTCATTACATTCTAGGCTAAACTCTTGCTTACTGGTCACATGACTCTCCCCTCTACTAACATTGTGTAATTCCCAAAGGAGACACAAACGGAACATAGAACAGTTTGATCAACTGTTGGGTTTTCACCATCTGATCAGCTTCTTCTTACATTTTTATTTTAAATATGTATATCTGTTATTTTATTTATTTTTCTGATTCTTGACTTGTCTGATAACCTATTATTGCATGATGTTAAGTCTCTGGGCTCTATATACTACTCATCCATTCAGTTTTTTGGATAAGTACATATCTATAGTTAATTAGTCGACTATTAGGCAACTAACTGGCAGATAAAATAGAATGAACACAGAAATGGACTTGTTTATCTGTGTGGTCAGGACGGTAGCTGGTGTTTGTTTATTCCTATTTTTCCTCCTTTGCCATGATATTTACATCTTTACAGAGATTAATAAATTATTGAATCATCATCATCAATGAATCATCAATTAGAAAAGCGTTCCAATAAATAAATGTAAAGAGCATACATTTAGTGGAGTTAACAGAAAGGCAACTGGTTGTTCAGTGCCTTCTAAAAGAGTTGAGTCCATGTATGGGTTATGTCGGTATAGTAGTGGGAGTCATGTTTGCAAAGCCTTTTAAAGGTCCAGTGTGTAGTGACATCTTGTGGTGAAACTACAGATTGCATGTAACCAGCAGGATAGTGTGGCTGATGATGGCCTTTTCGCCCCGCTGTGTGTGAAGAATATACACCACTCCGCTTTGGTTATACATGTATGTTAGATGTGACAATTAAACTCTTGTGACTTTCTAGTTCTGCTCAGTTCTCTTCAAAACAAATTTGTTTTGGAAGCTTTGTAGCCTGAAGCTGAAAAATTTAGTGCAGCTCAGCCAGTGGGTTGTACTGTACTCTTATATATGCTATATTAATTTGTATTACTGCACTGTATTGTCATATTATACTGTCTAGACAAGTCAAAATTTATTGGAAGAGTGAAGAGAGAGAGAGAAGAGAAAAGTGGAACACTATAAGCTTAACAAAATGCATTGGTTGGTTGGTATTATATGTTACAAATGTCCATGTTGTGTGTGTCCACCATGATGTATATTTTTATACACAGTTGTACATGCATGAGCAAACACACATTCATTCACTACCTTTCCAAATAAACAGCCCAGGTCTTGGCTAACACTCTGGCATTACATTTAGAATGTTTTCAGTTTATCAAATCATCCCAACATTGTGGTAAATTAACTTTCCATAAACCCCCTTTGGAGAGGAGCTTAAAATGGAGGAGCAATGCAGATCAGGGTGAAAATAAAAGCAAACTGAATGGTGTTCATTTGTCAGTACTGCTGCTCTCATGGAAGATCATCAAGGCCTAGTGCTTTTCAGCCTATCTATTCTCAACACAGACATTGTGATCTAAGGTAATTATGGGCATCCAATACTGAAAATGGTTGAGCGTGAATACTCTTATAAGAGAAGCCGGTGGCTGCTTTCTTAAGTTGTAAATTTCTCTCTTTCTGGACTAAATTCTTACAACTTGTCACTTCTAAAGATCGTGTGTCAAAAGTTGAGAGTTTATGGTTTGAACTGACTGAACTGGCAAGATTTGCAACTAGATTCATTTTGAGATTATTTCCTGTTCTTTTCACCTCAGCTGGATGAGTGAAATAAGAGCCCTCTTCTGGAGTCACACCTGGAAGGGCAGCTCACCAGAGTGTCTGGTTGGCTGACACAGCACAGACTGAAAGAGCATCATGTAGCTGCCACCTTGTGGGCCCACCACACACAGAGATATGTATCCCAGACTGGTCCTAGGGATGTAAAACGTCACCTCGTTGGTAGGGAAGGAACCAAAACTCTTGTTACCAACCCTACACATAGTACCTCTACATATAGCATTGGATCTGGAAACAAAATCCCAGAGAGAGATGGACATTCTCATTTTCTGGCTTTGCCCAGTCTAATAGTCAACTAGACCAGTTCCAACCTGGAACTGGAATGCTTTCATTTCATACTGTTCTGAATTCAAGAAAATGTTTAGACTACTTGATGCAACATGAATACTGGAGGTGAAAGTGTAATCTTATGTTGGCATTCACAAAAGTAATAGTTATTCTATGTTAAGTGATAATGCTACTTTTGTAGTTAGGCTTTGGCCTTAAAGATGAGATATTATGTAATATAAGAGCCAACAGTTATTCAGTTACTTATTTTGCTGTGTCATGTTGTTTTTTTGTGATCCTCAGTAATCCAACAATAGTTACTATGTAGGATGTTATTTCACACAGAAGGCTTTATTTTATTGATTTACAGGAGTTATTCCTTCAAGAAAAGGGTGAATGTTGCGTTATTGCATTGATACTCAGACAGAGGGCAATCAAGGACAGTAATGTGTTGTGTTTCCGGGCGTTCACCTCAACAATAAACTGGACTGGACTGACAACACCCACGCGCTCTACAAGAAGGGCCAGAGTCGCCTCACCTACTGAGGAGACTGAGGTCCTTTGGAGTGTGCAGGGCTCTCCTTTAGGACTCTGTGGTGGCCTCAGCCATCTTTTATGCTGTGGTCTGCTGGAGAGGGGGCAGCACAGACAGGGACAGGAGCAGACTCAATAGACTGATCAGAAGAGTGAGCTCTGTCCTGGACTGTCCCCTGGACTCCATAGAGGAAGTGGGTGAGAGGAGGATGTTAGCCAAGCTAATATCCATCATGAACCTCACCCCTTACATGACACTGTGGGGTCTCTGAGCAGCTCCTTCAGCAGCAGCATTGCAAAATATTATTTATATCATGGTCACTTTACATTACAATATTATTTATTTATATCATGCCACTTTTACTGTCAGCACTTTTTACATGTTGTCTGTTGCTTGTTTGTTGTTTTGTTTATATTGTGTAGAATATCTGTTTTTGTTGTTTGTGTCCTTTCTGCTTTACTTCTGTAGTTTATATCACAGTTTGCTGCTGTAACAAGTAAATTTCCCCATTGTGGGATAAATAGAGTATAATCTAATCTAATCTAATCTAATCTTATGTAATCTACAAGTTGTTGCATAAAGAAGAACAAAAAAATTTGGGGTGTCGTTTAGCTCCATCTAGTCCCTCTAGCTAGTTCTTTTATTTTAACCAAATTTATGATACAACATAGCAATAGTTAAACCAGTTTTGCTGACAGGTGATGTATGGAGGATGTAAAGAGTGGGAATCCATTTTGTAAATTATGCTAACTACATGTGTGTACTACCTGTAATTTTCTGATGTTAAATGTTCTGTCTCTGTACAGTTTGTTGTAGACCTGTCATCAGATAACTTCTGTTATGATTTTATGCCATAGGAATAAATTGAATTGGCAATTGGCTTTTTTTTACTTTTACTTATTATGTTGTTTTTTAAATGAAATAAACTTTCTCACTGGAGAAAGAAAGAGAAAGTTTGAGTGAGTGAGAGTTGGACTCCGCCAGCGCTGCCTTTTGTCACTGATTCTGTTCATAACCTTTATGGATAGAATTTCGGATTGGTGCAGCTTCTGCAGTGATGCAGAATCATCACAGCACTGGTCTGTCGTGGTGAAGAGGGAGCTGAGCCCAAAGGCGAAGCTCTCGATTTACCAGTCAATCTATGTTCCTATCCTCACCTATGGTCACAAGCTTGGGTAGAGACCGAAAGAATGAGATCGCGGATACAAGTGGCCAAAATGCAGAGTGGTTGGGCTCTACCTTAGAGATAGGGTGAGAAGCTCGGCCATCCGCAGGGAGCTTGGAGTAGAACCGCTACTCCACCGCATCAAGAGGAGCCTGGGAACGCCTTGGGGTCCCTCTGGAAGAGCTGGACAAAGTCTGGGCCTCCCTGCTGAAGCTGCTGCTCCCACGACAGACCCTTGGATAAGCGGAAGAAGATGGATGGATGGATGGATGGATGGACGGACGGACGGAAATAAACTTTTACAAATAATTCAGAAATACTCGGGTGTCCTAAAAATGCCTACAGATGGAGACGCTGAGGCGAAAAACTGAAAAATTGATTCGTCTGCCTGAACTCAACCAGGCTTGGCACAGAGGAGGCAGGAGTCAACTCAGTTCAACTCAGTCCTTTTATTTGAGTTCTTGTTGAATAATCAGCAGGTTGAAAACCAACAATGTCTCTGTGCTCCACTGACTCAAAAACTACACCCAGGTGCTCACCCAAGGTTAATCACACTGGTGCCTCTTACTCTTGTACTCTGAACACCAAGTGAGCACTGGGCCCTCTACTGCCCTTTGGCACACTCCATCCACCATATCCCCACAGTGAAAAATAACATATGATTATGATAACCTTATCAACTAAAGACATGACTGCAGATGTGTGTGTGGCTACCAACCTGCGTGCATTTTATGTATGCATGTGTGTATGTGCACCCAATTTTGAGCATTCACCACATCCCCACAGTGAAAAAGTATTAAGATATATTAAAGTATTAAGATATAAAGAAAAAATATTAAGATATATTTTTTCATAGCAGGAAACTTGTCACATCTTTGTTCTCATCTGTTGAGTGACAGAGGACAGGCTTGTCTGTACTTAACGTCGTTCACAGCTCAGCAGAAAGTGAGATGAGACAACTTTTCAGACATCCAAGCTCACAAATCGCTTCAACAGTGCAAGCAGCGAACGCCACCCAAGGACAGCCCAGAGGATTGTGACAGCCTCTGCGGTGTCAGACGCAGCAACACTTTGGCAACAGAGGCCCCCAAACAAGGAAAAGGTAAGAACAACATACATGGTAATTTTCCTGTACATTGTCAGTCTACCAAATCATAAATGTCTGTCAACACAGCTAATGCAGAAGCTAGTCAGCAACATGTAAACAGACTAACACTACAATATCCAGCTTGTTTTTCCTCTCCACCATCTTTGCTGTGCGTAACCTGGCACGAGCGTAGCAGGTTCCTAGAGCAGCTAGTAGAGGGCGCAGTTTGATTTTGCCAAGCCGGAGGAATGGCCGAACTGGAAGCAACGCTTTCTGAGGTATCGAGTAGCCACTAAGCTAGCTAATGAGTCGGCCGACATCCAAGTGAGTGTGCTGATATACTCCATGGGACTCCAAGTCATTTAACCTGATGGAGGATGAAGGTGCTTAAGATTTTGACTACGTGTTGTGCCTTTTTGAGGAGCACTTTGTGCCGAAGCGAAACGTGATTTTTGAGAGAGCACGTTTCCACTTGCAGACCCAAGCGACAGATGAGTCAATTGAACAGTATATATGGCACCTGTACGATCTCGCTGCTCACTGTGATTTTCGTGAGAAAGAAGAGGAGATACGTGACAGACTCGTCATAGGAATCAGAGACAAAGATCTTTCACTCAAACTGCAAATTAAAAAAAAATACAGTGATCTCACATTGAAAAAAGCTGCGGAAATAGCCAGACATTCAGAGTTAGTAAAGCTCCAGAACAGTGTGACTGATGCGACAGGACACATCGATGAAGTGAAGACAAAGCCATTTAAAAATAAGTGGAAAAACAAAGGGGTTACTGGTGGGCATAACACAAATGAGAAAAAGAAAATGCAGCAGATGCGGACACACTCATAACAGAGACCAGTGCCCAGCAAAAGATAAAGAATGTAACAAATGCCACAAAATTGGCCATTTTGCTGTCAAATGTAGAATAAAACAAATTCATGAAGTGACTGAGGAGATCTACAGCTTATTCTTAGGCTCTGTAAATGAGACTGTTAATCAGAGTACAGTGGATGAAGTCATCACTGACACAGAGCCACCATGGCGTACCACTGTAGTGATGTGTAAGACTGCAGTCAACTTAAAGATTGATTCTGGTGCAGACACCACAATAATAAATGAAGCAACATATAACAGACTCCGTGGAAAGCCGAAGCTGAGACCAGATCACATCAAAAATTGACAGTCCAGGTGGAAAGGGGACAGTTTTAGGCCTGAATAAAAGTAACAAAAGGAGGTGGAACAAAAGACATTCATTTCAGAAAAAACGCAAAATCATACAGTGTCCCAGCACCCCGCCATATACCCATTCCATTCCTTTCAAAAGTCGAGGAGGAGTTGAAGCGGATGGAACAGAATGGCATTATCGAGCAAGTGATGGAGCCAACAGAATGGGTTTCGCCGATGGTGCCAGTGCTCAAGCCGAATGGAAAAGTAAGGATTTGTGAAGGACTCACTAAGCTGAACGAAAACGTAAAAAGAGAAAGGTTTGTCCTTCCAATGGTTGACAGTATCCTGCACAAGTTAGCTGGAAGCTCAGTCTACAATATGCTGGATGCAGCCAGTGGATTTTGGCAAACTGTCTTGGATGAAGAAAGCTCAAAACTGACCATGTTTTTAACTCCAAAAGGCTGCTATTGTTTTAAGCAGTTCCCCTTTGGAATCATGTCCGCACCAGAGATATTCCAGAGAAAAATGCAAGAGCTTTTGCAGGACCATGATGAAACAGTGGTCTACATGGACAATATCCTGGTGTTCAGAGCCTCAATGAAACAACACGACCATAACCTGAGAAAAGTCATGGACACCACCCACAGGTCAGGCTTAAGGCTTAACCGACAGAAATGCAAAATGAGACAGAACTCACTCCACTTCTTGGGTCACATGATTGGCCGGGATGGCATTGCTCCATGCCCAGAGAGAGTCACAGCCATCACCGACCTGGAAACACCGAACAATGTGTCTGAACTGAAACGAGTATTGGGTATGGTAAACTATGTCAGCAGGTACATATTCACCTCATTTGTCAGACATCCTGCATCCTCTTAATGAACTGTTAAAAACAAACGTGACATGAATGTGGGGCCCTCAGCAGGAAGAAGCTTTCAGGAAAGTTAAAACTAACTTAAACTAACTTCGACCCAAAGCGGCCCACAGTAGTAGGCACCAACGCATCCAGCTATGGACTCCGGTGTACTGCTGCAGGATCATGGAGGTACGCTCAAACCTGTAGCTTACTGCTCTCGAACGCTCGCTCACTGAAGCAGAGAAACAATATGCACAAGGAATGTTTCGCTGGGGTGTGAGCTTCAGAGAAATGCTACCTTTATTTGTGTGGGTTGGAAAAGTACAGACTGTTAACTGATCATAAACCTCTTGTGACGCTCATCAACCACAGAGACTTAGATAGAGCTCCCCTGAGATGTCAAAGACTTCTTATCCGTCTCATGAAGTTTTACCCTGTTGTTGAGTTTGTTCCAGGCAGGAACCTGATCATCCCCGATACCCTCTCAAGGCACCCACAGCCAAATGAGGATGACACTGGACTTGATGAGGATGTCCAAGCATACAGTAGTAGCAACTCAAAAGTTCCCCTCCAAGCCGAAAGCCAGCTGAATGGCAGCCGTCTTCCAGCCATCTTCCTGCCAACTGCCTGCTAAGTACCAGCAGCTGGAGTGACCCCCCTTCTCCTCCTAGGCGTGTCTATTTTTTACTGTAACTCCACCTATTTGTTTAATTACAGGGTATGACCAGAAGATGGCGCTTCTCTCACAGAATCTTTTCACAGTTTTTACCTGGAGATGACGTAGCTTACACCTCATTAGCATTCTCATTGTTCAACCTTTTGTCTGCGCTTAATGGGCTTTTTGGTCTAGTCTCAGTGTCACGCAAATCACAGAGCGGAAAATGGCTGGTTTGACAACCGTGTGCTATACAGTAGCCTTGTGATTTGAGCATGTAATAACTTGATTTACTTTTTTGTTTGATTTGCCTGCCTTTGCTGAGTATGATGTACCTGTATACATGAAAGCTGAAAAAAAGGCCTCACATGGCCTAAAGCATGCACTTTTGCAAAAATCTTCCAAAAGGCTGTTAATCACCTGTATTTCTTCCTCTTTAATGGAAATTCATAATAAAAGTTTCTGCTTCATGGAGTTTCATTTATGGTTCAGTTTACTTATGCAGGATTTAACCTATGGGATGGACAAAAATGAAAACACAGTAAATGGGGGAAAAAGAAAAATGTCCAAACTTGACGACACATAATGTAGCCTACACCTGTAGAGACCGGTGATTGGGCCGTACTGGAAATCAACTGACAGATTTATCAGGTTATGTTAGTATTCAATAGTCATAAAGGAGGCTGAGTATTTATGGTGTTTATATCTAACATGTCACTGTTTACTAAATCAACAACATCTAGGCTGATCTGTCCTTACAGAATTACTGACGCGTCTCTTCTCTCTCTCTGTGGTGTGTTTGTCTTGTATGTCTGTGTGTGTGTGTGTGCTTGTCTGTGTCGGTGCCTGTGTTCTGGGCTAATTCTTTGTGGTGTTATCTTAGGGTTTAAAATCTATCCACCAGCATGAGTTGGGCAGAATGTGAGACCGACTCAGGCACTTCTGATGTACTGAGAGTGTCTCTAATTCTCCTTGATCAAGTGTCAATAAATAATACAGCATATGACATCAGAGGCTCCTGAACACTTTCTTCCTTCCTGACCTCACCATTGACCCATTCTCTACTCTCGGACTTGAAACTTGTTAAATATCTTTTTTTATGTCACACTTTAAAGCTATTTCATGCTGTCAAAAACAAACAAGAACTCCTGTTAGATTGTTTATCATGTCTGGTCCATTCCACAATGTCATTCATGTATTTAACATAGTCCTTGTTTTTCTCTTTTTTTCTCTTGCTGTTATCAGCCTTTCCTTAAAGGGCAATGGCATTTCACAATGTCCATGTTCATTTTTCCTGAAGTCTTCTTTAAATTTAAGAAAGACGAGACCATCTTGAGACACTCTTTTGTCATCTCAACTTATTTTTCACTTACTTTTTACTTTGTAATGCACACATTGAACCCAAGGGATCTTGTTTACAGCAACAAAATGACAAATGTTCATTATATCTGTTTTGAGGCAATCCGCTGAGCTGACAACTATGTTCCACATCTGTACAAACAACATAAGGCTGATCATCTTTGCCTAATATCACATGTTAATGCTTTGGGACATTTGTAGCAATTAGCAATAAGAGTTGAGCCGGATATTCGTTTCAGCCGAGTATCCGGCTCAATTCGGATAAAGCACTTTTGCCAAGTACGAGTATTATACAGGTCAATACGGATTGAATGAAAATCCTCATTGGGTAGCTGACTGTGTCTGCGTTCTGTGATAGGCTAATCACAGTGCCCCTCACGGTGCCTTGATGAATAGTGGAATTGTTGAGTAAATAATATTATAAAGAGTATGTCTAGACCTGTGTAATGGAAAATTTATATTACATGATTGCGCGATCTTTTATAACCATATATAGCCATGTTTGATCTCAGTAATATTTCAAAAGGTTTTTAAGTACAAAACGTTGTGCCTTATACTCCTGTTTGGTTTCACTCAGTACCTTGCACTTAGAAACATTTCTCTCATTTATGAAAGTTGTTTGTAGCAGTAGTTGTTTGATGTATAAACTTGGCTTTGGTTCACACGGTCCAGCACAGCTTGTTAGTGAGGTTTGATAATGATGAGCACATTCCATTGTAGCTACAGTACCTACTACAGTTAGCTAAGTAAATCATAATAAGTAACGAATACTCCCTAGAAGTGTATAAGAATCAGCGTGGGACTGCCCCACCCTGAACATTTTCTGCAGACTGTCTTGTGCATTTGTAGAACTGTTCCTCTTGCAAGAATAAAATGACAAAACCTCTAAGGACCAATTGATTGACTCAAGATCTTTATTTGTGTAAGTGTGTGCTTCCCAGAAATTTCAGCAACACCTGCTCTGTATGAAAAGTCTCATGAGATCTTTTGTTATGATATGGTGCTATATAAATAAAATTTAAGTGAATAGTGTGGATCGAGGTAACTGGATTTCAGGCAACTTCTGCCTTGAACAGAAATGCAGCAAAGTCATTAAAACTGGGAAGGTTGTTGCTTTCCATAAGAGCCTTTGTAACTTGTCAATTCCATGTGGCTATTGCCCAGTCTGGTAGTTTTTATACCGGTATTTAATTTTCTTCACAATTATTTAATATCTAGTCCCTTTACATGATGCATATGAAGTCTGGTTCTTAAGGATTCAGCATCTTTGACCAGCTGAATGCCTGGCCGTATGGTTGGTTTTTTCCAGGCCTCCTGGTAAGCTACTCATTTCTGAAGAAGGTACTTCCTAGACCAGGGGTGTCCAAACTGTTCCACAAAGGGCCAGTGTGGCTGCAGGTTTTTGTTCCAACCAACCAAGAGCACACAGTTTGACCAATCAACTCTCTGAAGACTGAGATCAGTTGATTAAATGAGTCAAGTCTGGTGTGCTGCTGCTTGGTTGGAAGGAAAACCTGCAGCCACACCGGCCCTTTGTGGAACAGTTTGGACACGCCTGTCCTAGACATTTATGAGCTGAACCACTAATATACTTCTTCAGTATAGGG